>OZ010600.1:40040577-40255577 GCA_963932145.1 Acanthosepion lycidas | reverse complement strand
TTACATTTTCTACTTAGCTTTTTATCTTCCCCCCTCCTTTTCCTCTTTTCTTTCAATTGTACCTATTTGTTGCTATTTATTTCCGGTATTATCTCTAGACATTGTTTTTAATTTTTAATTTTTGAGTGTTCTAGTTCTTCCTTTTTACATAAATAATTGATATTAATGCTTAAATGGTAAATATTTTTTATGTCTTCACTTGGCTATTATTTTCATTTTCTTATTTGGTATTAATTGTAGGAGGGTAGGTTTATAATTAAGTTTTTATTTATTAATGTCTAAATTTATGCCTGTATTTATATGCTTGTGCATACACACACATGAACATACATGCATATAAGCATACGCATGTGCATACATATATATATATATATATATATATATACACACACACATATATATAAAGGTGCGTACACAGACATATGTACACTTGTGTCTGTACTTTCTTATTAACAAACTAGTGCTTAAATGGTAAAGTTATTATTTTTTTAATTTTTAGGTACAGTGTAACCCGGATATAAGAGAGATTTTCTCTGGTCCCATATTAGAACCATACTTACCTAAACAAAATAGACCAAACCCGGATATAAGAGAAACCCGGATATAGGAGACTTCTTCTCCGGTCCCGACAACTCTCTTATATACGGGTCACACTGTATTAATTATGGATGGTTGTGTTTATAGAGTGTTTTCTTTGCTGTTTGAATATGTATATAGAGTATATATAGAGTATACACTCACATATGCACCTGCATGCATGCATGCATACATACATATATATATAGTAACTTATTCTGTTGAAAACTACAAGTTAATTACATTATTTTTCTTCCATAGGCCCAGCAGTAGAATTGATAAACAGGTCTTGCCAGTACTTTGGATTGATGAAGTAAGTTTTATTTTAAAACAAAAACATACAAATAAAAAAACTTTTCAATTGCTAAATTCTTTGTTTTAAAGAAACACTTACAGTAAATAAATGAATTGAGCCAGGGCATGTAATAAAATGTATAAAAAAACATTATTTTATGTTTCATATAAAATTAAAATAAGCTTAGTTTATAATGATGTTGGTAATTTATCACAATTAATAGAGTAAATAAAGTTGCAATAATCCCAAGCCACATTGGAATTAAACAGAAAATGAAGATCCCTGGGGCTTGGATGAGTTACAGGGACAAGTAAATCCTACAACTACAACTGTAAACCATGAATCAGTAAACAGTGTGTATATTTTGAGATATAGTGATATCTTATAAATACAAAATTTAATAGTACTTATCACTCCTCATCCAAAAAAATAAAAAATAAAAATGTAAAAGGATTCAAAGCCTTGAAAATCAGAAATTAACAAACCACTGGATATCTGGAGGGAAATATAAAATTATCTGTCACACATTTGTTTTTATTTTTAAAATAAGACAATTGGTTATAAAAATTCAATATAATTTTATTCCTTAATTGTTAAATTTCTTTTTACTTAGAATGCTCAACTCACTGAGGCTGTAGCAAACAAGTTTCACCAAGAAGTGCAGCTTCCACTTGAGATAGCAGCTGGTGTCCAGTATGGCCTGATAGCCTTTGGAGTTTTCCTTTTACTTTTCACCTTGCTACTTATCCTCAGGACAGTGGTTGTTAAAAGTGTAAGTTGGAATTTAATATCACTTGGTTGAAATAGATTTTTATAAAGATTAAGATTAATTTAGTGAACATGAAAAACTAGATGTCCACTCAGTGGCTTATATTCAAGCCAATTATTTAATAACCAAAGCCATGATAGAATGTATATTGCAATGACTATCAATGATATTTATAGCTATTTGCTACTAAAAAAAAATCTGACAGAGTGGGGAATATTTTAAACATTTCCTTTGAAAATAGTTTGACTTTCATTTCTACAGGGTGTGATAGATAAATTGTTGTTTAAACTACAGAAAAATGAAAATAACAGTTGACATCTCATTTTAACAGATACATTTACCAACATTACACAAACATATCTTGAAATACTAAAGAGTAAATTTATTCAATAAAATTGCAGTTGGCTTCAGCCACGGCCTCCAGACAACTTCGGAATCTCTTGCATCTTTTCTGGACGATCTCCTTGTTTAAGTTGGTGAATGCTGCTATAATCCTTTCAGTTAATCTTTGGTGTTACAAAGAGTTTTGTTGGTCTCTTGCTCAACTATGACCCACACATAATAATCAAGGGGGTTGTAATTTGGGGAGTTAGGTGACCAGATGTAAGGGGTGATGTCATGAAAGAAATTGTCTCACAGCCATGACTGGGTTCTCCTTTTTGTATGGCATGATGCAGAATCCTTTTGCTAGACATAAGGTCTACCAGCAGCACTACCTCCTCTGTGTTGTCTGAGGTCCTGTGGGAAAATGAATGTAGGCATAGCATCACCATCACTAGTGATCACTCTAAGCACCTTCATAATGACCATTAAATTCAACCAACTCTTTCTGAATCCTCTGCACTGTCTTCGGATTGACAACCAAACACTTTGAAATGTTCATATTGGAGCTTCCGGCACAAATGACTAGTAATACGGCATGCTGTTTCCAAATTTGTGGCAGAGTGAATTACATCATAGTGCTCTTTTCCTCACAGATGGTGCCCAACTGACCCAACCATACTGTGCAGTTGACAAAATCAAAAACAAACAACGTGCATGTGAGGAATTAAAAATATATAATGGTGACAATTTACCCATCGCATCCTGTCTTTTGGGTGTCATTTTAGTGCACATTCTCATATAAATTTTCAGTTATTAAGTTTTAATTAATATTTCCTCCATCTTAATTTGTTCTTTTTTCTTATTGTAATGTTTGTTAGCAGATCAGAAATCCAGAATAAACCTCTAATGAAATTCAAACTTGTCTTTTTTTATCCTCTGGAAGACTGCCTTATTGATTCATCTCCAAAACCAACTGGTTGCAATCATTCAAACATAACTATAAAGTTTCTATTTATATAGAATGGCAATAAAAAAAAGTGCAACAGAAATAAGATGAAAAAAATAAATATCCAAAAATTAATAATTGACAATAATTTAAATTGACATGAAGTAATTTCAATATCATCAGCATCATTTTTTTGCTAAGATTGATTAGGCAAAATTAAGTGTAAATCTTACAAAATTGATCTCCAGTACTCACTATTTAATCTATTGGTTACTGAGATTTCAAGCTCTTCCCAGACAAAAAAAGATAGTGAGAATTTTGTATATAGAAACGTTTGCGCTGGTGTCTGGAAGAAACAATGATTATAATGTACTAATTATATTTTGAATATTTCCTTCTTGATTATCCAGTTTGAGCCTACTGAGGAATCGACTCCTGTTATTGCTGAAAGTCAGAATATCGAATATGATGCTCCTGTTCCTGAGATGGCTTGAGAAATATACTGCACATCTTTCACTTTTTGTTTTTGTTTTTTTTTATATACAAACTTTGTTTCCTCAAGCTCTCTGTGATATGTATGTGTATCATTTTTCCAAATGTTCAAGAAAACTCAGTAGCTGGGTTGAAACAAAATCAGTTTAACAAAGTTATTTTGAAACTGGATATATTTTTTACCAGATCTCTTATGTATATTTGAAAATATTTCTTCAATATAAATTTATTTGAAAAATCAAAGTATGAAAAATAAAGGAGTACTGTTTCCTTGACTCTTTTTAATGTTTTTTAAAATAATACAATGTCAGGTTCAATGAAAATAGCTGCTGCTGAAAATATCCTTTATCAAGTTAAAATTGTGCTTTAAAAATCTGTTAACTTTTTTTTTATTTTCCATGCTTATCATATATAAAAAAAAAATAGATATGCATTTCATATTTTCAGAAAAAATAATTTTTAAATTACCAGGAGAGGTCTATATTCCATATTTATGACAGTACAACAAAGATTCATTGAACACACATCTCCCTTCATCTGGTAAGAATTGAATTATAGAAATAACTTTTTTGTTTCTCTTCTATGAAAAAAGGCTATGAAAAATTGGGAAAATTTAAATACAAAATCAAGAATATGAAATTTAATCAGAAAAATAACTTCAGTGGCAAATTTGTTTTTGATAAAAGTAAAGCTTTCTTACAGCTCTTACTGATGATGCTTTGAAGTTAACTTTCTATATAAGTTGAATTAGGAAGTTAGTTTTGACTTACATAAAATTTGAAAGCTCTTTGGTTAAATGAATTGTTAATAAGTAGAAAGTTGAAAATGAAGTGTAATTTGTCATTTTGGCACCAGTCAGATTTCAGTATCCGAATTGATTTTGATAAATTTTGTTACTTCTTAATTAGTTACTTGCATTGTATAAGATTTGTGAACAGAAAGGAATTGAGCAAATGATCAATTAAAATGTAATCTGTCCATTTTAAACATTTAGAAATTTTTTTTTCATATTTTAATATCAAAATATCAATTTTGATATTAAAATATGAAAAAAAAAATTGAAGTGTTTTTATACTAAGTAAGCCTCTTGTTCTTTTTTTTCTAGTTTAAGTTATTTTGTCAACTACTGATCCACAGATCTACTTCCAATCATGGAATAAAAATATTCTGAAAATTTTAAGACAAACATTTAGCTGTAGTTCACCTTTGACTCTGTTAATAAGTGAAGAAAAAATGAATTTTTCAATGAGTGTCTTACATCTAAAGAAATATTTTTAAAATAATTTTTATATTAAATTCTCTTCTCTCCTGGTTAAACTTGCTACCTTAGTTAAAATTATAAAAAATATTATTTCAAGTTGTACTTGGTTTTCTTCTTTTCTTAGTAGCAATTGCATAGCCGACACATTATGAAATGGATTGGGACAAACTTTTATCTCTTCTCTTATTGGTTTGGTATATAATTGAGTGTTTACATTTTGCATTAAATTACTTTTATAAATTTGTTGCATATTTCTTATATTTTTTAAAAAGAATACGTTTTATATGCTAGATTTAGTTTTTTAAAATATGAAAAATAACACAATTGGTAACACATCAAAACATCCTTGTAAATTTCCACAAGAGAGTTGAATATTAAAAGAATCCAAAAGAAGTCTATTTTCTACTTTAAAGAAAAGCTAAGTTTTGTAGAGATGATCAAATATTTCCATTTTATATATCTTTGGAAAGTAATTATATCATATAAGATGTAAAAACAAATTCCTCAGAAAAATGTTCAACTTTTTGTTTCTGTATGTTCTGACACTTATTAAACGTTTTAGTGATCTTTAGAGGCTTAATTGGCAGGGGTATAAAGGATGTGAATCCTAGAAATAGTATTTGTGGGGTGTGCAGTGTACCTTTGCATTGTCATGCTGGAGAATAACACCTTTTCTCTTGACCAAAACAAGACATGTTTGACATAAGGCTCTGTTTACTCAATCAAGTTGCTAACAATAAATGTCTCCAATGATTGGTCCTTTCATGTTCCATTAGCTTGTAATTGACAAAATCTGCCATATTCCACCAAGCACTGTGGATGGAGTCCTGATTTTAGTGTTGGCACCAGCTCTTCTCATTTTGTGATATCCACTGTCTTTTTCATTTTCTGTTGACATACAAACCTGATTTTTCATTGCCTCTAACAATGTGATAGAAAAAATGAAAAGTTCTTATACTCATGTAAATGACTGCTGCAAATGGTAAAATGTATTTAATTCTCAAACAAAAGCTTCTGAAGAATACAAATTTCTCTTTGTAAGTTTTTCCAATGCACTTGAGATATTTGTAGACAGATGAACATGACACATTAAATTTCTGTACCAGATCTCTGGTGCTTTAACATGGATCCAATTCAGTAATCTTTCAAAAGTTCTTCTTTCACAATTGATCATCTTCAAGATTGAGGCTTGTCAGATATGTTGCAGTCACCATTTTTAAACCATCTTCATTGCATGCATGTACACAGCATAATTTTTTAAATACTTCTGTAATGGTACTAGCCTTTCAAAATTCATATAGTAAACAATAACAAATATGTTGGTTTTTAAATTATAATCTTCTATGAAGTTAAACTTTGAAATGCACTATAAATGACACATTGTTGGATGTAAATGATGATAAACTAATTCTAGATGCAGTTATATGTAATTACTTTCTTAATACCCTAATATATATATATATATATATATATATAATTAATGGATTTTTATTTTTAATTCTATAATCTGTTATTAGTTCAAATCCACTCGAAATAATGTTTGAGTAATAAAATATATAAATATACACACTGTGACAAGCAGGAGTTTGGTGATGTCAGGGGCCAACTCCTTGATTGTATACCCCTAAAATTCAAGTGCGAAGGGGGACCCTAGTATTGAGAAAAGTAGACATTTTAATTGTGTAAAAACAGATGAAACATGAAATAAATACTTTATTCAAATTAAATATAAACAAAATTTTTATTTCACACTTTGATTGGATTCCCAGGGTCATTGAACCCTCTGCCTGCTACTGTATACACACACACACACACACTCTTTAATTATTTAAAGATTTTAATTGATTACATTTTTTAAATATTTTTCCCTAATTGTATTCTAATTTATTTGTATCCTTTTTATGATCTTGTAAAAAGACAGTTAATATTGTCAAAAATTTAGACTAAGCAATATTTTGTATAAAAAAAAATAAAGACAATTTGAATATCTGTCCATCAATTGATGATTGTGGCAAAAACTATTAACTGTTACAAAGCAATTTATAAGTACATAATCTGAGATAAAAACAAAATCAATCAGAATAATAATAAGTGGCTGTCAAGAATTTTTCAGTTTATTTGATAGTTGGTATTTTAATATTCAATGCACAAAAGAAACTGAACTCTGAAAAACATTGTTCATAACAATGTTATCTGCAATAATCAGAATGTGAAGCTGTAATATTTTAGCACTTGCTGGCCACTCAACTTGCTGCACAGCAGCCACCCTACATTGATTATCTTTATATATATATATATACACACTACTGACCAAAAATTGATTTTTTCCTCTGAACATAAAAAAATGAATCCTGTTTCATGTCTTTAAAAAATAATTCTATTTTTTCTATGTTTGCATGCAATTATGCAATAATTTAAATAAAAATGAATATAAAATAATTATTATTACAATTAAAGCAGATTTATATTTTCTTTTCACCAAAGAATCTACCATGACATTTATTACAACTCTTGCTTATTCTTAGGCAGTTCACTTCAAACTTTACGATCAGTTTCATCCCAGACTAGTTCAATTGCTCTGGAGATATGGAGACTGAGGAAGCCAAGTCCTGATTTGCAAAATTCCCTCATCTTCCTTTGATTTAAGATAATTTGTATACAGTTTTGAGCTGTGATTTGGATCATTATCTTGTTACAAAATAAAATTTTGCCCAATAATGCGGTAGCCAGAAGGAATTGCATGCTTCTGCAGTATTGAATAGTACTGCTACTTTTATATAATGCTTTTAATTTGAACAAAGTCTCCAGCAATTTCACCTCCAGAATATCCCCAAACAATTACAGCACCTTCATCATACTTAACAGTTTGCACAATGCAATTTTCTCATTCGTTTGGAAGGAGATTGTCTAACACTCTTCATTTACTTACAAAAGCTAGTACCTTTTTCCAATCTTTGTGCTGTCATGCTCATTTTAGTCTTTTCAATTTATTTTCTTTTTATAAAGATTTCTTAACTAATGATCTACCTTTAAGCTAAACAAAAAGAAGTCTTCTCTTAACAAATATTGGATGTTGACTAGTAGAATTAAATTCTGCAGTTATTTTTTTTTTTTAAATGCTTAATACATAATTCTTTTTATTGGAACAGAGTGTTTCTTTCCCCCTTCCCAGAAGACAACAGAAGACCAACATCTCTTACATGGTCATAATTAATTGTACCAGAACACTTGTTACATTTTCTTTTTTTCTTTCCAATACATTCCAATCTGGATGTATTTATAATGCATGTACTATATGTAAAAATGTCTATTTTTTTTTTTAATTTAAAAAGAAAAAATTTTTTTAACGACATCGATTTACCTCCCTTGGTTAATCTCCCTGTGCAACTCATTAGGTCATATTTTTTTTTTTTTACAGATTTTGAACTTTACAAGAGTTTGAAAATGTTCAGCCATTAAAATTAAGCAACTGGTTATAAAACAAAATAAATAAAAAAATATCAATATTTGCATACAAGTCATTGTATTATAAACAATAAAAATAAGTACATACTATAATGTAAGAAGGGAAAAGGTTTTGTATTGATTTTTAAACTGTTTCAAAAATATTTTTAAAATTCTAATTCCCTTCTCCATTCTAAATAGTTGCATTTTTTAACTTTAAATTTACTTGTTTTATTCTATTGTAAATTCTTGTCCTGAGAGATTTGTGAAGAATTGATAAAATAAAAACACAAGAATGCCTTTTTTACCAATTGTTCAACCAGAAACATAATTCCAGTTCTTTTTGACATGACACCAAGGTACATGCTGTGTGTGTGTGCGTGTGCGTGTGTAGGAGATTGCAACAGATTTCCTTTGTTAAATCAAAAGAATATTTTCCATGTGCTATACTTACTGCACAGATATCATTTCATCAAAACAAATAACATTACAATTTCAACTTGAAACTATCATTTTCACAAACTGAAAAAAATCACTCTGCTTGAATCAAACAGTTGCTATTGTTTTTTTTTTTGTGTGGGGTGGGTATCATTTTCCTTCAAACATTGTCAGAGATTGGATGTTTGATAATAAACTCTTCTTGCAGTTTGTTTGGCTTTTCTTTTTTTCACTGATCTTGTCATTTTGCTTTCAGGCAATTTTTGAGATAGACATCAGCCTGGTTGATGTTATAATAGATAACATTTAGTACTTAGTTTTCAATATATTTAAACTGGCCAGATTAAATGTGTTGAAAGCAAATAAAGACTATGATTCAATCCAAATAAACCAAATGACAATTCAGAAGTCGAATCAATAAGAATTTAGATATAGAAGCAAACTCCTGACTAGATCTGAAATAAATATTTAAGATTATTTAAATAAAGTCACTGGAGGAAAACTGGAAAGTAAATGGATCACCTTCAATCATGTTAAAGCAATGCAAAATAATTGAGTTTAAATAAATTATTTAAAATTTTACCTTTTGTACCATATGTGTGGAATACTTTGTGTGTATGTAAAAATTGTGTAAGAATGAAAGAGTTGTTTCCTTGAAAGACCATAAGGAGGCTATAACCCAAGATGAGGTTGAGAAATCTTGTTTTTCTCTGGAAGAATTATATGCACTATTCTGTCTGGAATAGTTGGCTGGTAGAAGGATTGCCAATGTATGAGGAAGTGGCATATGTTGGTTTAAGTCAAACTTTTAAAAGGTTCAATTCCAAGTACTTGTCTTTGCTTAAATTATACACTCAAAGGGTGAAGAATTTTTCCATGTGAAAGGTAGTGGCAAGCCTCACATGTATCTGAAGAAATGGAACAATTGGCATCAGGATCATTTCTGTCTGTATATTTTTAAAATAAATTTTGGTTTACAGTTGAAAAGAGTGGCCTTCTATTCTGTATGCCCAAAGTGGCCTGTAAAATGAAATGGTGAAATATACTAGTGTGAATTAACATCAGTAACGCTGAGATTTGATTGTCAACAGTAATGACTAAAATAATGACTATTCTTAATTTATTTTTGGATGCGAGTTTCAATTTTATTTCTCTAGTAGCTGGAGATGGGTTTTTAAGTTAATACAGATTTGTGACCATGAAGAGTGGACATTATTTCTAAATAAGAATAGTTGCTGAGATGATAAATTGCAAATATAGGCTAAGAACATTTCTTCACATCACAGAATGAGTTCTTTTGTTCTGTCTACACTCATTTTCAGTTTCATAATTGAAATCTCATTACTAGAGAAAATAGAATTGGCCATACTTTTGTACTGGTGAAAAGATAAGTAAACATGTTTTTGTCTAGAAGGTTTAACTTCTAAAAGTACTATTATAGAAAAATTAACTTATAGGCCTCTGTTCATGATAATTTATAGCCATGTAATTAACAATCTGAGAATTCATCTGAATATATTTGAATTATGTAAGTTTTATTATTTATCATATATTTGAATCTCCTCAAAATAAATAAAATAAAGCAGGAATTTAAATTATTCAAATTTCAACAAAAGTCTCCTCCCATCACCTATATAAATTAGAATCACTCTAGTTACATGGGTGACAGTGAAGTGGCATTTGTTGCTCTCATTTTGTTGTATTGATCTGTTTGGTTTATTAGTGACCATCTTGTTTGTATTTAAGGAAAAAAAAAAAAAACTCTCCTCCATCTTAAATGAAATTTAAAAAAAAAAAAAAATTTCATGTGAAATTGTCAGGAATAAAATTAAACTACATGAAATATTCAACATGTTTTAATAACATTGCAGATTTATGAAAGAAAAACTTTGCCACAAGACTGGAGGCATGGACATGGCCAGTGCTAGGGCCTCATGCCTCCACTCCACTCTACTACATCATAAAAAATGTATTATAACCTTATAAAGAATTCAACTAAAAAAATTAGAAACATCCAATATATTTAAATACAAATTAGACTAGCCATAATGGATTATTCCATCTTAAATAAATCAACAATGTTTTGTAGCAATTTTTAATGTCAACATATTTTTTCTTTATAAAAAATTGAATAAAATTCAAAAAATAAATACATTCCTTACAATTTTTTTATAAAAAGTTAGCTTTCTATTATCATACAAATTTGCTTTTCATCACTGTCCTTGATCTCCATTTCTCATTGAGGCAAATCTCTTGATCGTATGAGGCAATTCTTCTAGTCCAATGTCATCCATTTTTTTCATGAAATTATTGGCACTCCTCAATTAGATTTCCATTCTTCAATGCATTTGAAATTGAGTCTGAATTCTGAATAAATCCATAAATTTCATTTCCACTGGGATGACTGAGAAAACCGATTATTAATTGAAGACATAAAACATATATATATATATATATATATATATAATTAGTGTTACAAACAATAATTTTTGGTTACAGGATGTCAAACTGATTTGAATTGCTTGAAGAAAGTAGTTTTTTCATTTTCAATTTTTTCTATCAAAAAAAACAAACTATTCACTGCAGATAGCCATATGGCATACAACGAAAAAAACATAATTGTCAATTTTTAAAATCTTTCAAAAATAAAGTAATCAACATGGAAATTTTATTCAAAGAAAATTGGTTCATTTAAGGATTGACTCATTTCTAAAGAAAAAATGTATTTATCTTAAAATAGAAAATATACTTCTTCAAAGGTTGGTCAACTTTACAGCCATACAAGTGACATGAGAGAGGGAGATGGCTATTCTGGAGAATCATCAAACATTATTTTTGTAAAAATATGTATGATAAAAAAAAAAGATAAGCTCTTTGCATGCTATGAGAGAAATTTCTTACTTTTAATGAAGTTATTCTGTAATAAGTGACTATTTGGAATGAGTAGTAGCTATGCATCCTGAAGGATGTTGTGGCCATTTTGCATTGTATTGAACAGCTGAAGAAATTTTCCGTCTATAGTTCCGATCGTGCATTAGCTATTATCTATTTTTAGTGTTGATGAAAAAATCTTGTTTTTGTTTTAAATGTATTTAAGTTAATACTATATTTTTGCATTTTATTTTAACACCATGATAATTAAATTAATAAAGTGTTTTTACATTTTATGTTAACATAATTAGATTGTAACAAAGGTAGAAAGAAAGAAAATATTAACAGACAGCCAAAAAAACACTGCTGGCCCTCCACTTCTAGGGGCTCTAAGCAGGGTTAGGTGGGGGAGTAGTACACACGTTCTGGGCATGGAGTATCTAATGGGGAGTGAACTACTGAGTAAATGCTCTCAAGACACTACTTTCACTCTACGACAAGGAGTAGACAAAATCAGTTTTTTTTCTTCGGTTCCAACAAGCAGAATAAGAAAACTTAATTAATGTTGATCTGTTTAAGCTTGTAATTGTGTGATGAAAACAAAATCAGATGAATGGTTACTGTTCATTTGTAGCTGAAAGCAATACATTAAATCTGATAGGATTGATAGAAGTCAAATTGGCAGCTGATCCATAAAATGACCTACAATCTGTTGTTAACTGGGGCAAGAAATCATTTATTAATTTTAATGCCTCCAAAATGAAACTGGTCTCATTTAATCATCTTAGAGAACCTTCTTTGCCTTACATCAACATGACTGATGCCAACCTCCAGGAAAGTGACTCAGTGTGCCTGCTCTGGTTAACATTTTCTGCTGACATGAAGTGAAAAGAATATATTGAATCAAATGCTAGGTCTACTTTTAGTAAAGTTGATTCAGTGTTGTGCTAGACAATTTCTCTCACCAGAATGTAGCTTACACATTAATAAGTCTATTTGTCCCTGCAGTGAATATTACTGTCACATCTAATCTGGTGCTTTGGCTATGTATTTAAAGATTCATGTCAAAATTCAAAGAAGAATCTGTAATGTTATTGGTCCTAACCTGGTATCTTAGCTTCAGTCACTTTCCCAATGTCATATTGTAGCTTCCCTGTGACTTTTCTAATAATATTTTCATAATTGTTCTGATGAGCTTTCCTCTTTGGCACCTTGATTGTATGAATTTAAGTGCAGTACAAGATTGGCAACTAAGTTACATCATTTTACAGATGAAATGGCTAGGTGTAAGATCTATAGCTAACAGTTTCTTCTTTTGCACTTTGCTTCACTTTTGGAATGTTCTCCCATCTTCTTGCTTCCCAGTCAACTTAGATCTTCAAAAATTTAAATGCAACGTCAATTGCTTTGTCTTTTTCCGTATTAATGTCTTTTTTTCTGATTCTTTCAGTAACTTCCTCACATCTTAGTCACTTTATTGCCTTTTATTTATTTATATATATATATATATATACATATATATATATATATATATAGTTAGTTAGTTTATGAGAAACTAGGTAATCTGTATGGGTAAACCTAAGGAGGATAAAATCCAGAGAGCTCAATGTAAATCCAGAGCAAATAATTTAAATAAAAACAGACCACTTTAAGGTTCCATGTAATAAATTATTTCACCACAACCCTTTTAAAAGGACTGCGGTTCATCAGACTTTAATATTTTTTTTTTTTTTTTTTGGAAGTAAAGTCTGACGATCCGCATGCAAAAACAAATCAAGATAGGTTTGAAAAAAAAAAAAAAAAAGGAAAAATAAAAAACCACAAGAAAAACTTTTTAAACTCTTCAAAGATATTTCATGAACACATTTTTTATTATTAAGGAACAGCTTTTATGAACAAAACATCAGCATATAATTTCACAATTTTTTAGTACCTTTCTGTATATAATAGCAAATCTCAAAAAACAAACCTACCAATGTTCATGTAAACTGGGAAAAAAGGAAGCTCTTCAAACAATATACTTTTAATTTTTGTTCAAATTATATTAGAAAGCACTGAAACAGACATTTTTATTTGAATGCTGATGTAGAGTTGATAAATGCTTTATTAGATCTGAGGTTGAGATGATTGAAATAAAGCTCTTCTGTTGATGCTGCAAGATGCTTTGAGGGTAGATGAAGATCAAAAATGGCTCAGGGCTTTGATCTTTTTAGCATGCTAATATGGAAAACAAGATATGGATCAGTTGAAACCAGGACAGAGATTTTTTTTTGATTTTTTTCCAATAGATGTTACTGTTCAATTCAAGGTTTTTTGTTTTTTTTCTTAAAATAGATGTTACTGTTCAGTGTAACTATATTGGTAAAAAGCAAAAACTCTTTTATAAAAAATTTTGATAGCCAAAAATGAATTTTAAAAACTGCAATCAAGATGTAACAATTATAAAGTCCCTCACTTGATTGGTGGGGTTTCCTCTAAAAATTGTTTTGAATTAATTTCTGATTGATATCTTCATTTTTAATGTAAAAATTATGAAATGTATGAGCAAAATGCTTTTAGCACAAGGTAGTGTTGAAAAGTTCTGGGATAAAAAAAAATTCAGATTATTTGGTCTACCAATTGAGAACTTTTTAGTACCTCCTTGTAAATATAGATCAATCTGAACAAATAAAAATGCTCCGCATGGCATTTTTTTTTCATCTTGGTATATTTTATAAAACAGCAGTATCAGTTTGGAATAAAGGAAAGTGAAATCCCCTGTGTTGCTTGGAACTCTTCCTTTCTTTCATGTATTAATGCAATTATCACACTTTCCACAAAAAACATGGCATTAAGATTTTGAATAGAATTACAAACCTTGGAGAGAACAACAGAATTGGCTTTTCCACAGCATCTGCCTTTTGCAATCATTAATTTTAGTTTTAGTTTTAACATATTAGACAGATATTGCTATGTATAAAAAGATCCAAGCCCAAATCTACAACAGCTTCTAGCTTATCATTTGATATTTTTTCTTCATTCACAGCTTTTCAAAATTTCATCTAATTTCATTGATAAAGAAAGAAAATATGAAAAATGAATGATTATTTTGTTTTTAATAAAGGGAATTAATTTAATAAATTATTTGTTTGGACTGTTACACTCATCAGTAGAACAAAGGAGCTTGGCTAGAAAACACCTGTGAGAGGAAAAATCTGTATATATCTGAGATCAATTTTTACAAACAAAACAGAATTTTATTGAAAGGTTTGATATTTATTTATATGGCTAGTTCAACTGTTATTTGAAGTAGAAGCCATAATCACCTGTATACTGCTGCTCTCCTACTTGATTAAAAGCCCACAAGCCCTATCAATGCCTTGTCCTTACACTGGAGGTTTAAATTTGGGGCATGGGCCAAGCAATTTCACTTCTCAGAAATATCTAATCAGAGACAGGCTTCAAAACAACTGTTTAACAATGGAGAAACTGACCAGCTGAAACAGGCCAAGTAAGTTTTAAACAGGTCTTAAGAACACAAATATAGGGGAGAGGAGGATTAAAAATAAGCATTTCTCCTCCTGAGACTTTAAATCAGTAGACAACTGCCCATTATTGAAATCCCTACCTCTGCCAGGAAATTATGAGGAGCCATATACAACCATGATTTTCTGTATCTACAGATTTCAAAGATTCATTTTGAGTGAGAAACCCACTAGTAGTCAGAGATTGTAAAAACTGAAAAATTTTCTCATAAATTTTGTCTTATCTAAAAGAAGTGTCAGAACATTAGTTGCCAGAATATTAACAGTGTACTTGTATAGTGAATTAATTTAACGTTTTTAAGTATTTGAAATTCTTAGGAAATATTTCTATTTCTACAGAACTGAGACTGAATTCTATGTCAAGTTTTTAGTCCCTCACTGGGAGGTTGCCATTGGTTTGTGAACTAATTAACTAAACAATGAATCATGTATCAAAGATTAATGACTGTTTTCCTCAATGCCAATAGAAAGTAGACAAACAAATGTCCCAGTAAATTATGGCAAGTTTTAAAAACAACTGATGAGTGTCACAGGCAAAAGAAAGAAATAATGAGCAATGATAATTTAATAGAACAAGAAGTGTTACATGAAAAATTTAACTTTTTCTGAAAATTTAGTCAGCATTCAAATACTGTCATATTGAATAGATAGATTTGAAATTTCATAATTTTCTCTGTTTTCTTTAGAAAACATTTAGAAATGAGCAAGATTCATATAGAAACAATATTGTTAACAACATTTTGTAACATAACATTCTTAAAGCAGTCAATCTGTGATAAAAACCATGAAAAACTATATATCAGTAGGACTTTTGCTCTACTGTTTGTTAAATGTTTTCATACAAAGTTTGCTTTTATGCTGGAGTTTATATTCTTAGCTGTTCAGAATTATTAAAACAAAAACAAAATAAAATCATCAAAAAGTTTGCTTTGCAATATGATAACATTCAAACACTGACTAAGTTTCAATAAATCAATAACAGTGTGTGTGTGTTCTTAGTAGCATGCTTATTCTATGTATATAAATTCTTTAAATAGTAAATTCACATTTGCATAATGAGAGGCAAAGTTGGGTAGATCAGAACATTTCAAAAAATGTATGCATTTATATTGTTATAATACCATTTAATATTTTATAATTATCATTTATGCAAAAGCTTGTACAGATAAATAGAAAATACATATTTATGTCTGTATGAGTGAGTGAGTGAGGAAGAGGAGGATGAAGAAGATTGTGCTTAGTATTTGTCCAATTGTTGATAATCCTTGTTAGGAATTGGCTCTGTGACTACATAGGGTGGAGGCCCACTTGGTTGAGGAGCAGTTGTCACAGTAAGACTTTCCTCAGTTTGGACACTTTGTAGAGTAGTGTCTTCAGATTTTTCTTTCTCTTCCTGTAAATAAAATAAAAAAAGAAGAAAATACAAAAAGAATCAATTTAACAATGAAATGACAAATCAGTTCAATTTTACTAAGATGGATAATTCCAGATTTTCTAATTATAAAATTTGTTTTTACAAGTGCCATGAATGTGGTCATTAAGACACACTGATTCAGTTTTCATGGTATTTCCACATCTGTTCTGTATGTGTGACCTGTCAGGAGAGAAGCCTATAAGGCATTTTTCATTCATACATATATATTAACTTATTTTTCTTTGCATTTTAAGTGTCTTTATGCAGCTTTTTGTATGTGTGTCGACAGAAATGGTTAAAGAAGAAAACTGACATGGATTGCTTGTTTATTTGTTGTTTTATCTTGGAGAAAAATTAGTGTTTTGCTTTTCAAAGGCAGTTATAATCAATTTGATTCAGGCTGATGATCTCCCAACACAAGTAAAAATAAAGCCTAAAGTATTATGAATATTCAGTTAATCAGAAAAAGAAAAAAAACCAGAAAACAAATGGTGATAAAAATATGAAATGCAAGTTTTTGGTTCAAGTCTGCCAACTGACATAACTTCCTAACATTTGATATCATTTTATACAGACAACATATGAAAGAATTTCTACAAATTCACAGTTACTTACATTGTTAAGTTATTTTTTTATGCAACTTAATAAATCAAATTTTAAATTGCTAAAAAGATTTTTGTCAGATTATACCTATTTTGGACTAACAGATTCTAACAACTTTACTAGTCAATGATGATCCTGTAAAAATGGTCAAAATATAAAACATTTCTTATGTATATATGACCAGGATTTCTATCTAAGCTGTAGGAATTGGTAAATTTGCAGTATAAGCCCCAAAAGCCCCTGGTATTGAGAATGTACCATTCCAATGTGAAATTGCCTGGTTATTTTGAAAGTGACATCAAAACATTGCACTCGATTACCGTTTTTGATTTATCGTCAATGTAAGTTCAATCTTTTTCATGTTGTCCATCCGCCATTACTAGCGTTGTTTACATGTTTTCCTCTAGTTATAATGTGCAGAAGCTTACTTAGTTAATGGCCTTTTTTACAGCTTTACATATCTTACTCATCTTGATTACTGCACAATTTTAGCAGATGTTATTTTAAAATGCACTTATTTTTTAAAATGAAGTTTTAAATGAGTAGTATTTTTTCTTTACTGTCCTAAATAAATCTGCTTATATCTAATGAAACAGAATCTCACCCTAAAACGTAATTTATAAAGCTTTCAATTCAAGAAAATTTCATTATATATTTAAAAAAAAAAAAAAAAAAAAAAAAAAGGAAAAAAATTTTTTTTTTTTTTTTACTTTTCAGGCATGTAATTTTTATTTTAATTGTCAGATTTTACGTTTTTTCATGCATTATTTCACACATTCATTTCAAACTTTGTGCATTGCCCAATAATCAAGGCAAATGTATGTAAACAACACCAGTAATGGTGGACATTCTGTGTATGCAACGAGAAAGAAGTTGAACTTATATTGTCCATAACTTCTAAACAGTAATTGAGTGCAATGTTTTGTCATTTTCAAAATAACCAGGGAATTTCACATAGTACATTCTAAATACCAGGGACTTTTGGTGCTTATACTGCAAATTTACTTAAGAATTTTTATAACACAAACCCAGATATGTTTTACATACCAAACTCTTAGCTCGATAATATTCATCAATGGCAGACTGATACTTAGGTGAAGTGATACCAAAGAACCAGGCTAGCTTCTCTCCACAAGTGTCAGCAGCTGCAATAATGAGGAAAAAAGAAAAAAGTAGATGTTGTATTCAATAATATATGATATTAACCTACATTAAAATGTATGGATAATGGAAGGTACTGATCCATTAAAGGAGCATTGGAAATTCTTAGAATATCACATTTCTAAAACAAATATTGGGCAACAATTATTTTCAGTTACTAAATTGTCTTTTGAGAAAGAAATACTTGCAGAGTTTTCAGAAAGTTTGCATAAAATTTCATGTAAATAAATCATTATTTATTTACATTATAAGCAATACAATGTAGACAGAAAAAGGATTTATATTTTGAAAAAAACTTACCACTGAATGTTTTAGTAAAAGTTAAAGCTAAATAATACCAAATCCATGGTAGCCACTGGAGTGAATGCTGAAAATATAGGATATTTTAGAGAATTACAAAATACAAACCAAAGCATTTTTTTCAAGATTCTCTTAAAGTAAATTCATCTTTTTGCATTAATAAATTCATGAAAAGAGTACAGGATACAGTTGAATGAATTTGGAGTTATAAATTGTGCTGGTCTGACCAAACAAATCTAACTGAATCTTGCAACCAAAACTGGAACACTTGCTTTTGATAGCCATTTTTCAATCTTTTTTTACTTCATTTCATGTATAAAATAGCTATTTTACAAATATTTCAGTAGTTTAACATTATGTCTCCAATTAGTTGCTACAATCCATGCTGAGATGCCAGTTCTTAATCAAATTAAGTAAAATTTCATGAAGACTTTAACAGTGAACAGGATAAAGAAAAATAATTTTAAATAAAGTAAAAAAAAAAAAAAATTATATTTCTAAACATAATGTTAATATTAGCTGTTTCCTTACAAGGAAACATTTGACATTCATTGAATGAGGGCTACTGCTGGTTGAAATTTATAAAATCTTTCTCTTAAAACAATTTTTCAGTAAAACAGATTTCTTAAATCCAGTATTATTGTTATTGTTCTTTCCAGTATTGATGGAGTAGTGTGGAATGTCAACATCTTGATAATGTCATTATTTTCTCTTTGAGTTACCTGTGCTATCTATTTCAATTGTTGCTGCTGTTGAAAGTCCTCAAGATAATTACTCTGAATGTCATGATGACACACAGCTTCAACTACAAACAAGAAATTGTGGAGAACTATCGCCCATATTTTCTGAAAAACTACAACTATATTTTGATTGTTAATAAATTCCTAAGATCAGAATTTTTTTACTAAATTATTTTTGATAAAGAACTGAAATACATATAGGACTTATGACTGGTATAAATCCAATATTTGTATTAAATGACTGGCTCTGTTAACACCATAGGTATTAAAATATGTTGCCTTATAATAAAATATGGTAAAAAAATACCTCTGAAAATCAGATATGTTAACTGAATTAGTTGTACATCAGATACTGGCACTGAGCTATATATATATATATATATATATATATATATATATATATATATATATATATATATATATATATATAGAGAGAGAGAGAGAGAGAGAGAGAGAAAAAGAGACTTCAGCAGAAATACCCCGACATAATGATAAGATATTAGTAACAAAGGTGTTTTCATCGAGCTAATGTCCTACCATTATCTGGGAGGTATTTCTACTCCACCTATATATATATATATATATATATATATATATATATATATATCCAGGTAAAATGAGAACAAATTGAGTGTAGGGAGACCATAGTTGTTTTCCCTTGGGTTGAGCTCATGGGAGTTTGGCCCCTTTAGAAAGGAGAACTCTTCTGTCCCTTTTAGTTTTTGCTTTTGTTTTTTGAGGAACAGCTTCTTTACCTTCCTGACCACCGGGGCATCCACACATGTGGAAACTGGTCAACATGTGCACGGCCTAGCGAAAGAAAAAAGTAATTTCTATTTACTTATCTGCGGACTATGAAAGGCCATATAGCTGGTATGTTATTTTTTTGTTCCCATTCTGTAAACCTCCTCATTCCTTTGGGACAATATGATCAATCATTTGTTTTGGGACATATGTAAATCTTTTTAATATATGTATGTAAATTGTTTGCCTTATTAAATGCTTTGTTTGTTACGCTTGCGTATTTCATCTTTCTATATTTGCATTCAGTGTTAGTCTATCAATGGCTATGCCAATGCTAATATTAGTATCAGTGTGCTACTGGAAGGCTAAAACACGTTATTCTTCCTAACACAAAATTGTTGGTAAACTCTGTGTGGCCGATAGCCAATACTAATAGGAGTATAACTCCATTGTATCTAACATTTAATTTAAAAGAGGGCTCAATACAGAGTAGACTTAAATATTATTTATTTTAGGATATTAAAACTTAAAATTTGCTACATAATGGCAATTATTTTTCACCACCATAAATGTGTCTCCTTAAACTACTGGTGAGAGAAAGATTATTTTGATTTCAAAAGCAGAAACTTAAAAAAAAGAAAACAGGCTTGTGGGCTTTGCTGTGATTAACCAATCGAATGTGACCTATGCTAAATTCAAATTCACTGGAAAAAATTTTTTTAATATACGTCATGACATGAAGGTGTCTGTATATAAAATCTAGACAATTTCCTTATGGGCAGATAGAGGTTGCTACATTATTTCAGAAGATGTATTGAAGTCTGATATTTAACTTTCCTAAGAAGTAAAAAAAAACAAATGAGGTGGGAATGTAATTTAGCATAATGCTAACTAGTTATATGCTCATTCAGTTTCTTACATAAAATCTTTGTAGTTGATAAATAAAAGATCCCTTTAAGAAACTGGTAAATAATGTTGATAGTATAGGGGTATACAGAGGTGATGGTCTTATGGTAGTAAGAAATTCTACTAAAATCAAGGTTGATAAATTAAGGAAAATGATTCATACAGAATTTAAAAGCCTAAATCTTAGGTTAAGGTAACTACTAATGTTAAACGGGTTGATTTTCTTGATGTTATATTAGATCTTGTATTAGATGTATTCCAACCTTATATGAAAAATAATGCTAACCCAATATATATATTCACCCCAATTCTAACCACTCTCCATCTGTAAAAAAACATAAACCCTCATCTACAGAACATAAGGTTAGCAACAACACATCTGACAAAGACGTGTTTGATAAATACAGCAGTGTTTATAATACTGCTTTAAAAAATAGTGGTTACAAGTCTGCTGAAATCAAGTATAGAAAATCTGATAATATTGATCTAAGGAAAAAGGATAGGAAAATCATTTGGTACACACACCCATTTAATCAATTAGTCAGTACTAAATTAGGCCAGAAGTTCCTTGATTTAATTGATAAACATTTCCCTAAAAGTAACCCTCTTAGTAATTTAACAGAAACACACTAACTTATAGCTGCACCAATAACCTTGAGAAGATTATAAATAAATATAATAATATTTTAAACCAATTTAAAAATTTGGATAGCAATACAAATCCTAAGATAAATACAGTTAATAATATTAACCAATTGTAACTGAAAGGATTCTTTAAAAATACCCATTACAAAACCAATGTTTAACAAACTCTCTTGTTTATCTAAGTACTATTTCTACAATAGAGAATCTGACTGTTGAAAAATTTTATATTGGTAGTACTAAGAATTCTTTTAAGACTAGGTGGTATCAACACATTTTATCCTTTACCAATAGTACTTATAAAAATAGTGCAACTCTTTCTAAATATTTTAAAAGAAGCGAATAAAACTCCTACGGTAAAATGGAAAATTAAAAAAAAAACAAACCTAGAACATGTAGAGCTCTAAATGAACCCTGTGTTCTGTGCTTACATGAAAAATTAGAAATTATCAGATTTTCTGATAAAAACTCCTTATTTTTTAAATAAGTAAATTGATTGTAAATTGTAGGCATAGCCTAATTTTTACCTTGCAATATGTTTAAACTGTGAATCTATTGATAGATTTTCTTATAGTAATAATCAGATGAACTGTTGTGCATCTTATATGGCTTAATATTGTATTTGTAGGATTCATTTTGATTTAATATAGCCTTGTATTGATGTTTAGTTAGTATTAACATCTTACATTGATTAGTTGGTATTATTAACATCTTTATATGGATGCTCTTTAACAGTTGCATATTAATTTGCCAAAGTAGTTTTGAATTTTTGATCTGTTTTTTGTTTGAACAGTTATTTACCAGTATCTTAAAGGTGGCTTTTATTTATCAACTACAAAAATTTTATGTAAGAAGCTGAACTAGGTTTTATATGCAGACAGCTTTGTTTCATGACCTATGTTAGAAAAATTTTTTTCAGTGAATTTGAATTTAGTGTAGGTCACATTCAATTGGTTAATCACAGCAAGGCCCACAAGCCTTTTTTTTTTTTTTTTTAAAGTATTCTGCTTTTGAAATTAAATTAATCTTTCACTCGCCAGTAGTTTAACATTACACAAGGCAATACATTTATGGTGTTTAAACATAATTGCCATTGCGATTTTTAATGTTTTAATATTCTAAAATAAATTTTATATATATATATATATATATATATATATATATATATATATATATAAAGTAAAATATTGAAAAGGAAAGTTTTTCTCAATATGAAGAGTTTGCCTTATATGTGTGCATGTTCCTATCCATGTCAGTTTACAGAAAGAAAGTGTAATTAGTGGCATGTGATTCAAATGCAGCTGTTTCATTCCCTTTGTGTGCAGAGTTTTATTTTTTAATTATTTTATTGGTATAATTTCAAACTGTTTCATCATGATTAATAAATTATTATTTACTTATGGATATGTGACAAATTTTATTTGATGGTATTTTCTTCTTAGCTAAAACTTATTCTTTTCTTGCCAAAGATGAATTTGTAAATAAAGTAAAAAAGAAAAGATTAAAGATTAACCAATTTCAAAAAGAAAATATTCACCAAACCTTGAAAAGCAAAATATTTTCAAAATCACACTTGCTTTCCATATTGCTAAAATGTTTTTACAAAGTGAATCAGTTTCCATCAACAATAATCTTGCATTAAAAAAAAATTCATTCTTACATGACTAATGATTAATTTCTTTTAAAATTTTATTTGAAAACACATTAAAGTGTACATGATTTATTTGAATATTTCTCCTTAATAATGTTTTTCAATTATATAAAACATTATTTTCAACTCATGTTGGATTAAATTTTTTTTTAAGTTTGAAGTGATATTTATTTTTCATGAAAAACCATTTAAAAGTAATAAGTGTTCCTTAATGAGAAATATTTGTACATACATGTCTTCCTAATTGGTGTATGAAAATAGGAAGAATTTGTAAATGCAACTTTGAACAAAAGCATAAAACTATAAGAAACACATTATTCCAATCGCAGGATTTTTCCCCTCTTTAACCAATGTAAGAGCAATTATGTTATTATTAATAGTTTATGTGGATGCCTGACCAATTGGGAGAGACCCATACATATGCCAGTGATTATTGTAAGTATAATGTGGTTAAAGACCTTGTATATGTATTTGTACAAGAATGTAAGAAATGCTATGTTATATTTGGGCAGGTGATCACTTTCAGATATTCTTTGCTATTGGTTTTCATTTCTTCCCCTTATTGTACATTGCTTGTCGGTTTACTAATCAGATATTCTAACACAGATTTGAAGAGCAAATGTTAGGACATGTACAACAGAAGGGAACATTTATGACAGTGTTACCAACCAGGCTGCATATGATCAATAACATTAAGCAGAAAAACTACATCTATAAAATAACAACTCTTTATTAACTTCTTTTGTGAATTATTTTCTTCTACTTTCAATTTTTATAATTATTTCTTATAGATATTTTCCTAGTTTTTATACTTTTAGTGAGTGATTTGTAATCTATGATATCTGCTATGAAGTTACTTTCGTGTTTTTTATAACATTCTTAAACTTGAAGTATGCATGAAATATCAATGAAGGTTAAAATAGAGGTGAGACCAGATGTAGCTTCAATTAGAGTTTACACTTGTCTCTCTGACAACTGGCTTGTTTGTTAAGAACAAGAACTAAAAACCAGAGACAATAGAGTATTTTAGTGAAATTGTTAACTTTCATGTTTAAAATCAGCTTGATATTGTATATAAAGCCCAAAAGTGTACAAATATTCTAAAAAAAAAAAAAAAAAAGTCTTTCCACAATGACATCCAAACAAAGGTTAAAAAAATTGATCAAAGCACCAGAATGACAGAAAACTGACCTTGGGCAGAAGAGAGACTATCCAAAAGCAAAAAGAAAAAAGAATTAACAAAGCAATAAATTAGAAAAAAATATATACATTACCTTAATCTCAAACCAATTTTTGTCATTCCCTCTTTATGTAAAGCACTTCTTATTTTGTCCTCAGGGTCTAATCTAAATATTAGCTGCATTATATGAACAAGTAAACACTTCCTTTTAATAAAGAACAGTAGAAACTAAGACACAATAAGAACAGATAAGCATATAGTCTTGTATGGAGAGCAGATCATTTTGTATTTTTCCAATATCATTACCAAAAATGATGGATTAGGAATAGGTGATTATAAAAGTTAATGTCCAGAGAGCAAGAGAAAAATCCAAGATATTTGCTGCAGCTAATCTAAGATGAAGATTTTCACATCTAGCTAAGAAGGTACTTCCCCACCACAAAAAAAACCCTGAATATTCCATAATTAATCAGTTGAACATTAATGCTTATAAAAAAAAAAAAAAAAAAAAATGATACAAATGCTGATAACTGATCACAAGACAATTTTAAAACAAAGGAGAAAAATAACATTTAAAACATCTTTTTTTAGATAATATATAATAAGCAAACCAAAAATGTAGTTTAGTTAATATTTCCATGTTTATTTATATCATACTCAAGTGAAATAAGATTGAATTATGAAAATTAACATTTTGCCAATCAAATATTGATGACTTCTGTTTATTGAGTTGTTTTCATTCTTTATGTTGGGAATTACAACAGTGGAAATCAAATATGCTTCAGTACAGTATAAAACTGATTAGAAATTTAGTGTAAATTATTCAAAATTTGACATGACAATTTTTTTTTAAGAAGTTCAAATGAATCCACACCAATTTGCTTTAACATTCAGCCAACTTTCTTCTAAGAAGCATGAGGTATGTCAACCTTGGAGTCCCTTCTTGCAACAAGTAGTCATTATCTTAGAAACACCTGCTGTAAGAGTGATTGATAGTGTGCTCATCACAAAAGCCATTCCTGAGTTTATCTTTCAGTAGGTGCCTCTTGAATCTGGTCTTAACTCAGTCCAACAAACATTTGTAAATGCACCTCTGTTTAGATTTTATTTTGCACAAAAAAGAGAATCGATTTATAATTTTATTGAATTGTTTTTTTTCTGACTTCCCTTGTGATGAATCTTTAATCTTATTCAAGAGCTGATCAACTAATCTTAAAGCTCTATAAATGCAAAGTTTAGTTAATGAGGTTGTTAAGAGCAATAGTATAAATAGCACCAAGAAAAATCCAATTAAAACCAATTCTTTAACCACTAATCATTTTACTGTGTAATTCATGGTAAATATGAGAAAATGAGAAGAGAGTAGAGGTAGACAATATTCAGAGTTCATTTTGGTGAAAGCCTCAAAAGTCTCTTGGAAAATGAAAACAATTTGTATCAGCAGTAACACATTTTAGGCTCTTAAAGTTTATAAAGAGAATAGACAACAAAAGTATTGGACATTGGTTTACATAAAAAAATGAAGCCTTGGGGTGGTTGCAGAGTCAGTTCATAAGACAAAAATTACAAACAGAAAAAAGCATTTATGTTGTTTACAGATTTAAATTAAGCTTTCTTCCATTTCTCTATACAGTTCTATAGAGAATTTTTTTTATAGGATAATGCAACATGGGTGAGATTTCTAACTAAACATGCTTAAACCAAAAGTGTAGGGATTTCTGGAATCATTTTCAGGTATTTTGCAAATCAAACAAAATGAAAAGGAAAAATATCTTCAAATTTTTACCTTTTCTGCCAAGATTCCATTTTCAGCTGATTTTGAATTATCTTTCATGAGATACAATAAAATAAGTTAAAATTTAGACACTCAATTATGAAGTAATACAAAAAAATGATAAGTCAAGACCATCAAATCTGTCTTGTCTCCAATTAGCAATCAAAATTCATTTTAAAGTGTAATGGATAATGCACTGTGTATTACTTTAAAAACCCACTTGAAATGCAGTGGCAGAATACTCATTTTAAACACTTTGCATACAAAATGGTTATGAATGTGAAAAACTTTCATTTTCTAGAAGTTCTTGTGAAAAAATTGAAGTCATTAAAACTGAGAAAGTGTTTGATAAAAAGTGTTATAAAAGGTTCCTTTAGAATCTTTCCCTAGAAAGGGAAAATAAATTTAGCTACACTTCAAAAATATAGTTTGTTTTTCATTCATACATTAGTTCATCAGAGCACTTTTTAAAATCAATTACCAAATTCATTTATTTAAAATCCAATAGAACAATGTAAGATACTAAATATAAATAACCTAAAATTTTAAACCATATTCTTTGAACACAATTCAAGCCAGTAATTAAATAACATTATTGCACAACAAAAGAGTAAAAAATAACTCTTACAGTAGGTACTAATACTTGGTATGAAAGTAGCTAAAGACAGGGTCACATTGTAACAGTTCAGTATGCAATTCTCAGTGACCAAAAAATGGAGTGCCTGAAAATAGCTTAAACAGCCTTGAAAGGTTTGTGGGTGGTTGGTAATCAAGTCAATTATACTTTAGGTGGCTCTTGCTAATATCAATAAGCTTACTAAATATTCTAGTAGATTATTTGATCAAGTTCTGAATTTGCTTTAAATGTTATTGACTGATGAAGCTAACTTCCTTTAGAACAGATATTTAATATAAGCTCTAATGTTAGTCATTATGCTTCATGAGCAATTTCGTTTATTTTTAGAAATTTAATTTCGTGTACAATGTTTTATTTTAAATTTTATTTCAACAATTGTTCCAGAGAATCTGCTATTTTTCTTGTTACATTTTTGTCTGAAAACAAGAAAAGAAAATTGACAGAAAAACTCATTTTCTTTAATTACAAAAGATAGGTTCAGCTATATGACAGTTTTTGGAAACATTCCTTAACTTTATTTCAATACAAGGTATTTTCTATAAATCTTCATCATCAGGCTTGCAATGGATCAAGACAAGAGCAAGTATTGCATTATAGGTTTGGTATATTAGTAATGAAGTGGAATAGTTTCTCAGAAAATAGGGGGCATCAACAAAATTGAAGCCCAGATCAAATTGAATGGTCAGGATTTGTTGAGATGATCTAGAAACAAATGCAATATGGCTAATAACAGTTAGAGAGAAAAGAGATTGCAGCAGGTTAGAGGAAGGCTTCTACGTACAGCAAAGTACTTACCACTCGTATCTCATACTACAAGAGAAATATTACAGATTTATTATTGCAAATTCATTAGAAGAGGTTTCATTATTTGGGGAACTACAAACTTCTTAACAAGTGGAACAGAATTAAAATATAGAAAGAAATGTTCTACAAAGATGTGCTGACAAGTTCTCAGTCTGATCCACTTCCTAAAATATTGGAATGTCAATCACCAAACATCAAAATCTTGATTTTGGGAAGTGAGTTAGACCAAAAACTTTTCAGTGTCTCTCATGTAACCAAGAAATATAAGAGAATGTTGTTTTAGTTCTTGGACATCTATCAGTATAAATAATAATCACAATAATTACCTGTACTTACAAACTTATAAACAAATCATTGCCTGCCTTCCCTTCTAATAAATGAATGCTTAAATGATAAAGTTTATATTTTCCTTTATTAGAAGAAAAATTATTTAACATGAGAATCATTTTGCACAAAGAATATATTTTTATAACAACTTTATTTGTTGTGTCTTATGAAGTTATTGACAAAACTATATATATATATATATATATATATATATATATATATAGATGGCTTAACATTAGATATTTTGCAAGTTACAGAAGAATATTTTTAAAGCATTATTTGAAAAAGGAGGCAAACAGGCTGTATGTTTCAAACTAACTTCTACCTTCTTATGCCATCTTTTATTACTACAATAATTGGTATATTTATAACCATAACGTTTTTCAATGACTATACAAATAAATGATCATTTTTTTGTTTTTTTAATGCTTTCTAGTTTTACATGTATATGATAAAATCAAGTTTAGATATTCAAGGAGATTCAAAATTAAATCAAAATGTTTTGGATGAGTAATTACATCTCATACTTAATCAACAAGGCAAGTTTATGTCAGTCCAGATAAAAGCAGAGATTTCAAAACATTAATTTCCAAGTAAGGCAGATTCTCCTGTTTAAAATCTTTATGTAGAATAATAAATATTATGCCACTGACATTTATTGCATAAGACAAATAAATATGCACGTCATCACATAACACAGCCTGTGGTTAAAGGGTGCACTAATATTGCAGGAGAGCATATAGTACAGAAAGGAAACTCACTTGAATTTACAAAAAGATCAAATCTATCAATTACAGAAAATGACTGGTTGATTTAGGAAAAGTAAAACTTATTTTAAGTCCTCTCCATTCCTTTGAATTTGGAGAAAATAGTTAAGTATAAAACATTTTTTTCTTGTAAGAATCATGGAAATGACATTTATGTGTGATAGATTATGATGAATTTCCACACCAGACTTATCTTTATAAAACATTTCAGAAACAGGAAAATAGTACAGACAAATTTTTAATTCTGTCTGTGTGAAATGTGACCAGTAATTTCTCACTAAAATGTTAAATAACACCTTGTTAGAAGTTTAAAAAAAAATATAATTCTAATTTTTTTTCTTGGCCAGGCTTCCCAGCTATGACATCATCAAGATGGCTGCCAAGTTATTCTGATTGTTCTCATTCAATTAAACATGACTTTTCATAGATTAATTTTGTAAACTTAAATTTACCATTTTTTTCTCAAACATATATGTATAGAAATCTAATAGCTTTTCCTGAAAATTTCACTTAAAGAAAAAAGAAAACAAAAAAAACATATTCTCGATTGCAAAGTATCAAGTTGAACCTTAATTTATTTGAATACCAAAGTATGTATGAACAAATAACCATCACAAAATGTTTCCCTAAGGATTCAGAAATATAATATGATGGGATTTAGAACAATTTTAAGGAGGATATTAATGGAATTTATGTTATGGCTGTGATGTGAAGCGAATTAAATTACAGGGATTATAGGATATATTTGTCTAACACCCATTATTTATTTTATTTACATCCAATATTTTTAGGTTCTATATTTCATAAGGGTTTTAGAATGTTTTTAAAAATGCAAATTTTATAAAATCTCTGTTGTGAAGGTTCACTGAGAGTCATGTTGGTAAATTCCTGACTTGACATTGACTTTTAAAGGGTTGAATTATAATCTGGATAATAGAAATTATTGGCAATCAACATCTATTTGGCATTTTTAATCTGACAGACTCTCATCTGATACATCTGATTAATGTTGAAAGGAGTATTGTTTCTGGAAAGTCAGTAAATGAACCCATAAATACATCATATAATCCTGAAATTTTATAAAATACACATTTTTAAAACCTTATGAAATATACATAACCCTTTTGCACACTTTGATACAAATAAACCTTCCCTGGGTCTTAGAAATTTGGAATGATTTTTTTTATCAAAATCAATATGGTGAATAAAATAATGCAAAATTTTTGTTAACAAAATGTGCAAGCAAGAGTGAATTTCAGAAAAAATTCAACTGCACGAAAACAATCATGATAAAAACCAGAGTGATTGAAAAATAAAACAGCATGTAAAGAAATGAATTTAAAATACAGGCAGCTGACAAGTCCATTTTGGTACATAAGTTCTACATTTGAAAGTTATTGAGTTGAACTTCATATAAAGATTGTGAAATTAGATTAAATTCAGTAGTTAGCGATACATATGGAAATGCCAAAAACTTACTGGATCTGTGGTTGAATTATTTCGGTTTTGCCCTTGATCATTTTCTTCATCAGATGAGTATTCCTCAAGTGTACCATCACTAAAGTGAAGAATGCGCCTTGGGGCTTTCTTCTTGGCATTCATAGCAGCATCTCCATCCAATGGAATGTTAGTGAAGTCACGGTCAGGACTCTGCACCTGTGGAAAATCATTGAAAAATAAAGACTGGAACAGTTGACAAAACAGGTTATAATTGGGTACAAATAATTTTCATAATTTAATAATAATGTGTAGTTAGACACATTAAACCATGGAAAAAATTACTACGTTAAAAACAATGTTTAACATATTAAAAAGTAATGAGAGCCCTCTTAAGTTCATTTTAAAGAGGACAATTAGGGAACATGCAATGAATATAAACTGTTTTGTTTGAAAGATAAAACTAAAATATATATTTTCTGGTAAACAGACAAGTTCTTGTATTTGTGATTATTTCTAATACTGTCATTTTTAAGCCTTCAGATACTCACTGTACATATGAAAGAAATCATTAACTAAGTAAGATTTAAAATTTTTATATAAAACCAAATTATTAAATTATTTTCTGAGAGAAACTCGGTTATTTATGAAGTCAAATGTAAATAAACATCCATTAGAAAAATATAAATTTGATATCATAATATAAGCCTATGATGACAGGAGTTACAGTGACCTGCAAAAATATTAGGTTAGTAACAATAATAATCTTATAAGTTTTTATGACCTTTCCTTCCTTAGCACAATACTTCATAAATAATGGACTATTCCATTTTGATCACAAGGAAAAGCCAGAAAGGACATATCAGAGAGACACTGTTTGGTTTCAGTGAGAAAAACAAAGAAAGAAAAATCAAAATTCAAACAGGAAAGCAGTAAAATTTTCCTGGTTACTACGAGTTTCTATTAATATTATTGCTACTTGTAGTAGAATTGTTCTAATAAATTGGACGTGGTGAGTTTGTTCACTAAGGTACCCACGGAGGAGGCACTCTCAGTAGTCAGAGACAAATTGAACTCTGACTCTTCCCTAGAAGAACGGACCAGTATTCCAATAGATAATCTGATGGAGATGTTGACTTTCTGTACACAAACAACACACTTCGGAATGGGATCACACATATATCGACAGGGTGAGGGCTTAGCAATGTGCTCGCCATTATCACCAGCAATGGCAAATATATACATGGAATACTTTGAAGAAATGGCATTAGAATCTATATCTCTAAAGCCTACTATATGGTTAAAGTACGTAGATGACACCTTCATACTCTGACCACACCAGGAAGTTGTCCAGGTTCTACTGGACCATGTGAACTCAATAAGACCTTCGATACAGTTCACAATGGAGAAAGAGAGTAACAACAAACTCCCATTCCTGGATGTACTAATATCTCGAACAGAGCATGAGTTCAAGACATCCGTATACCGTAAACCAACATTCACGGGAGAGTACCTCAATTTCAACTCCCACCATCTATTCAGCATAAAGAAAGGGTTCGTCCGTTGCTTACAACACCGAGCAAAAGTCATAAGTGGCGACCCAGAGATGTTAGATAAAGAATTGGTCAGTATAAGTAGTACCCTACAACGTAACAACTACCCTGGGTACATGGCAGCAGCCCCCAAAAACTGGGATAGGCGGGTACAAGAGGAGGAGGAGGACAACAACACTCAGAAAACAGTCTGCCTGCCTTATGTGAAGGGGTAATCAGAGAAAATACAAAGGATCTGCGGTCCATATAACATCAGGACAACCTTCAAGAGCTTGACAACACTTCGCAGATATCTCTCTCGAGTGAGACCCCCCCATACAGGAGAACATGACTAAAGACTGTATGTACGCTATCCCGTGCAGCAGCGGAAAGGAATATAAAGGAGAGACAGGCCACCCCCTCAAGGTAAGGCTTCAAGAACACCAGAAAGCTGTAACACGAGGGGAAGTAGAAAAATCAGGCGTGGCTGACCACATATGGAGAGAGAAGGGAGATCACCGTTCCCTGTGGGATCATGTTGAGATCATAGATAGGGAACACCATTGGAAAATTCATAAACTTAAGGAATCAGCACATATGCTAGGCCACAAAAATCTCCTGAGCCGACCAAGCATAGAAATAAATACAATATGGGAACCAGTAATAAGGAGTGCCAGAGAAAAGCAATGATAACAAAGTTGCAATATGAGCTCTGGTAAAAACATGCAATGATGTGGTAAAAATGGTTGCTGAAAACATTAGGTTTATACCCAGAAATTCATACCCAGATGTCCTCAAGGACACATGGCACAGTGGATAAAGGCGTCGGTTAGATCCAGTGACAGACCCAAAGAGTGTGAGTTCAATACCCGGTGGAGAACTTTTAGCAGGAGATAACTGATAACTGACATCCATCAAACATGGCACGTGGAACTAGAACAGTCTACCCCAGTGATCGAAATAAAGGGTTCAGTTCGAAATTCCAACCACCTGAAGAAGGCCAAAACGTTGTGATAAATATGGCGACAAAGATGAGGACAATAATCCCAATAATGTAAATACTGTACATAATACCTCATCTCAGAAATATAGACAGACTCTTAAATTTTCATATTTTCATGAAAAATAAAAACTTAATGATTAAAGTGAAAAAGTTCTCCATTGGAATTTTCTCCAAACAAGTCAATATTAACCTTTTTCAAATTTCTTATTAATCATATTTACCAAGCCAGCCAACAAAAAAAAAAAAAAAAAAAGATTGAATATCAGGAAATTTAGGAAATCTTCTAGATGCTCATTAAATTAATGACAATCTGGAAAAGATTTTGACATGACATATTTTGTCCTCTAGGACTTCAGACTAAAGTTATGTTTTTGTAGATGGAATTATGTATGTACAGGAAGGTGAGGGGGAATATAAAAATGCAAACATTGGTTATAATTATGTAAACAGGAAATGCAGAAAATGTTAGGACATTGAAATTTTAAACTCCAAAAATTGTCTTTTATAGATGTACTAGCAGCATGGCCTGGCGTTGCCCATGCTTGATTAAAAAATCGTGCGCCTCATACAGCAATCGCTATCACTTGACTTAAAATATTTTTGCCCTTCCTTGCCTTTAAAGGAGTGCCCTTTGCCATGCTGATGTTGCTACATGCCTTACTTCTTGCCTATCTCACACTGTGAATTTTTTCTAAGCTCTATACTAAACATTAAATCTGTTATGAAAAAAGAACTAAACAAAATGAGCACAAATCAATCAGCTTTAAAAAAGGACTCGTAACTGGAAAAAACAAAAAAAAAAAGAATGTTAACAACAAATACTTTTTCGCACCCAACCCAGTTCTGCGGAATCAGAATCAACATTGAGTTTAAGCAAGCGAATGAGCCAATTGGAGTAAAGTACCATGCAGATTTAAATTTTTCCCACTTGTGACAAATGCAGCTATCAATTTTTTTGCATGCTAGTTAACATTCATGTCAGTCAGCTGTTGGCTTTCACGCTGGCCAATAGAATCTTCCTGCCTATTCGTGGCAGCCAGTTATAGGCTCTCACTCTGGCCAGTAGAAAATGGCTGCAAACTACATGAAAACTGCCATAAAAGCATGAAAAAATCAATTATTTCCACTATCGATGGGAGTTGGGAAATGTAAAGTCGGTCTTGGCCTTTCCGCTAACTTGGAGCATGTGCATGTAAATTTTGGTGCAAATCCGTCGAAAATTGCAGCCGTGCATTCGTTACACACACACACACACACACATCCTGCCTTTTATAGATAGAAATTTATATAAGATTTTGATATTCACTCTTCTGAATAATTGAGCAAACAAAAACGTCTTTTCTGAGGAGCCTGTAGTTCGAATTAACTTTCCAATAAGCAAAAATGACACTAACTCTTTTTAAAACATTTTCATTGTGTAAGTAGCAAATTGCACATGGAAATGTGAAAGAGTTTTTTTTTTTTTTTAACTTATGCAGAAGTCACACATCAAGGTGAGAACCATAAAGTTGGTGCAAATCATTTCAATGCTTGATTTATATATTTCGAGTATAATGTTGTATAGTGATGATTATTCTTTAGTTTATTTCTGCTGTATTTGTTATCAACTTATGTACCCAACCATGGAGTATCATTCAGGGAAAAATCACAAACACAAAAATTCTTAAACTACTTTTGACACATTTGATCATCCAATTTTGACAAAAAAAAAAAATCCACACTGATATGACAGCTACTACAATTTTTTTTAACTGAAGCTAGTTAAAACTAGATGCTGTTATTAGTGTCTAATGACAAATGTAAATAAAATTTTTTGGACAATCCAACACAAATAAAATTGTATGAGAAGAAATATTTAATATTTTCCAATTCCTTTGGTCTGAAGTTAATGCAGTGATAAATTAGCCAGTCTTTTAACCAATCAGCTCTAATAGCAATCAAAAAATGGGCTAAGTACTTGAACAATCAAGCAGATATTAATAATGAAGCAAAACTGGATCAATGTAACTGACTTGAATCTTGTTGGTCACTAGTAAAAGAACTAACCAGTTTTGAGCCTAAGACACTTCATTTATTTTATATATCTAGACAGTTCATATCCAGAATCTCCACCATATCTAAGACAAGAATACACTCTAGAAGTCAGGAACAGTATTGTGGAAGAGAAAAGAGAAAAAAAAAACTTTCCAAATGGTTCAATGTACTGATAAGCTTGGTAGAGTAAATAAATCAGGAATGGAAAAAAGAAGGGACAATTGTAAACCATCTAAGACTTATTGCCCCATGAAAGATTTTGAAATGTACCTGGCTTGAAACTTAATTGTTAGCAACCAAGAATTACCTATAAATAGTTGGTTGCTGACCTGAATGTCACTGAGACAGTTGTCACAAGCCAAACAATATGAAACACTTTGCAAGTGTGAGGTGATATGAAAGTGCTAACTTTGTTGAATAATACTAATGTAGAAAAGGCATGAACAAAGTTTGCTAATAAAAAATATATCTTTTTAGGTGTGAGGAAACCAATATTGACCTATTTAACAATAATTATACTAGTCTTATGTAGTAGAAACTGAATGACACTTATGATTCAAGGAATATCATACTCTGCATGAAGCATAGTCATAGTAGTATCATGATGTAGTGACACTTCTTCTCCATGACAATATCACTCAACTATATGTCTCACAAATAACTCTGAAAAAAAAAAAAATAAAAAAAAATAAAAAAAAAATAAGTAACCTGGGCTAGGAAATTACCTTACCTAGTTTACTACCTTGTTTTTCAAATATCTTTATAATTTCCTGCAAAAGATGTTTTTTTGACAACTAAGGAATAGTTCAAAATACCTTTTATCAAAACAGACTCCAGAATTCTATTTTACCAGAATAAACAAACTTATTGTTACCAACAATACAGTGATTATAATTTTGATTAATAAATTTACATTAGAAACCATAAAAGAAAACAAAATGTAAATTCAGGTGAAGTTTTCAGAGGAGGAGGGCATGAAAATTGAGAGAAAAGAAATTTAAATTGGAGCGAAAAACTTTTCTCTTAAGAGCATTTGTATGACCAATTTGACATTTCAACAGGTTTACTGAGGTCAGTAAACATGGTTCATCACATAAAGATGTAGGTTCTTCAATTAAACTGAAAAAATAAAAGCTTGACTTTGATTCAAGGAGTAACTCATTCACAAAGCTGGCAGTAGTTAATGGATACAAATACATGTCTATTTCATCTAAGTGTCTATTAGTATCTGCAGCCAAATAGACATTAAGCTTTAATGTTATTATACAAATGATAAGTAGCCTAAAGAATAACGCCTAAGGTGATTTACAATATGCTGAAATTTCTTAATCATAATTATTTTTGTGATTCATCTATAACAGAATGACACATTTTGCTAAGGGGGAAAAAAAGATTAATTAAAAATGGCTGATGACAACTTGTTAGATAACATTCTGAGAAAATTCAACACAAACAATATAACCAACTTTAAATTATTGAAGTCTAAAATAACTTATTTATACACGTGTCATGACAATTTTCTTGAAAAGTCAATATTTTATTTTTAAATATCTGTTGTTTTCAGAACTTTAAGAAACTAAATAGATTTTAAACAACGCAATGGACATGATACCAGCAATGAATTAAGGATTTTAGTTAACTGTTATTTAAAGTAAGTTATATTTAAAATGCGAGTTAACTACAATTTTATCACATATTCACTTCAGTTGAGCTTCTTAGAATTAATTTATTTTATTAACAACTTTCAAATATTAGTTCTTATGTCGCAATTCTTTCACTAACAAAAAAGAAAAGATATTTCTTACTGATTATCTAAGTAGAAATAGGCTAGAACAGGTTTCTTGGAAAAGAAATTCATCTAATAATAATTCTTATTATTATTGAGATAAATAAAATAGTGAAGTATAAAAACATTTTACATACTATTCAAAATTAATTTATATAAGCTGCAAATATTTCTAAATGTAAAGTTTATAACTACGTCTTAAGTGTTAAGTTGATTTTTTTTATCTACATTTTCTGTATAATGTGATTTTTAATAGCTAAAAATGGAACAGTATTAAATTTAGCAAAAAAAGTTTGTTCTTCAGTCTCCTGTAAGTGTGACATTCCATTAAAAATTAAATGGAAACATTAAATAAATAAAAAGTCAAGCTCTGAATAAGTGAAGCAAAGGAAACTTTACAGTTTATAACTAGACTTTTTATGATAGTAAATATTTGTTGTGAAATGCAATTGTCATTATCAATGAACTTTTAATTTACAATATCATTTATGCATACTAAATAAATAGTTGTGACAACTATGAGTTTTAAAATCCACAAATGTTGCAAATTATGTGAATTTGGTATTAAATTTGTAAAACATTAAGTTATTAATTGAATTTTAGGTATAAAAGAAAATCCATAATGTTCTTAAAATATCTTGTGTTTAATTTAAATGTTGATTTAATCTCTAGCTAGATTTTGAAACACGTGCCAGTGTTTGAGTTAAAAGATTCATGTCAAGAAAGTAAGTGTTACAAGAGTAGGTGTGTTTTTAAAAACAAAACAGAACAACGATTTCTATACAATACTGTAATCTCCAAACAAAGAAACTTAAATGATTGAATGAGTCAAGCAAGAAGATCATCATTCATAAACACACAAAAATGAAATTCAACTTGATACGCAAGAAAAAACAAAAAAACTTGTAGTCTACCATATTGTAGAAATGATAAATCCAAAAAACATAGCCTAAAAAAAAAAAAAAATAATCACGTTTTTTTTTGTTTTTATGTCAACGTTATGTCTTTTTTTACTTTTGTTTGACCATCAACTAACCTCATAATTAAACTTTTCAAAATATTGCGTTTTTCAAGATAAAAAAAAACAAAAAAAATTACAGAATACATGTCCTAACAGTGGTGTTAGTTTAACACTTAACAGTTTGAGTTCAGTTAACTAACATTTTCTCTTCAGAAGAAAGTGAAATAATCAAGTCATTTAAGTTTATTTTAAGTTAACGAAAGTTTTAACAAAAAACATGAGGCTCGTAAAATAAATAAATAAAAAAAAATCAATAAAGGACAAAAATGAAAGTACAACATCTGGATTGTAAACTGTAAAGTATACCAAAGATTGATTGATTTTAAAAAAGAAAAAGTACTGTGTAGTAGTGTGTATTTTCGGATAAGTCGTTTTTGTAACTTGGCAACAAATAAAATTTTCCGAAAACTCATTATATTGAAGAGTTCAGTTTTTAATTAACCAAAAAAATGTATTTAACAATTTCACAAACTGCCATATGTAAAATTAAAATTAATTTGCTTGCTCTTAGTCTTAATTTTAAAAGCCGGTAGTTTTTTTTTTTTTGTTTTTTTTTTAAATTTTCAACACAAAAGTTCTTGTAATTAACTAAAATTTACATTAAATAAAGAGAGGTGCAAGGGAAATCATGTTATAAAAAGAGTTTTACGTTTTTCAGTGTGTAAACTGTAAATTATTAAAGATTAATATAAAATTAAAAAAAAAAAGAGCAATTTTATTTTTAAAACGGACGAGAGGCAAATAACTGCGTGTTAAACTCGAAAAATTTTGATGGTTTTAAAATTATTCAAGTAAAAAAAAAACACTCACTCACGAGTCAAGACTGTCATAAAATTTAATTAGAATACACAACGGGACAAAAACAATTCAATAACGCTTTTTAAACGGAACCAAGTTTGATAAGTAAGTGGAAGTCACATGATTTTAGGTCCTAGAACTGACTATTACAATTTATTTTGAAACTTTTAAGAAGACCAGACATGCAAATCTTCAGTGATTTTTTTATCTCACGTTTACCGTTTACGATTAATGGACTGTAAATTCATTAAGTTTTTAATAATTATTATTTCAAAGAAAATCAACCGACATGAAAACTAAAGTTAAGCTTAATTAATTCTTAGTTTACATGACAGTTGAATTGAACAAAAAAAAAAAAAAAACAAACATTTATGATTTATTTTATTTATGTTAAAAATCTTCTGAAATAAAGTTTTAAACTTTCAAAAATAAATGAAATATTATTTACAATAACTGTTTAAAATGTGTTTACGAAACTAGGATAATTTTAAAGAAATATGTTGGTGTTAAATTTCTTTAAAATATCTGTTAATCATTTATTAATTAAACAGAACATAATTTTTTTTTATTTCATGTCATTCTTCCCATTTTGTCCTGGTGGAAAAATCACATGCACCTTAATTTAAACAGCTGTAAGCATGTTTACAGATTAGTCCTCATGAGAACAAAAGCAAATACAAGCACAAGTTTTTGTTATCTTCACTCTCAACGAACAAAGTAAAATGAAACTTCAAGATCCCCAATGAATTCCTGAGACTTCGCCATTTTAGTGACTCATGCCTACTGAACAATGCATCGCCATGTTGGTTCGTTCATCATGTTGCAGATTAAAAAGAAAGTTACTACTCTCAATGAAAATAACTCAAAATATAATTATGATGCCACAATTCCTGGTGTTAAATTCTTCCTAAAAACGAATTTTAACTTTTTAGAAGTGAAAGTATAAAATCTCTAATATTTACAGTGAAAATTTATATCACAAGGATAGAAAACGGAACTTGCCTGCGCCATCTTCCTTGTTTACGTTCGACTAGTGACGTTCGAATTTTATAATTAAATGAGGTTATTCCGGAATAGGAATTTATCAACTGGTAATCCTAAATTCTATTATTCCAAAACAACAGAATGCCATTTTTTTTTTTTTAAAAAGAAAAAAAAAAGAACTTTAATTTTGGTCTGTTGTACTTATTTCAATTAGGTTTTTTAATTTTGAAAAAAAGAAAAGAAGAATGAACCTTTTTATTTGCTTCATTTATTTTGATAAAGATTAGATTTTTTAAAGAAAATCATAAAAAAATGCTACGATGTAGCCAATAAAATCTTGTTTGTCACACTGACAATACCCAGTTGTTAATAATGACTGAGACAATACGAAATTGCAAGAAAAATTGAATAAAAAGCTTAATCGCAGTACCTTGTCAGTTGTCTTTAATAAATCTTGTGTGTGTGTGTATATAAATGGCTATTTTTGTAGTGATTTTATAACATGTTTATGTTATAAATTGTTTAAATAAATAATTATATCTGCTCTACTTTGTATTGAGCACTCTTTTAAGAATAGTAATTGTTGGTTATTGGAATTCATTCCGTAAACACCAATTATATACTTGGTATATATATATATATATATATATATATATATATATATATATATATATATAAATAACAATTTGTAATTGGTAGGAATAATTCCAAAGAGGACATTAATCTAAAGAGAGCTCAGTGTAAGTTACAGAGCAATAAAATGATAAATTAAGAAAAAAAAAAAAAAAAAAATCAGTTATAATTTATTTCATGAATATTTTTATATTCATCTCTTCAGACCTAAAGTTTTTTAAGAAATGGAATCAATCCATCCAGCGAGTTATATTGGAATAAAAAGAAGTGAAAAAAAAAAAGAGAAAAAAGGGCGAAAGGAAAAAATTATAATAATAAAGAAAGAAAGAAAAATAAAAAAATTACAAATATAAAAATTAAGGGAAGGAAGAAAGAGGGAGAATCAGAGGGAGAGACAGAGTTAGTGAAAGAAAAGAAAGGAAAGAAGGGAGAAATAAATGATGAGCTAATAGCAAAAAGAAATAAATAGAATGACTAGAAAAAATTTTTCCTTAAAGGGCTGAACAAGTTAATAAAGTGAGTAATGGAAGGATGTGATTGATTGGAAGTAAAAGAGTAACAGCAAATTTTCTAATAACACCATGTCATTTTAGACAGCAATCATCATCACATAATAATCATCATAATTTAAAAAAAAAACAACAATAATAATATCCAACATAAATAAAATAATAAATAATAAAATGATATAATAAAATAAAATAAATCAATGAACAGAACTAATAAATTTAGATAATTATAAAGAACAAATTTAGAATATAAAAAATGGATAAAGATAAAAATAATACTATTAATAATACATATGCCAAGATTACTCTCTATTTACCAACCTCCCCACAAGGCAAGATGTGGCAAAAGGCCAGTTTTTAACGTGGGACGTTACATGTCCATAGGCTCAGGCAAAAATTAGGCCATTTTATGAAGACATGTGATTATTTCCCTTTATCTCTAGAATTTTTTAAAATAAAGTAACCACTCTAGGGCTTGGGATTTCACAACAGAAGAAAAGAATTTGTGCAAATGATTTTTAAACATTGACTTCAATAATTTGCTTATATTGGCTGTCTTACATGGTCTATAGTTTATTTACATCTATTTAAAAAACAAAAATAGTTTGTGCAAATAAATTATATAACCTACATATTTTAAATTTATCAAGAACTTTAATTATTAGTTTTCATCAATGCAAGCATTTGAAAGTTATTGAGAACATGGTTAAAAGTTATTTACAAAAATGTACCCAAAATATGAACTAATACTGATTATAACATATTTATCACCTGGAAATAAGAGTTAAACATTGCCAAAGATTTCTGTCTTTCTGTCAGATTTCTGATTTCTGTCAGAGTTCCTTAAAAATTGAAAAAATATGTTTAATTTTCATTTACCTTTGATTTTATTGATTGAAATAATAATATTTATTCATTTTGATAAAATATTTATTTTACCTTTAAATTTTTTATAGCTCTTTTTTTTGTGAATAGAACTTTAATGTTATAAGAGCTATTTTTCAGTCAAAAGAAATATTTATAATTTTATCTGTTCTTTAGAAAGAAAAATGTTGACCTTCAGGCATTTTGGAAAGTAAGAAAATAATTTCTACATATTTTATAAAAAGAAATATGTGCAAATGAAGTTTTATGAGGTCATATTATTAGGTAAGATCATACAAGGTAACAAATCGCTTCTCGCCTATTTGGCTGGGATCAAAATGTGGTATCAGCAGATAAACTACATTTCATCTCTCAATTGTGTCTTTGTCTGTGGGCAGAGTGCAACAGAAATGATTATTGAGAGGTGCCCAGATTTGGGAAACAGTTGCCTGCCACAGTAACTCTCTCATTACACTAAAGATGAGGACTGATACTAATACTGATGATAGTGCAATCAACGGTTATAGGAGCAGGGTTATTTTTTAACCTTGCCTGTGTGCACACACTTGTGCTTCCCACATTAAACTGATCTGGTGCTTCTGCTATGTATGTAGAGATTCTTGATAAAATCAAAGAATTTGCAATGTTATCATTGCTGACCTAGCATCTCGGCTTCAGTCACTTAACCACTACTGTAACATAGCTACTCTGTGACTATTTTTATAAATATTTTGATGGTAATTGTTCTGATGAGCTTTCCACTTTGGTACATAGAGACTTTGAGGTATTATGGTGGCTGTAGTAAGAATGGTAAGTAAGAATGTGTTGTTTTGGTGTAAGGAATACTGTGGTATGTTTGGGTCAGTAATTGTGGCTAACTAAGTTTAAGATAAGACAAATTGAAGACAAACCACCTCCTATCTCCCCTTTTAGCCTTGTGCCACATTTTTGTATGAAAACAAAATAAATATTGCTTTCCACTTTAGTACCTCGACTTTATGAATTTAAGTGTAGTGCTAAATTGGCAGCTTGATTTCAGCATTTTATGGCTGGAATGGTGAAATGCAAGAGTAAGTTCTATGCTGACAGTTCTGACTTGTGAAACTCTTTTCTGGCCTCTTGCTTTCCAGTCAATTTTTATCTTATTTTAAAGACAATGTCAGTTGTCATCTTCTGTCTTCTTAATTCATGTTCTTTTATTGTTTTCTCACCGTAATATTTTTGCTTTTCCCATGTTCTTTCACACAGAATAACCCCTTGTGTTGTGTCTTAGTGGCTTTATTGCCTTGCTTGGAGTGAACGGATTAATATATATGTATTTATAGATAGATAGATGAGAGAGAGTGGGGAATAATGTTTAAATATTTTTATTTCCTTTTCTATCCAGAAAGAAATAAAGAAATAGAGCTTGATTCTGCTGTAGGGTAATGGATTAAAAATAACTTTAATTGAAGTACAGTTCTTAAAAGTGTCCTTTGACAGACTTGTGTATATATACAGACATACATGTTGGTTGTCCCATCTTCACAGATGACTGCCGTCTTGCCCATCAACACCTACATTCAATCTAGATCATTGTTTCCTCTCAAATGGCTTTGAAGATGGCTCTTCAAACTAGCAGCTGATTTGCAAGGCCTATAGCATAGATGACAGATGTGCTCCACAGTCTTTACAGAGTTAAGCTGATGTTGCTGTGATAGGTCATTCTTGTGTACCATCATATGCCTCTTTAATCCCGATTCACATACTTCCCTGCAGATCACAGATGTAGTATCACCAGGTCATGGAGGTAACACAGAGTCAGGTTGTCTCTCATGTGATTTCAGATGATTAACATAACCAGCTTTTGCAGTGCTGTCATCCAAGCTCCAGGTAATACCTTTCCTCAAATCCCTTTTCAGTGCTGCATGTGCTAAATTCTTTTCCTCTGCTGACTTACATTCTTCTACAACAGCAACTTATTGCGATCACTAGTAGGGTTTTCCCAGTCATCCACCCCAACCTAAGCTCTTTTAAGTTATTCCTCATACAATCCATTAATCTCTTTTTTGGCTTATCCTGAGGGTGCTTACCATTTGAAAGCTTGCCATAAAATAGCTGTTTCAGCAAACTACCATCATCTATGTGTACCACATGTCCGAGCCATCTCATCTGGTTTTTAATCAGTAAGTTTTCTATGCTTGGACAGCAGGCCCTGTGAAGAACAGTGGTGTCTGGTATCATAGACTGCAATTTCATGTTAAGGATTCTCCTTAGACAATTTTGATGAAAGCGCCCAAGCCATTTCTGGACCGTATATCGTCCAGACTTCTGAAGAGCACAAGAGGGCGGTCAGTACACAAGTTTGGTAAACTGTCACTTTGGTTATGCCTCTGTTAGTTCACAAATGTTTCTCTAACTTTCCAAACGCAACCAAGGCCTTTTGGATTCGAGTATGTACCTCTGCATCAAGGGATCTGTCTCTGGACAATGTACTGCCAAGGTACACAAATGTATCCACAACACCTAAACTAGTGCCATTGACATTATATGTTTGGTTCAGACATACATACTCACTCCACTTTAATTGAGGATGGATAAAAAAAAAGTAACGAGTTATCCCCCTTGTTGGATTTCTTATTTTGTCATGAGTCACTAGAGCGAACTTAAGTGCCAAGATGGCTGCTGAAGACATTGATGAAGGTGTTCGGGATGAAGAAGTTGATACTCGATGCACGTTGGATTCCTTCCATGAAGTTGACCAAGTTAAAGATCTCATTGCTCAGTTACAAAACATCTTGGACGATCTCAATGCGCAAGAAATCGCGCTGCAAAAATTCAAACGTGAGTCAACCGGCTCCTTTAAAAAAGTATTTCTCTGTCATTTTTTACCTAAAAGCACAAAATTTGAAATACATTTTGTTTTTGTTTCTTTGAGATCGTAACTCGAGCATATTTACTTGAAACATTTTTAGAGTATTAAGAAAATCTGTTCAGAAATAAATTGTTTGTAATCGTTGTAATTTTAATTTCAATGTAGCATGTGTTGGTTAGAAGAGGTAAAGACGGACCTCTATTTTTTTTTATATACAAACAAGCAGCAGATGCGTTACAGTTAGTTCGGTGTAATTAATTTATCATTAAGTTTTTGAAAACTGTTACTATAAAAATAAAAATAAATTGTTATCAAATGGATTTTTTAAAGTTTCAAAATAACAAACAAACGAACAACTTAACTATAAAAAAAAGAAAAACAAACTGTTTAAAAACTAAAAGGTAACTAAATATTGTTGACAACATTTTTTTTGTTGTGTATGTAAATAATAAAAATGTTTTTAAAAGTATCAGACTATCACCATCAGTAAAATCTATTGTAATTTATTTTAATTAGAAAGGACGCTTTGTAAAACCTTTTTATAATTTTTACTTCTCCAAACAAAAGGTAAATTTACAGAGGAAACACGTCGTAATTGAATATAAAAAAATAACGCAATTTCAGATGTAAATATTTTTTATGCGTAGTACATTTTAAAATTATTTTTTTTAATATTTTATTTTCAAATGTTCTGGACACAAGCAGTCATTATTTTAACATTTTTTTTTGTTGTGTATGTAAATAATAAAAATGTTTTTAAAAGTATCAGACTATCACCATCAGTAAAATCTATTGTAATTTATTTTAATTAGAAAGGACGCTTTGTAAAACCTTTTTATAATTTTTACTTCTCCAAACAAAAGGTAAATTTACAGAGGAAACACGTCGTAATTGAATATAAAAAAATAACGCAATTTCAGATGTAAATATTTTTTATGCGTAGTACATTTTAAAATTATTTTTTTTAATATTTTATTTTCAAATGTTCTGGACACAAGCAGTCATTATTTTAACCCATTCTAATTCAGATTATATTATTAAAAATTTTGCTTAGGTACTATGGTAAATTTTCATTGTAAGTACTTTCTTTTTTTTTTTTATATAGTTTCAATTTTGTTTTAAACTATTTTCAATTAACAAGTGAATGTTACCACAAGAGAAATGTAATTTTAGAATAATCATGTATCCATTTTTGTTTGTAAAAAAATCAAATTATATTTTATATTGCAAAATTTGCAAATATAATCGCAAAAAGTGCTGAATAATTTTTTAATAAAATTTACTACTCAACTCTCACTCTGATCTGAACATTATCTGATGTTTAAAGAATCGTGAGTTACCCGAGATAATGTATTTTGGACATTTGATTTAAAAATCGTTGAAAAGACATTCGATTAAAAATCGTTGAAAAACATAAACAAAGCTACTTTCTCTTTCTTTAAAAAAACAATAGTAGTAAATCTTAGTCTTTTTTTCTTTTAGTAATGATAATGAAATCGTATCTGTCTTTGACTCCTGTGGTCATTGTTAGAAAATCAATGCAAGTCTCCAAAGTTGCCTCCAAATATTCGATACATTGGTTTATGAGGGGGTGCAGAAAAGTTATTAATTCAACCTACTTTAAAACAATTGACCAAATGACTTTCATGTCATTGCATTTTTGTAACATGATTAAACTTCTATCTCTAGTATTCATGTTACAAATGCAATGATCCAAGTTATATCTATACTTAGTAAGATTATTTGCACTTATATTAAACTTGAAATTCATGACATTTCAAATAGCAGAAAGAATGTTGATACATCACCACCAAAAGAGCAGAAATCATCAATTAAAATATTGTGTACTTCAATTTTAGTTCAAAAATGAGAATACAGTTTAATTAGCTTGACATCTTTTAAATAAATTCTCATTCTTTAAATTCACTGTAAGTATTATATTATCTTATAGATACAAAAAATAAATTAATTTTTCTAACTTTTATAAGTATGTTATATTTTCTGTATTATTTAAAACCTATTTTTCATGTTTTTAGTCATTGTTGATGAATATCAATATCAGCCACACTTGATTGATCCTCACCTTGGTAAGTCTTCTTTTTTTGTTCTTTTGTTTTGCATAATCAAATGTAAGAACATTAATTCAGTTGAAAATAAAAGGGGAGAAAATAATCTAGTTACTATTTAAAGATGACAAATGTTGATAATATTGAATTTTAAATAAGGCATAATTAAAATGGTTAAAAAATAAGCTTTTTTAGTAGAAACAGTTCAGCTTCAATTTTCTTCCTATTTTTGGTAAGGTAATTATTTTTTCTATTTTTGTCTTGCAGTTGTTATTATATATCTACAGTAAATAAAAAATAAATGAATCTTAGAGTGAATTTAAGGTTAATTTAATATTACATCATTATGGCTAAGAAGTAAGAATGTATTCATAAGGAAGTTTAGATTTTGTTTGTTGGCTTAAAATAATCATATCTTTAATATTTATTTATTGTCTAGCTGTGTATAAATGCCTGAAACATTAAAATTATTTCAAATATATAATTTTTACTGGCCAACAGCATAAATGTTTGGTAATTTGCAAATTGTCTGAATCATGTTTTAATATTTTTGCCATAATTCTATTTATAAGTGGAAATCATTTCCAGATGGTTTGATTATACAGGAGCTCACAAGTATTTCAAGTTGATGAAAAAGTTCTTTTCTTTTTCTTTCTCAGAGTCATTTCTAGCTCTCTTATTAGCCTACATCAAAGATCCCAACTCCAGTCAAGAACTTATTCATTTGGCTTTCATATATCTCTATCTTATCAGCAAAGTAAGTCAATAGTATTAATCATTTTTATTATGCATATGTAAAATTTTGCCGCTTTATTTTAAACAATATCTTAGTCATCATTACTAACTTTAGACTGTTATCTTCATCTTCACTGCCATATCCACAATGTTTTGGCTATTGTATGCTCCAGCCTTCTTCAGGTGATTGGAATTTCAAACTGAACCCTTTATTTTGGTTTGAAATTCCAATCACCTGAAGAAGGCCAGAGCATACAACGGCTGAAATGTTATGAATATAGCAATGAAGATGAGGATAACTTCGAATAATGTAAATAATGATAATACCTCATCTCAGAGATATAGACATCTTAGTCATCATGTTTTCTTTTTTAAAAAGCTTAATAAAGTAAGATTTTACTCATTAGATAAATATTTATATTGACTGTGTAAGAAAGACATCATGTGTATTTTTTTTCATTTTAATAATTCAAATGATCATCAAAACATTTTAAATCTAATGGAAGATACAATTTAAAATTCTGTTTTTATAGTCATTGATAAATTGGAATGTATAAAATAATTATCTTTTTTTAGGATCCATTTAATTTTTTAATTAGATAACATGAATTTGCTTAACCTGTATAGTAAGCTATAAGGAAATCATTTTATTGAAACAAAATATTTTTTAATATTCTGCTTGTCATTACATACACTGTCAACAATTTAAATGTTGTTTTATTGAAATGAATTTGTTTTAAAAACTGTTGACCTGTAGGTGAACATTTTTATTATAACTTGAATCAAAATGTTTAATTTTCTTGAGTAAAACAAAAGACTGATATTTTAGAATTGTCAAGTTGAATATAATATTTCTTTCATCAAACTTAATTTATTTTTATTGCATATAATAAAGATAATTAAATCACCCTCTCTTATTTTTTGTTAACTCTGTGCATTCATGTATATATACTCATATACACTGCATCCTCTCTTCTGTGTATATAAAGAATTCTATCTGTCCATATGAAATGTTATCACTTACAAGTCCCAATAAATGATGTTCACCAAAACAACTTGCCAACTGAAACTTAGTGTAGAGTAGCTGTAGCTTTTTTATAATGTGGCTCATTTTTCCATTCATGAAATATCCAATTAAGAATAAATTTTTCTTTTATATTTCAGATGCGAGGTCACAAAGTGATTGTCCGTTACTTGCCTCATGAAGTTGTTGACCTACCCTTTGTCCTGGACATGCTAGAGCAACAGAACTCTACAGATTTTAAAGTAAGTTTATAATCTTTCATCCATAAATAATTTTTATGCTGCTATTTCTTTTTTATAAAGTTTGAATTGAACCTGTACATTTTCCACTTTATAGAAGAGTTGAATAAATATGAAATTAATTTTAAATTTTAATAAATTAAAGCAAGGGAAAGTCCTTGTTTGAGAAAGCAAAGTAACTTTTAAAAATTAACATAAAATACATGTGTGACATTCTGTTTGTAGACCTGGCAAAATCGCTACATGCTGTTGCTTTGGTTGTCGATGGCTTGTATGATTCCATTTGATCTTGTACGACTTGATACTCTGACCACTAACAGTTCAGGACACAGTGCGAATGCATCCACCATGGACAGAATCATGGAGTTGGCTAAGGTATGGAAGTAGTTTTTCAGAATCTTGTAATATGCACATTTCTTAATAAAGCTAGAGCATGACTATTATTATTTAAAATGAAAGCAAATGCTCAGGACGTTTTAGGTGTGAAATTTATGTAAACTTATGTTAATATAAATCTTGTTCATTTTATTCCAAATGCCATCTTTCCAAACTTGATTTTTGTTTATATGAATAAAATAACCAGTGTCTTTATGTATTGAGCTATAAGAAATTATTCAATATTGCATATGTGCAGTAACTGCATGTTGAAAGAAATTGCATTTTTTTTTAAATGTTTTAGAAACTATATTTCCTTGATTGCAGCTTATTTCCAGTTCATAAGTAACACACTAACAGGAGTTATTTCTTACAGCCATATATATATTAGAGACTTAGTATACTATAGTTATTCTTTTATTTTTTTAATGTCTAATGTGTTTTGAACAGCAATGTTCTGTCAATTGCTTAAAATTTACAAATGTTCATAAATATGTTGAATGTGTGAAAACTAATTTTTCTGTAAATTTGAAGGAGGTTGACTAAAAGAGGTTTTCTTCTATTTCAGAAATATGTGTGTGTCTCAGAGAAAGCCCAAGATGCTGCTGTTTGCTTGTTGGCCAGATTCATGACTCGAGTGGACGTAAAAAAAAAGTATCTCAATTCCTACTTATCCTGGGCCTATGCAACTCTTGATTCTACTGATGGTAAATTTTGTAATTTAAGTGTTTCAAATCACATTTTGTCAATTTTTTAGAACTGAAAATAAAGATGTTAGTAGATTTAAAAATACCAGTGACAAAACTGTTCTATATGGAACTGATATAGAAAAAATTGCAAATAAAATATATTTGACCATAACAGCATCTCCTTCAGGTTAACTGTGACTTATATTTTGATCTACAATCAAGTTTTTAGAAATGATTATGACAGTCTTTTATTTTTTTTGTGGTGAGTATGATAAAAAACGAGGTTCAGTAAATAGTATAATGGTTATTGACAAAGAAAGTATAAAGGGTGAGCTAAGTTAAAATTCTGTTGTTCACACTTGCACTAATGTCCATTGGATTATCTATGGATCAATCTTTTTTTCTCCCTCACTATTGGTTAAATAATGGCATATTGGGGTCTCTGCCTTTGAGTGGCTGCTAGTCTAGTAGAAGGATAACACTGAATGAAGCATTTCAGCATTATAAAACTGATGTCTGACAGAATTAAGACAATATAAACTTGAGGCTAGCAGAATTGAATAATTGATTACTTTGCCTGTTGCAAATATTCTTTCTTCATAAGATTATTCTTGTTCAAACATTTTAAGAATTTAATCAAAGCCAGTTAAAAATGCTGTATACATTTCCATTTTTACTTTTTCTTCTTTTTAAATAATGCTTATATTTTCTTGCATTTTTAGTGTCTGAATATTTTACAATTGGTGAACATTATTATTGGATTCTGTTGTATTCAGTTTGGGTCAGTTCAGAAGAGGTTCAGTAGTTAGGATTTCCTGCCTATTTTTCTTGTTCAAGTGATGCAAAATGACTTGACAAAAATATTTGAAATAAGTGACATAATTTATATCACTTTATAATATAAATTACTTCACCTATTCAAAATATTTTTGTCAAGTCATTTTGTATTACTTGAACAAGAAATCTTTAAACTAAATTTTTATTTCTATTTTTATAATTAATGTTTACTTAATACAAATCTCAAGAGTCACTCAAGGTAGAGTTACTGAATGAGATGTATAATATGAATGTAAGAACAGGAAGTGAAGATTATGAGGATATGGAGGATAAGTAACAATGTGTTTGGGGAAGCCTTCACACAGGAGTCTCTTCCACAAGGTAGCAGTTCTTTGAGAAAAAGTTGTCATAGTATAACTTCTTCCTTAAAATTGGAATATAGAGGGAATGAAAGTCATTCGATCACATGGATGTAACTTGGCAGTTTTTAGCTGTAAAGGTCTGAACTGGTGAAATTAAAGAATGGAACTTGTCCGAACATTTGCTATGGAAATAGCAATAGAGCAACAACAGACTTTCAATGTTGCAGAAAGAGGTTGCAGAGTGGGAAATATGTTATCCTCCACAAGGTTGTGTAAATGACTTTAAATTCTATCAAAGCTGAAATGTGAGGATAGGGTATCTCCAGTGCAGATATGGCAGCAATACTCAGTTTTTGGTCTGATCTGACTTTTGTAAAGATAAAACCTGGCATAAGCAGTCAAGTACTTTCTAGAGTGGTACAATGATCTGACTATGAGGTTTTCCACATTATCCCTATAGTAAAAAGATATTTATTTAAAACTCATTTCTTATATAGAAATAGATCTGATGGTAGGAGCAAAAATCCCATATACATTAAAATAACTTAAACAATTCCCTCAAAGAAAGGATGCCCATAATACAGAAAGAAATTTTGATAAGGTTATTTTCAACAACGTTGTCTTCATTTAAGTATTCATTAAATGTATCTGATAATTTATTAAACTGCAATAATTTAGGAATAGTATTTTTTTCTAACAGCACCATTGATAAACATTCACTTTTTCTGGACTTCTGAAGCCAGATGAACATTAACTGATATGAGAATAAACCCTTTCTAATCTCACAGTTTTGAACCTTCCTGTATTGAAAGTAAAATTACTGGCTAGATATGCAGAATATAGGAACTACTTTCTATTAAAAGACGAAATATATTTTGTACATTTATATTCACATATTTTAATATTTTCCAGTGGAAGACCAATTTTCAAAAAATGCTGCTGTGGGAATTATCCGAAGTTTAGGCTTGATGCTAAAATATGGCAAGAGAGAGGATCTGCTTGTCCCAGGTACACGAGATTTCTATCTAAAGGTCTGATACTATTGATATACTCATTTAAAAGTTATTAAGCCATGACAACTGTACAATTGTTAATGTTCCTTTCTAAGATTCACTGAATTTTGAGTACATCTTGAACCTGATTATGTTAAAGATTTTAAATCTCATAATACATTTTTATGAGATTTTGTTGTGGGTTTGTGAGAGTATAAGAAAGCTTTGTGATTAATAGATAATAACTGGATTTTATCATAATGAAACATCTAACAAAATGTGTCAATCAAATAAAAAGTAGTTACTTGATTTAATATTTTCATAATTTTTGTTTTTGATGATCTCCTTATTCTATTAACTAAGAGTTTATTCTGCAAATGATTGTGAGTAATTAATGAAAGTCAACTCTACAAAATTTAATATGCAAAAATAAATATTCTAAAAACAAATCCTGATTCAAAATTTTAAAGATTAGTAGGCAATGATAACTTGTATAACATTGCTATTGGTTTAAATTTTAATTAGGATGCCATAATACTAAATAGGATTGAAATATGATAAAAAGATTGTGTTCCACCAATCTTCTAGTTGAGTATAGTCAACCTTGAAAATCAGCATTTGAAGTCCTATCTGGGCTTGAGCATTGTCTACTAGCATTAGTGTCAAAGTATTGTAACTATTTCAACTACTAAGCAGAGAACTTCCATAATACTTGCAAATAGAAATGAAATTATATATAATAGCAATTTTTGAGACTAATTTCTTTAAGACTTATTTATTGATATTAATTTATTTCAGCTGAAAAAATGCTCTCAAAATTTAAAACCTGGTCATTTTTGGAAAATGGTGATACATTATCTCGCAAAGCTCGAATGAAACTTATTCAAAGGCTTGGATTGACTTTCTTGAAAAGTCGTGTAGCAAGTTGGAGGTAATGTTTTATCTTTTTCTTATTTTTATAACAGTACAGGTTTGCTTAAGAGTTATATAGATATTTGAATAAAGTATTAAAAAGCATGTAAATTTTATGTTGTATACATTTCTGCTAAAAATATATTCTTATCTGCAAGCTAACAAAATCTTTCTTCAAATAAAGTAATATTTATTTAAAAATAATTTAGTTGCTCAAACTTTCTATTTTTTTTAATATAAAAATGCATTCTTATATAAAGAATGCAGTTGATTTGAGTACATTAGTAAAACTTGAATGAATGATGTTTATTTTAACTGTTCTTTGTTGCTATCGTAGATATCAAAGAGGAAATCGTTCATTGGCTGCTAATCTGAGTCATGGTGTGAAAGCCAGCCAAATGTCTGTCATTCAGGTTGACATGGAGGATGAAGATGACTATGATGTTCCTGATCAAATTGAAGAGATCCTAGGTAAGTAGAATTCTTTATTTGGAGAGATATTTCTTTCCTATCATTATCACTTCATGGTTGTTGAAAATCTGATGTAATTATAGTTTAGGAGACAATTATTCTCATCATTATTTTTTTTTATTGCTTTTGCTAATCTATTGTCATTCATAAAGTGTTTGTTGAATCTAATGAAGTTTTATTTGTTTAGGATTATTATTACTCAGTGATAATGTCATAATGTCAGATGGCATAAAAGATTGGAAAGGAGGAGATGACAGAATGACTAGTTAACTCATATTGTATCACATGTTCACTGTTTGTTATTATATATAAGGGGTTTCTTATGTAGTATTTTTATAGAGTTTTGTAAATAGAAATAAATGTCATTAAAAAAATGAATGCCTACAGTTTCTTCCACAAGGTTTATCTATTTTTTCCATCATGTTATCTATTGATCTGTATGCTTTTTTAAGTACCAGATCTCATGCAATACTTATTTCCACATGTGGATCATATGAGAGTGGTGGATTTTTTTTCCAACTTAAATATATTCCAGTTTGGAAGTATAACTGGAATATTATTCCAGGGAACTGGTGTTTTCTTTTTTACCTGCTTTAACTCTTTCATGAGACAATGATTTTGTCATGTTTATTAGGACTTTAGAACATTGTTTAGTTTAAATCTGCAATTTTCTACAATTTTCTGCCATGTTGTATATACAGATGTTCGTGTAGAACGGTTTACCCCAGAAGACTGTGTTAGCCAAACAACAGACCTTCTGTATTTTTCCAATACTCCTCTAATAAGAATGACTTAAGAATAGCATTTGAAAAATTATTTATTACCTTAACTTTATGAATATTATGGATTTTAAAACTACCTCAATATTTATTTTGCTCTTGTTTTGAAATATTTTTCCTCATCCAAAGCAAGTTTCTGGCAATACTCTTTTCATAGGATTTTGATTGTTTTTAGCTTTCAGTCTGATTTCTTGACAACTGAGTTCTACTTGCAAATATCCTAATATAAGTTTTAGTTTTTATGACAAAGTCATGAAACATACAGTTTATTCTGATGTATTTTCAAGACAAGAAATGATGTATAAGGTCTATTTTGCTTTAAAAAAAGAATTATTACAGTAAATCAAAAATAGCAGTAGGTTGTGCTTCCTCTTCAAATTGGTATGCAGCCTCTGAGTTGGCTTACTCTTCAATCCAGTATACATTTGAAAATGATTTTAATTAGAAGTTTGAAATTAGTTCAATAAGTATGATTCAAAGGTTAAATAAACAAAGTATAAACCTTAGAAGCCAAATTTGAACATGAGATTTTGTGTTAATATGCAATTTTAATCCTTTTACATAAAACTGAGAAAATATTATTTCCTTGAGATTGTACCTTCATTTTCAGTTGTAATTAAAAGAAGGAAATTTAAGAATAATATTAAAAATGAAGTGAAAACTTTTGAAAATATCTTATCTCAATTACTTTCAACTCTTAATATTGTGGCTACCTCCTGTTTTCTGCTACATGATATCTAAAGTAACAGCAATTTAAAACAAAATACTGATACAAGTTTAACAAAATATTTATTTATAGAAATTTTTTTGCCAACAGATCTTTTATATGACATACAATGGAGGTCTGTTGTCTAAATAAATAAATGAATTTCCCCATGATCTTAATTTAAAACAAACTTTGATTTTTGAGCTTTATTTCTTATTGGTTGTTGATCTTAGGCACACTAACTTTGTTTTTTATTTTTTATTTTTAAAATTTTTTTGTGAATTCCTTAATGTACAAATTTAGTTTAATGCAAGTGTTTTTTGTACTGGCTCATATGTGGGTATATTTGAAATATGAGATTTTTATTGTAAATTAACATTTAAAAGAAAGTAATTATTGGAATTTCCACTTTTCTATTTAGAACAACTATTGCAGGGCCTCAAAGACAAAGATACTGTAGTGAGATGGTCTGCTGCTAAAGGGTATGTATTGGAATGCTAAGCAAAAATGGGATTGTTCAACATGAAATTGCTACTTTGACTTTAAGGGTTACTTTTTTGTTTAAGCAATATTTAAGAATCTTCTTCAACTCCTTAATTTCAAGTAACTAATTTCCATCATAGCAGATTTATAGCTCAACTGCAAAAGATAGAAATATCTGCTGCTGCAGTTAATGGATTAATATATTGTTTGTTACATTCATTTCTTTTTAAACCACTTTTTTTTTTTTTTTTCAGATGTCTGGGGAAAATTTGTTAACTTTTGATGCATTGCATTTTATGAGTTCAAAATGAGTTATATTAAAGCTGTAGCTGTTAAGGTTTATAAATTAGGAATTTAGGGGACAATCTTATTTGTGAATTAATTAGAGGATTTTCATTTCCAAAATTTGCAAGTAGAGATTTATGTTTACAAATCAGTCCAAATCCTCAATCAATAATGAAATTTGGAAGCTGTGGTAGGAAAAACCTGTCAGAGGACTTTCCACAAACATCAATGTATTGATTAGAACAATTTCAAATAGTGAAATAATTGTGGGTAAGAAGAAAAGCATGATAATTGAATTACACTTGAATTGAATAAGGAACAACAGCCAAGTATATGGAAACAGTTGTTTTTTTTTTTCTATTGTGTCATCATTTAAAAAGAGAAGCGAATTTTGTAAAACTGAAGAAACTGTAAAATAACTGAATACAGAAGAGAATCTAAATTATCAATTGAAACTGGAAAACTTGCTTGATATTTTCTTATTTTCTTAACGATGGTCAAATAACGTGTAAATTATTTTGAATTAACGAAAAAACCTGAGATAGCACCTAGTTTGGTGAATAAGAAGTGTATTTTGCCACACATTTAAAAAAATGATGTTAATAATGAATGGATTGAAAACTCACTTTATTGTACCTTGTCTATTCACCCAACCTTTCTACTAGAGATTTGTGTTTTCTTTTCAAGTAATTAAATCACATTATTACAAGTAAGAACTTGATCAAATTGAATAAACCTTCAGTGAAAGAATTCTTTAGAAAGGGAATTGACAACTAATTGTCAGGGTAGAATAATTATATGGTGGCTGACGGTAAATTTGGTTCTGAGAAAGGGATTCCCATACATACTGCAAACAGACTGACAGCATTGGTCTACAATTTTGTTGAACTGTGATTTCAAGATGGAATTTCTATTGTCAAAGAAATTGGGACATACAGTTGGCTTGTCCAGATTGATATTGAAATGTAAAGATTTTGAAGATATTGTGATAGCTCTATTGGAATCCAAAAGTGAAATTAAAAGCTTGGTGTGTAACACTATTAAAGGATTGCCTGTTACAATAATAGATATCAAAATTCATTCTAAAATGGTACGTTTATTCAAAAAACTATGAATGATGTTTTAAGTCAAAATGGTAACAATAATACAGCATGTTCTATTTGTGATAGAGTATTTTTATATGTGGATAGAACTGTAATTCCATTATCACTACAATAAAGGATTTTAAAACAATTCCATGTGAAACATCCAGGAATAGTGAGAATAAAGTCACTGATGAGAAACTACATATATTGGCCAAAGTCGGACAAATATATATTTAATACAGTTAGAAAATGTAATGGTTGCAATTCAGCAACAAAATCACCACATATAAATTATCAGGCATGACTGAGTACTGAGAAACTGTGGACAAAACTACATATGGACCTTGCTGGACTACTAAATGGTTCATACTATTTAATTGTGGTTAACAGTTTCACAAAGTGGCCTGAGATATTAAGGTGTAAATGACCGACTACTGCAAAAAAATTCTTGTGCAAATGTTTTGCAAGGTTTAGAATACCTGACAGTTTGGTATCTGATAATGGAAATCAATTTACTTTTAGGGATTATAAAAATTTCTGCAAAAGCTATGTGGTTAAAGATTTGATAACACCGATTTATCATCCAAGGTCGAATGGTCAAGCAGAACAGTTTTCTGACACCTTCAAAAGAGCATTAAGTAAAGCTAAAGGCTTGGTATCTGAAGAAATGGCATTATAAGAATTTTTGAAGGTGTATTGAATGCCATTAAATGCAAATGTTACCATGAAAATGTCATCTGCAGAGCTCATGTTTGCTAGAAAAGTTAGATCCATTTTTGACAGATTACTGTCAGTAAATTAGAAGAAAGTTTGACAATTTCAACGTACCAGATCATTTAAGATTGACGAAAAGTTTTCTTTAAAAGCTTTAAGGCTGGAAAAGAAAATTGGCAGGAAGGAAAAATTATTCAGTGCCTTGGTAGTATGATGTACACTGTCGAAAGTGGACGATTTTGTTATAAGAGACATATAAATCAACTGAGGTCTTTCATCCACCGATGGATATACTTTGATACCTTTGAGTTAACTATTTCTAAAACTGAAATTACAATAGAGTGCCAAGGTAAGGGAAAATGTCATCTGACTGAAATGTTGGAAGTGGACCCATATCAGAAAAAGTTTCGAATAAAGAAAGTGCATATCTAAAAAGTGGGCTGAAATGTTGTGGAGATGAATACATCTTTCCAAAAGAGGACTTGGGCTCATCCAAATACATAAATACAAATGCTGAGAATTGTTAGCAAAAGGAGTAAACAAGTAGAGACTTAGAGACTTAGCTTATCTGCTTACTACCTATTTCAGCATGACTACATTGACTCCAAGCGGCATACTACTCCTTCATTGTGCTATATCATTTAGTGCAATGAAGACATAACTGTTGGCTTGTGAAATTATTAACTTTTTGTTAGCCAAAGTTTTAAAATTTAAGTTGATCTGAGTTAAACAGTTTGTATCAATGCTTATTATTCAAAAAACTTTTTAGAAAATAAATTTATAAAAAATAATTTTCAGGCTTTATTTGAAGGTTTTTGTTTTCTGTGGGGAGAGTGGTAGATGGTCACATTATCAAGGATTTCCTTTTAAAAGTTGATGTTACAAAGATTGTCAAAAAAACTTATCAATTTTAATAAGTTTGTTAATTATTTTTGATTACATTAACAATTATTCCTGAATTCATGAAAAAAAAATTGATTATGAAACATTGTCTTTAAACAAGAAAGAATATAGAAAATTGATGACAATCAAGAGTTGCAAAGATAATATTAAATGACGTATCTTGTTACTTTAAGTAATAAAGTAAGCACATATCATATTTTTGAATGTTCTTTTACAATTTTTCATTGTTTTTGATAAAAAATTTAAAAATGTAAAAACATCTTGGATTAAATGTAATTGTATTTGATTGCAGTGTTGGTCGTGTGACTGGTCGTCTCCCGAAGGAACTGGCTGATGAAGTAGTGGGTTCAGTGTTGGACCTTTTTACCATGATGGAAGGAGATGCAGCATGGCATGGAGGTGAATTATTTTATTCCTTTAAGACTTATCATTCATATACTTTTATTTATTTCCAGTCAAGATTGCAAAATTTTTTTATTGTTTTGCAATTCTGTTAATTTCTTTCCAAATAATCACTCTTTTGTTATTCACAAGGGAGAATATTGCTTCATTTTAAGCATAAAATGGCTTCTGATATAAACGTATTTATAACTAGTTGGGATATAAGTTCTTTTAAAATATTTCTTACATAACAAATAGAAAAAATATTTACACAAGAAAAAGTATTATTTACATGCATCAATACATAATTGTTATCATAATGTTTTGGTCATTCTTCATCAGGTGTATGTCAGTTTGAATAACCATGGGAAAATAGCCTAGTGGATTAAAGTATTTTGTAAATTTGATGACATAGTAATTGTGAGTTCAATTCCTGGCCTGAGCAGTGTGGACTTGGACTTGGTAGAAAACAGGAGGGAAATAACTGAGCAGGACTAAAACAAAAACTTGATGTGATATCCCCTAGACATGGTCAGTGGAATGAGTGCAGTTTACCATAAAGATTAAGTAAAATGTCCTGTTTGAAATTCCCTGTAAGTTACCTGGATCAACAAACACCTGATGAAGGCTATAGGGCACTACACCTGAAACATCATGATAGCAACAACAAAGATGAGTACAATATTCCTCATGTAAATAATGATAACTCCTCATCCCAGGAATTCAGAGAGAAAGAAAAAGTATCTGCTACTGAAAAATATTTTAATGCACAAAATAAAAACAAATGATGTAGTTCCTTCAGCTGATAGAACTTTTGGTTAGTTATTCAACATTAGTGCTTCTCTTATTGTGTGATGGTATGAAAGTTTGATTGGAGATCCAGTCCTAAAGCAGCTAAACATGTGAAAAACTTTGTGGAAAAAACATCATGTTTTCTTTGTGCATTGTTGGTCATTTCAAAGTTGAACCTTACTGGGTAATGTATCACTTGAATTCAAAGTAATAGTATTTTGGAAGGTTTTGAATTCTGACATTGAATACTTTTTGCCTAACCCATATGAAATAGTTGCTTTTGTGAAACATGATGGACAGCCTAACTTTTAGTTGAAAATGCAGGTCCACAGAGTTGTGGAACGCAACTGGATTTTTAATGACCTCCAAAATGATTCAACTGACTTATCCATCAGTCACTCCAGGAATCTGGTGCAATAGCTGAGTTTATTTCTTTAATTGTATCATTTTTTTTCAAGTAAGTAGTGTCTGTAGCTATTGCATTTAAAACAGCTACCAATTAACTTCTGAAAATGTAATTGTTTGACTGCAATACAGATTATAAAAGCCACAAACTAACTCTATCTCCAATCACCTTCTGTGACTTTTATTCATTTGTGAGCCAGAAAAAAAAAATGGGTAAAAAAGGATTTTTGTATTTAATAGCAAATTCAGAAGTGGCATGCTATGTTCTTTGATGAATTCTGGTGACTTTCAGTGACTCCCAAGATCAACTTCATATCACCCATATTATGACTTTAGTTCTTGTAGTAATCTGTGCACAAAACTGTATCCTTGGAACTTTCCATATGGTCACGATGCCCAAATATAGAAAGGTACACAAATATTTCAGCTTCAAAATGTTGATAACTGCACTAAATTTATGCACAATATAACTATTCATAAGTCCGTCATGCATAGAGCTTCATTTAAACATGAAGTATGTAATGCTTTTATATCACATGCAATATTATATTCACTTACCTACATGCATATATATATATATATATATATATATATATATATATATATATATATATATGTGTGTGTGTGTTTGTGAGAAAATATTGGGTAGTTAGACTGCAAATTTCCTTTTAAGTAAAATCTTTTTTTTTTTTTTAATGAGTTTTTCTAATGTTCTTAGTTTTCATTTTGGAAGGACTAAGGAATGCAGAAACTATCCATAATGGTTATTGTCCTAAACACTTTTGGTCAATTCCTTAGACATTTTCAAGGGGTCTATTGTTAATGTTTTCTATGTTTAATGTTATAAGGTGTATTGTGTAGAAGTAGTTGGAATTTAGGGCTGCATGAGAAGAGGTCGCATGACTTTGTTGGATTGTTTTTTTAGAAGACCATCAACACATATGTTAAATAAAGTAAGGTTGATGCTTGCCTTGAATTGTTTTATATAAAGAGCCTTGAAAATATTTAGTTACTCTCAGACAGATTTTTTTTAGAATAATGGTCTTATCAACCAGAATTTTTCTAATGAGAGCAGGCAGTTTTTTGTTGGTGTCAAGATGCTTTTTTTATGGCACTGATATCACTTAAGTGGCTTGTCATAGTGTTGTGTATCTAATATAGATTATTGGCTTATGACAATATGTGTACTGGGCAATTAAATTCATATACTACATTAGTTGTTTTTTATTGGCAATTATGGAGATGACAGTTTTCAATTTTCTAATGTATATTGTAAGTTTTACATGTTTGCTTGTGTTAATGGGTGAAATGCATTGTCTAATGATGCATCACATTGTAAATTCATTCTTTTTATAATTTTTGTGCATATGGTTGCAATAAAAGATGATAATGTTTGTGTAGTGACAATGTACTTGCCCTATTTTGCATACAGTTGTATTACTACTAATAAGTCAGTTTTCACTTGGTATGAGGATAGAACTTCTACATTACAGACTAGAAGACATTAAAACAATATGGCTTTGCCAATAGGATCTCTAACACTGTTAGATGAGCCGAATTTTGCCAAAACATGGATTTATTCTTTTACTGGCCAGGCACGGGCCAAAACTACAGGAGGGGAGAATTAAATTACAGATCTCTTTTTTGCTTCAGCAGGATCTGAGGACATCAGAATGATCTGTCATGGTGTATCCCAGGTAATTGAAGGATTTGCCTTTCACAAATTTTGGACATTATAAAAAGAAATTTGCATCTGAAAAAGAAGTTGCTTATTGCTGAGAGGACAGTTTCTTGTAAGAAAATAAGAGCCAAATGAAACTGTAATACAGTATGTACACAAACTACTAGAAGCTTCCAGATTCTACAAGTTTGATTAACTTGGCACTGGAGAAATGACCATCGAAGATAAGTTGATACAATTGAGATTGTGTGATGCTTTGTACAAATTTAAAATTTTAGAACAATTACAACTGACTTGTATGCATTCTGTAACAATTAGAGTTTAACTGCAAAATTCAATACATCCAAGAGTAATGCCAAAGCATACAACATATCAAATTACTTCGTGCAATGCAAATACTATGATGGAATTGTGAAAAGAAAAACCATTTCCAGTCTGTGTGCAAACATAAAAGGAAAATAGAAAGGGTATAAAAGTTACTCCCCTTGCCCATGAAAATACAGCTCTATTTGTAATACAAAGACACAGAAAAGTGCTAGAGAAAAAAATTAAATTGAATAACTTTTTCTATGCAAGTAGATACTGGGAGTGATATCACCCTAATCCCAATAAATTTCTGGGAATGAATGGGCAAACCCAAATTAGTTTGATGGCTCTTTCATCAAAACATTGTTTTGAAGGAAATTATTCAAAATTATCAAATGAAATGTGAAAAAGTCATGAAGTCATGGGAATAGATGTCTTGAAAGTGGATACAACCAAATTAATTAACAGTATATTTTATTACATTTATAACTGTAGTATGGGATTATAATATGAATTGTTCAAACTGGAAATATTTGCATTGGTAGTTACCATAGCGAGTGCCTACAGCAATCCATAGCACAAGTATACTAGTCTATTTATTAGTGCCAATACATCACGGGATCTAAGGTTAACTTTTTGTAACTGTTGTATCAGACGAACTTCTATTTTTGGATGTAATTTTTAAGATTTAAAGGTCATCTTATACACAGAAATATACGGTGTGTGCACATATCTCGTATATTTCTGCATTTAAGATAACCTTTAAATTCCAAAAAGAAACTTTAAATTCTGAGTGATGTTTGTTGGTAGGCTAACCTGAGACTTGGTGTGAAAACCAAGAATGTACATGAAAAGATTCACATTATCAGATAAACTGACAATAAAAGTAATAAAACCATTTCTACCTAATATATTACTAGCATAACTTTATAATAATCAGAGAATAATTCCATATCAGTGAAATCAACTTGTGTCCGTGCAAGCTCAGCTGAGAAATGTAAATATTGAGTTATGATTGCATTCAAAGCAACCTTTATTTTATGCTAAATTTTTGATAATAGTGGAATGTACTATTATTAGTGGTATTTTGTGATTGTTGATGAAGTATAAGTAAATGGCCATAAGTAAACCAGGCTACTTATAACTGTTTAGATATAGGAAAAGAAGAGGAAGAAGAATCAGTATTCGCAAGAGATCACATGATGTAACGTAAACAAAACAATGGTTTCCCTTTTAGGGGACGTGTGCAGGAAAAACATAAAATAACTTATTTATACACTTGTCATGGCACAATTTTCTTGAAAAGTCAATATTTTAATATCTGTTGTTTTCAGAACTTTAAGAAACTAAATAGATTTTAAACAACGCAATGGACATGATACCAGCAATGAATTAAGGATTTTAGTTAACTGTTATTTAAAGTAAGTTATATTTAAAATGTGAGTTAACTACAATTTTATCATATATTCACTTCAGTTGAGCTTCTTAGAATTAATTTATTTTATTAACAACTTTCAAATATTAGTTCTTAATATTATGTCGCAATTCTTTCACTAACAAAAAAGAAAAGATATTTCTTACTGATTATCTAAGTAGAAATAGGCTAGAACAGGTTTCTTGGAAAAGAAATTCATCTAATAATAATTCTTATTATTATTGAGATAAATAAAATAGTGAAGTATAAAAACATTTCACATACTATTCAAAATTAATTTATATAAGCTGCAAATATTTCTAAATGTAAAGTTTATAACTACGTTTTAAGTGTTAAGTTGATTTTTTTTATCTACATTTTCTGTATAATGTGATTTTTAATAGCTAAAAATGGAACAGTATTAAATTTAGCAAAAAAAGTTTGTTCTTCAGTCTCCTGTTAAAACTCAACACCAGACAGGTAATTAATTTAGTATAACAGATTTTACATGGAGAAACAATTTCCAATTCAAGTGTGACATTCCATTAAAAATTAAATGGAAACATTAAATAAATAAAAAGTCAAGCTCTGAATAAGTGAAGCAAAGGAAACTTTACAGTTTATAACTAGACTTTTTATGATAGTAAATATTTGTTGTGAAATGCAATTGTCATTATCAATGAACTTTTAATTTACAATATCATTATAAATAAATGAATTTACATATTTGTATGCATACTAAATAAATAGTTGTGACAACTATGAGTTTAAATCCACTGTGTTGTAAAGTTTCAAAATGATTAAAAACTAATGTTAAACTAAAAAGCTATGTTGCAAATTATGTGAATTTGGTATTAAATTTGTAAAACATTAAGTTATTATAATTGAATTTTAGGTATAAAAGAAAATACATAATGTTCTTAAAATATCTTGTGTTTAATTTGAATGTTGATTAATCTCTAGCTAGATTTTGAAACACATTAAAGTGTCAGTGTTTGAGTTACTAAAAGATTCATGTCAAGAAAGTAAAAGTGTTACAAGAGTAGGTGTGTTTTTACTGAAAAATTGGTTTTATTTTGTTTATTTTGAATTTCTAAGGATACAGTAAGTAGCAACATTTCCAATGACATCATCTTTATGTAATCAATAAGCAGTCATCTTATACTACAGGTACAGGATAAATTCATGAAAATTTGCTATATTTTTTTTTATCTCATCTTATCTAAAGGTTATCTTATACACAGAAATATTTGATGTGTGTATGTGTGTTATATATATATATATATATATAATTTTTAAATTATCACACACACATGTATTTTGACTTGTAAGCAAGCACTTGCTCATTGGAGATATACTTACACATACTATGTGCTGAAAATTTGTATCTGTTTGAATATTAATTTTTTTTTCTTTTTCTTTTGTATTGATCTCTTTAATAAACTTTAATAATTTTTATAGGTTGTCTGGCCATGGCAGAATTAGGACGGAGAGGACTTTTGTTACCCCAACGACTCACTGATGGTAAGTTTAGACACATATGAGAGAGAAATATTTAAAATAAAAACAATCCAAAATTTAAAAATTAAAGTAATTTTCATTTATTTTTGTTAGGTGTATATTGATTAAAACTTTGTTGCTTTTTTTTTATTTTTACTGTTATATCTTTCTCTTTTTTTATGATATAATCACAATCATACCATTTTTATTTTGCTCTTAGTAGTTAATCATTTAAGAGTTTTCTTATGAAAGAAATCTTAGAAGTTTAAAAATTATTATGAAAATAAGCCTATGTCTGGAATTGTTTTTGTTGATCTAGAAGAAGGCTGAAATTCAAGCTCAAAATATATCACAACACATAATAAAACAATTCAAAATGTAATGCTGAAACTATCAAAATATAAAGCCAAAGAAAACAAACAGCAATGACTTTATATCCTGAAGATGGTCAAAATGGCTAAAATACTTGGAGAAATATCAGGAAATGCATCTGTTACCTTGAACTATCAGTAGGAACACTTGTAAGAAAAAATTAAAGACAAACCAAAATACTCCTTAACAGAAGTAGCTTCTATCATATATATATATATATATATATATAATGTTATGTTGTGTGGAATGAATGTGTTATCTTAAAATCTTTTATGTCTTGTCTTTTGGTGATGACATAGTTGATCAGATGACAGTCTTTTGAATGAGGATGCATCCACGTGGTCACAGTTGGGTTGTTGGTAGAAGGTATTAGTGATACTAAGGTCAAATTCCTTGCAGATATTGAGAAGGCGTAATCCATTAGAATTCACATGACCAATACCATGTTGACCTAAAACACCCTTCCAAGAATGATAATTATTGCTAACATGAGCACTGAAATCACCTGTAAGGACTAATTTATCCTTATGTTGGACTTTGGAGATGACATCCTGAAGAAGATTGTAAAAATCATCTTTTTCTTGATCTGAACTACCTAAGGTTAGTGCGTAGCAGCTAACCATTGTCACACAGGTGTTGCACTCCAGATTGAGGGTTAATTCCATTATGTGATCGGATACACCTTTAGGTAAGGAAGGCAGTGAGCTAGCAAGAGTGGCTTGGCTCTTTCTCAGTCTTGCCAGCCCATAAAAATACGTATCCGCCTTTTTCTTCCCTAAGCTGAGAATTACCAGCCAGACGTGTTTCACTAATGGCCACTATGTCGATGTTATATTTCTTTAACTCGAGAGAAACAAGAGCTGTTTTACGCTCTGGAGCAGAATCATTGTCCTGAAGAGTGTGAACATTCCAAGATCCAAAATAGAAATTCTTCTTATATTTATTCTGATATTCCTTGCTGTTTCAACTGCTTTATTGGATAACTAGACAGCTGCAGCAAGTCCCTGTGTGAGCAAGCAATGGTTAGGGTTCCTTTTATCACCTCCTCCCCATGATAGGGAAAGCAGTGCAATCCTAAACTGGGCTGCTTTGTCACCGATGGAGGACATGGACATCACAAGTGCTCATGGGTTTGTGAAAGAACCGTCATCACCCATCGGTCTGCCACTGTGTAGAGCTCCAGCTAGAGCCTTTACCTGACCTTGTCGCCTTCACTCTCTCGCCAGCGGACATTGCAAGTGAACTGTGTAGATAAGAACGAATTAATGTAAAGTGCTAGAAAACCCACACAAGTGATTTGATTAAAGTGGTGAAGGCTTGTGCAGAACCATCCACACTTTTTGGAACTATTGATACACTTAGTCGGTGCAAATAAATGCCACAGACGAAACAGACAATATAACTCAGACCAATCGTGTTCTATAACACTAAAGAGCTTGGTCAGTCCTGATAGACACTATTTGTCCATAGTTGGGACCCTAACAGATGTAACCATCCCAGGTCAGGGCAGACCTGGAAACAACAGCAATTAAAAGGTGGTTCCATGCTCCTTAAATCCTCCAATCTCCCAATGAGAAAACTTGCTGCCAGATTTAGTTTACTGTCATACCCAGGACATATATTTATAGTACAGGTAATAGGTTTGTTGGCATATAATCCAGGTGGATCTTAGTAATATCAATATTAAAACTGATCCACAAAGAGAGCTCAATGTATTTATTATAACAGAGCATATCTTATATATAAAGTACAGTGTATGTGTGTTTGCGCATGTGTGTGTTCAAGCAACTCCTCTGGTCCAATTTTAATGATTCATAGCTCATTCAAAAGCCCTAGAAAAGTTAGGTACAGTGAACGATTTTTGTTGAGCTCAGATTCAGGGTGCCAGATTATGTGAAGTTAAAAATATATATTAATATATTATACTAGCCATTATAGCTGCTTTCATGGTTCAAGGGGAGTAACTCTTATTTTCCATTTGTATCAAAAATGGAAGTTAGCTTAAAATTTTAAGCTAGCTTAAAAGCCAGCCTTTCAGGCAGTATTTAACTCTTGGTTTAGACATCATCACAATAGCTAGGGATATTTTATGTGTAGATCCTTATTTTCTATACAAACAATTATTTTTATTTCGTGGGTGACAGAACGGGATAATTTATAAGATAAAATTAATATAGTGTAAAGATGGGAAAATAGAAATTAGAATTAGTTACACATTCAACATTTGAAGAGTTAGAGAAACATAATAGCTAATTAAGTAAAACCTATATAATAGAATCTATATGAATAAATGCGAAATTAGAGCTCAATTCTCCCACAAATTCTGAGATTAAAAAGCCACAGCTCTGCTTTATAGTAATTGCATTGTGACACAAGGTCAGTTTAATGTGGAAAGCCTGAGTGTTAGGAACAAAAATTGCCCAAGCTCTTACAACTGTCAGTTGCACTGGCCTTGGTGCGAGCACTGATCCCTTTCTCTAGTGCAATGAGGGGGCGCAGCCTTGGGCAGCTGTCTCCCAGGACTGGCATCTCTCAGTATAATTTTTCTCAGTTGCAATTCTCTTCTTCGATGGAGCCACCTCTGATTGCACTCTGCCCAAAGACACAACTGAGAGATGATAATAAATGTGTTACAAACTACTTGATAGTAATTTGTATTTACTCAACTCCCCATGAGGTCAGGTTGTGACATAAGATTGGTTTAATGTGGGGAGCCCATGTGTGTACACCTGGGTATTTTACTTGGCCTTCAACAAATTGGCATCTGTTTGTAAAACCTTCCTTAATTATAACAAGCCAATTTATGAATGAAATGTTCATTTAAAATTTTTGTTTCAAAGATTTCAAGTAGTGAATATATACATTATTTACATTATTCGGACTATTGTCCTCATCTTTGTCGTCATATTTATTACAACATTTCAGCCATTGTATGCTCTGGCCTTCTTCAGGTGATTGTAATGTCGAACTGAACCCTTTATTTTACTCACGGGGGTAGACTGTTCTAGTTCCACGTGCCATGTTTAATGGATGTCAGTTATCAGTTATCTCCTGTTAATTTCCCTCTGAAAGTTCTCCACTTCCTTAACCGGGTTTGAACTCACACTCTTTGGGTCCTGTCAGTGGATCTAACCAACGCCTTTATCCACTGTGCCACGTGTCATAAATATGGTGACAAAGATGAGGACAATAGTCCAAATAATGTAAATAATACCTCATCTCAGAAATATAGACAGATATTGAATATATCTTACTTTGCGAAGTGATAGCAAGCGGGTGAAGCCTCCTAGTATATTATACAGCAAAAATCAAAAATTACCTCATGTCGGTATAGTCTATTTAAAACTGGCACAAGGTTGTGCCAGCCCTCTTCAGCAATGGACTGAATTCATCTCGGAATCAGGGATTTGGCATTTAATTTTGATAGCAGCCAAGAAAAGATACAAACCTACCCAAGATGATGCTTCATCTAGATAAAGAGCCTGAGTTGGTGATAAGGGGTGGGTGTGAGGTATCTCTCTAAAGAGAGAGAGAGAGAGGTCACTGGAATTGACCCCAATATTTATTTTATGATCCTACGTTGGGGTTATATGAAGAGTGAGGTGTTGAATTGAAACTAAAATAGGGGCCAAAATAAGAGTTTATTTATAGCCAAAGCCTTTAATTATATATAAAGGAATTTAGGTTCCTGCTTGGGAATACCAAATTATATCAATAACAAATATGTTTTAATAGGATTAACAATAAATTTTATGACAATATAAAGAAAGAATAGAATTAAGGGTTTTATATTATTAAACAATGGGGGATTTAAAGACAAAGCAATTTAAAGTTAGAATAAATTATCTATCACATTAAAGATCAGTTAAATTATTAGGAAGGCCAAGCTATATTGGAAAATTTTTTTTAGTGAAAAAATTTTAAAGTAAAAAGTTAATCAAAGTGGGGTTGCATCAATTAGGGAATTGTTATAAGACAGGATTAATATGGAAAATAGAGGGAGATTATAGAATGAATTATCGTTATATTTAGCATTGGTGGTGGTGGGCGGTCTTTAAAAAATTTTATAAAGATTATATATAGATAATCAGATCCGTAAGTCGAAAGGATAATCTGGGTGGTTCTTTTTAATATGAAATATTTAAAAAAATAGTTCCATAAGAGCTCAATGTATAGAATACAGAGCAATATGATATACATCAAGGAAAAGCTTAAGATATCACAAAAATATGGTAATAATATTACTGTATTTTCATGATGTGCTAAGCTTTTCCTTTATATATATATATATATATATATATATATATATATATATATATATATATAGGAGAACTGTTGAAATAACAAAATATTAATTCTATTTTATTATTAATTTAACCATCAATCTATTCTGAATTTTCTTCTGAACGAACCATTTCGTGGAATGTTGACTCTTTTCAGTTGTGCCAGTTGTATGCAAATCCCTACGTTATGATGTCCAAATTGGCAATTATTCAGTTGGAGATCATGTGCGAGATGCTGCTTGTTATGTGTGTTGGGCATTTGCCCGTGCCTATGAACCAAAAGAGATCAAACCATACATCCAGCAAATAGCAAGGTGAGTATTTTATTTATTATTCGAAGAATCATTCTGCATTATATGGGGCAATCTAGCTTTTATGAACCTTGCTTGGAATTGCAAGCTTATTGTGTTACATTCATTTTTAATATACTAAGAAGAGGTGAGAATATATAAGCATTTTCTATTGTCTCTCTAAATTTACAAAAGTAAATGAACAAATTTTTAAATTGGATGCATTTTGATTAGATCATTTTAGTCATGATTAATATAACTTTCTAATCAGTTCTTACATTAAAATTCATACAAATTATTTCATTAGGGTTAAGAATTGGATTGTAATATATTGTCAGTAAAAAGAGCTTCTATACATTTTCTGCAAAAAGCAAAACTCAGTATGATTACAATTTGCATCAGATGTAAAACTCAGCTCATTGTTAACCTGATACAGCACCGATCTAAGTAGAGATATTTACACCAATTTTTCAAGTGGGGAGGGCCTGTCTAGAAACTCAGCATTTGAATTCCTTGCATTTTATACCATGACTTAAATACAAACCACTAATCATGGCACAAAACGTACATAATTATCTTGACTACAATGTTATATAGCTATCGTAACAAAAAAAAAAAAAAAAAAAAGTTCAAAGGGAGATAAGCAAGCATCAACACTAGACACCTATAGCTAATAGTATTAGGTTGGTGCAAAAATAATGACGTAATAATGACGTAATAATGTCGTTTTTTGACGTTAAAAATAGGTCAAAAAACGACATTATTACGTCATTATTTTTGCACCAACCTAATAATAGTTAATGAATATTACATGTTTAAGGATTTATTTTCTTCAAGTTATGTTACTGTGTATTATCTAAATCTAATTATGTTATCTAAAATATTATCTTTATGGGTTAGCCAACTTTATGACATTTTGAATATAACATTTTATGTTTTGCAACACTTTAATTCTTTTTTTAAATGTTACAGATGGTTATTGGTATATTCATAACTGAATCATCTAATTTTTAAATATGACAATTTCTTCAAAGCAAATGGGTAGAACAATGTTATCAGAATTGTTTGTTGGTCATTTCTTTACAGATAATTTTTCAAGCTGGACTGAAGACATCACTTTCTTCTCATTTTTCAAAGAGATTTGTTGTTTTTAATTCTTTATGTAGAGCTATTGCTGTAACTGTAAAAAAATGTTTGCTATTTATATATCTTGCATGAAAAATGCATCATAACAGATTTATATATATCTTTCAGTTCTCTCTTAGTTGTTGCTGTGTTTGATCGTAAAGTTACAGTCCGAAGAGCTGCGGCAGCTGCTTTCCAAGAAAATGTAGGACGTCAGGTAAACATTTCTTGCCATTTACTTACCTCCACTTGCTTTTTCATTTCTTCACAACTGTTTTTATGTCTGTTTATGTAAAAAAACAAACAGGTTTGTAAAAAAAACAAAAAACAGGATATATGTAGAGAACATCTTAAATTATTTAAAAAGTCAGGTCATTTTTTATTGCTTCATTTTATAACAACATCTACTGACATCTTAAAATAATTATTTTTTTAATTTAATGAAATTTTTTTATAATTTAGTATTTCATTTCTGAGATGAGTAATTGCCAATATTCTTGTATTATTTTTAACTATTGTTCTCATCTTAGTTGATATAGATGTTATTATAGACACAATGTTTTGACCAAGTATCCTTTGGTTATCATCAGGTGTCCAAAATACCAAAGATTGTTTTAGTTTGTTTTCTACTATTTTTCATTCAGTGTTTATAACTTTAAAATATTTCCTGTAAATTTTGAAAAACTTTTAAAAAAGTCAATTTTATATTAAAGATAGCAAATATTTATTTTATATAATTATTAGACTTTTTAGTCATTAATATCTGTTTTAATATTTTATTTATCCACAAAATTAATCAAGACCTTCATTATGTGTATATATCTCACTCATTAGGGTACTTTTCCTCATGGCATTGATATTGTCACAACTGCAGACTATTTCACAGTTGGAAATCGACAGCGCTGTTATTTGGAAATCAGGTTAGTCAATTTGCTTGAAGCATTATTTTATGGATATTGGTGGGAGAGAATTAAATGGTGGGGGAATTTTGAATGTTATATATGGATATAAAAACATGCAAGCCACTTAAGTCTGAACTTTGAAATTTTATTCACTAATTATTTTTTTCCTCTTCCAGTAAGAGTAGATAGTTTCACCTATCATCTAGTTCACATTCCTCCCCAGTTTTTTGAAAAGGAGTAGAGCTTTATCCCTAGTTTCCTGTTTAAGATTGGATTTCCAGTTCCTTCCAAAGTCTATTTCCATACTATACTTCTAATGTCTTTGACTGAAATGTTATTCACAAATTAAATCCTGACCTCATTAAGTCTAAGGTTAGCTGTTATCTTTTCTGCATAACCTCAAGAACTTTACTTCTTGCCCTTTCTTACAATGCCACACAGTAACCCTGTACCTTGAGTGGTTCTTGGGCTTTGTATTGGATGAATATCAGTTAAAAAAAAAATACATGTGAACCAATAGTATTTTATACAAACTACTAATTGGCCAGTGATGTAGTAGTAATGAGTATGGGAAAAAAAGAGGATTCAAGTGACATCAAACACATGGTTATTGATGCCAGACAAACGGCTCTAAGTATTTCAAAAATTGTTGATCTACTAGGATTTTCACATGCAACCATTTCTAGGGATTATAAAGAATGGCTGAAAAAGAAAAAAAATCCAGTGAGCAGCAATCCTTTCCTGATGAAATAAGTCAGAGGAGAATGACCAGACTGGTTGAAGCTGATAGAAAGGCAACAGAAGCACAAATAACCACACTTTACAATGGAGGTATGAAGAAGAGCATCTCTGAAGGCACATGTTGCACCGTGAAGCAGATGGGCTACAGCAGCAGAAGACCATGCCAGATGACACTCTTGTCAGATAAGAAACTGAGGCTACAATTCTCTAAGGATCATAGATCTTGAATAATAGCATGTGGGCTTGATGGTACCCCTACAATAGTCCTTAAGAAATGTGCTCCTGTTCTCTTTAAGATCAACAATAAATGCCTTGCTGCTTCTTGCTTTCCTGTTTGTTGTAAATCCTTTTCTTTAGTTTCAGTTTTTAAGAACTCAGACAAATCATCTGATCCTTCTATTGGCCTATTAGCCTTCTGACTCTTTTTGGCAGAGTATTATAGGCTCTAATCAATTCTGAATTGGTTAAGCATCTCACTTTTCAGGGTCTTCTTTCAGATAGTTAATATGGTTTTCTTTTCTCTAGCTCAACTGCTGATGTATTATTGGTTATTGCTGAAAAAGTCTATCCAGCTTGGTCTGTTAAGACTGTCAGGAATTATAGTACCTCAACACCACTTTTGGTTTTGCACAAGTAATTTAGTTTGATGCATAGTGACTAACAATATTGGAGATTTGATAGCTGATTTTAAAAGTTTTCATGCAAAATCAGTTCCCAAGTTGGTATATATGCTGATGATACAATTATTATCTTAATAGTAAGTCTGATAGATCAAAGTAAAACTGGCCATATTCTCTTGAAAATGACCTCCAATCTGTTATTAACTGGGGCAAGTAATTACTTGTCAATTTGAATGCCTCCATGACAAAACTGCTATCTTTTAATCATAATAGAGAACCTTCTTTCCTTCCATCAACTAATGTTAACCTCCAGGAGAGCAAGTCATTGCACCTTCTTGGTCTCACATTTTCTATTGATTATGTTGCTAGGTCTGCTGCTAGGAAAGTTGGCTCACTGTGTTGCACCAGACAATTTTCTCATCAGAATCCATCTTACGCATTTATAAATCTACCATTCATATTATATAAAATAATAAAATAATCTTATGGCAATTGTTTTGCTGAGCTTTCCTCCTTAGTACCTTGATCACATGAATTTAAGTGTACTACTAGACTAGCTTTCATCATTTTACTGTTGAATTAGCTAGATGTAACTGTAAATTCCGTTCTGATAGTTTCTTTTCTTGGACTTCTTGCCTGTGGAACTCACTTCCACTTTCTTGCTTTCCTGACGTCTACAATTTTCAAAAATTTAAATGCAACATCAATCTCCAATCGCTATCTTTTGTCTTCTTGAATATTTTTATTACCTTTTCTCCTCACTAAAGTTTTCTCATTCTCGTTCAGTCCCAGTAACCCCTTGTGTCTTAATGGCATTATTGCCTTGTTTGAAGTGAAATGATTAAAAAAAAAACCTCTTTGTAACTAATGCTCATAAGACGTTGAAGGATCTGTGAAGTTGTATCATACAATGGATCCAACAATGCCAATAGTATATTTTCTTCAGAGATTATCTTTATTTTTCAATTAATGTACAGAAGTCATTAAAAAATACATAATACTTTCTCTCATTTTTATTCCTTCTAATATTGAACTGTAATTTGCTTTACAGGATACTTATAACTCAAAAGGTTTGTAGTGCCTGTTATAATGTTCAAGAAATTTCTATATATACTTCAAGTGAAATGTGTATATCTGTTTAGATGTTTACCTTTTTTCAAATTATCATTTTTTTTTCCAGTGTATTTATTGCCCAGTATCCTGAATACACACAAGCATTGATTGATCATCTAGTTGACCTCAAAGTTGGCCACTGGGATATGTAAGTATTTCCATTGTGTACTATCCCATTTCAAACAAAACATTTTTATTCCAAATCAAGATTTTCATCTTTTACCTTATTTTTTTTTTTATTGTTCAGTAATTAATTTTGTATCAGATGCTAATAATAAGCATGGGAATATTTTGAGTAATATGTTGAAACTGCATCTAGTATAAGATTGCAAAGAGTAACCCTCTTGGTATTAGAGAATACCTTGAATTCTCATGGTGCAAGTTACAGTGAAGAGTAAAGTTGCATTCTATAACTGTATTTATATTGTATTTTGTAGCTCTTCTGGTGTTTTTATTTTTCCTTTTTAAATTTGGACAATTCATATAATTATTGGAATTATTTATATTGTGAATACTGTTGATATACTTATAGCTCATCTTTAAATTGACTGGTATGTTGACTTCCTTTGCTATCAGCTGATCTCTGTGTATATTTCAGTCTTCATTTGACTCAATTGTTTTATTAAACAACACTGAGCAGCATTCGCCCATTGTATACTATGGTATTACATTTGTTTTTTTTGTTTTTTTGTTCTACACTATGGAAATATTTTTAATTCTGTAAAAACTGTTTGGAAATTTCTAATGTCATTTTTAATGTCCATTCTCATGAAGTATTTGTTGTATTTGCCAGTGTCATCCGAGAGTTGACTGCAAAAGCATTGAACCGGCTGGTTCCTACAGCTCCAGACTATGTGTGTCACACTGGTAAGAAAGATTCTTTATAAGTTTTATCTGCTTCTAAATGCTGCTTATTTTCAGGTTGTTGCTAGCCATTACTAATGGCTTGGTTTTATATTCTTTGCTAATCCAGTTATCAACCCTGACTCTTTTTGAGATGTCACTGCTGTCAGTCAAGAGCTGAAAGTTGATAAATTCCCTTCACTTGTGCATTTTACAATGTTTATTGTGGGATCTAATTGATAAGTGATGCAAAAAGTTTTCTGTTGTGAAATTCTGTCTTCCATTGTAGATCAAGTGTTTATCAGTGCATTATTGTTGTCTGCAGACAAGCATTGTTATTTTTTTTCTTTTTACACACCTAATCCTTCAACAATGAAGTTTCATTCATACAAAGTTTATTCTAGTCAAAATTGGTGGTGCCTTTGTTATTATTAGGAAGTATTCTCAAAATTGTATTTAGTTCTTAACTGAAAACAAAATAAAATATAGCCTTCTGGACAGTATGGGTAACAGAAAGAGTGGAGAAAAGGAAAGAAAAAGGAGTTTGTTAAAAACAATGCTATAACTTCAGATGACATCTTTGAGTGACTAAATTTATTGTGTCAGACATGATTCTTATATGATTTTAATAACCACTTAATTTTATTCAGAATAGGATTATTCTATTCATGTTGTATTGAGCGTATGCAATATTATGTGCTAGAGATTTTTTCATTAACAAAATTAATGTTCCGCTTTTATCAGAAACTAGATTTTCAGAGCAAAGTAAAACATGGTTTTTATGCAAATAGGTTTTTAATTATTGAAAGGAATATACATTTTATATATATATATATATATATATAAATCAAGAAAATTATGTGTAATTTAATTAAAAAAATCTACACACTTTCAAATATTCACAGTTTATGCAACATGTAAAAAAAACAAAAAAACCTAAAAATATGTTACTATTAAGTGTTAGTTTTTATCTTTCATGAAGAAGACATTGATATCTGACTCCTTTACCTTTTGATGGACCTCTAAATCTTTTCTATAAGAAATTAGCATTACTCTTACAGATCATCTAACTTTTATGTTTCATTCAAAATTTAAATTACATACTGAAAGATATTATTTCATAAAATAAGATTTCTGTTATTAAAACTGGTTATAGCAGTCTCTCTTCTTCATTATCACAAACACTTTCAGTTCTGTTAACTCTTTAATATCTTGATAGGTTAGGCCAGTGGTTCCCAAATGGTGTGGCATGCCTCATAGGTGCAGTGGAAGAGGATAGCAGGTGAGGCAGAGTGATTGAAAGACAATCAAAGATTTAGAAACAGTTTCAAAAAATTATGCCAAAAATAAATATGATTTCAAAATTTAAAATATTATTATTGCTTTCTTGTAAGTCCCAGTATAAATAGTTATAGATAATTATTGACCAATTTTTCATTGCAATATTTTTGCATTATATCAAGTATTAGGAATATAGTAACTAGTATCTGCAAATTAAATCTCCCTTTAAGCATCCTTCTCTCTCTGTTCTTTTTTATTTTTAAATGTACTTTTTATTATGTAAAATTTGGTGAGGTGAGAGCAAATTTTCATTTTGAAAATGTGTCCCAGAGAAAAAAAAAGTTTGGGAACCACTACATTAGACTCTCAACATGTGCAATAAATCTTGATTATCATTTGCATTATCAATTACAAATTTCACTTTCAAGACATGTATGCTTAACGTCTACTCAAGCATCTTTAATATTTTTCATTGCTTGTATAATGCAATGAATTTTCCAGAATTCTTTGTTATTTATACCAATCAATATAATCATCTGACTTAGAGTTTTTCTATGATAATAACTCCTTGACTGATAGGTGAAAAGAAACCACTTTGACAAATATATGCACCTTTGGCATGTGATTTGAAAGCTGACTACAAGTGTTCTCCAAAAGCAAATACCTTTGCCTCAAAATTTTTCTTCTCATAGCAGAGCAAAAAAATTCATCAAAACATTTAACCCAAACTTTTCTGTCAGATTTCCAGATAACAAGCAGTCTAAATTTGGAGATTACTTTTATTTTTGTTTAGATTATCAGAATGGTAGCAAATGATAGCCTAAAGTTATAGCGGCATTTACTCATAACACCAATGTGAAATGATATTTTGCTTCTTTATAACCTCTCATGACTTCCTCTTCCTTTTTAGTGGATATTTGAATCTTTCTATTTTCAGTCAATTGTACTGGAAATTCTGATGCAGCCTAAATATCAACACTTGCTAATTCCTCTGTTATGGTTATTAGATCATTTCTTGAACTTTTTAAACCATACACAAGAAGCAACAAATGTTTGACTGATTTCTTGTTTCAAGTGTTTAAATAAATTTAACATATGGCTTGAGAGTGACTGTGGCATATATCATTTATCCATATACATCATATTTTCTCCATATATTCCATGATTTTACTCTTTGTGTATGTGTGTGTGTGTAGAAGTATAATGCACACATGAAGTTTGCATGGCAACTTTTATTTGGTCAGATAGATTAATTATGGTTTTTAAATTTTGTTACTGCAAGTCTAAATGATTCAACAACAACACTTCTTTTCTTCAACTCTTTTCTATAATCTTTACCTTAGAATTTAATGATTGTGATAAGTTGGGTTAACAAAATTACTGAATTAAAAAAAAAATGATACTGTACATTAAAACAAGATGGTTCCTTGTAATGAGGTTCAGATTTAAATGTGAAATTTTGGGAGAAAGATATAGTGAGACTGTTTTTTTTTTATATATAATTTTGACTGTTATGCTTGTTGCAATTAAGCTACATTAAAATTTAGCTTCATTCAAAGAGGAAATGTAAAACAAGTTATTGGTCTATTGATATTGTCAAACTAGAATTACCACTGAACTGTTTCAGGAGATTTAATATCTAACATTCATCTCTGCAATTAAGCTTATTCTTTTCCTGATAATGTGAATTTTGCATATTATTTCAAAAATACTAATAATTAATATTTTTATTTGTGCCCTTCTGAAATTGGAGATAATTAAAGAAAATGAAATTACCATTGTAATGATTGATTTTTATTATCTGTCTGAACAGTATTACCTAAATTACTGCCATTAACATGTGGGATGGACCTATATTTACGACAAGGGGCCATTTTAGCTGTTGGGGAGATCACTCGTGGACTGGCTGATTTGGCCCAAGGAAGACAGGATAACAGGTAACTATCCTCCAACATACTTAAAGAATTTGTATATCTTATTTTCTTGTTTCTTCAAATGATAATCATTTGGAATTGACTGCTTTCTTGGTTAGTAATTAAAAATTTGAATGAATTCTTTATCTGATTGTTGACTTTTATTTACTGCTGATTGATTTTTGTGTGTTTGATCCATTTGTTAGCCCATCAACTGTAGGACATGGCAATAATAATGTCCTTTAATATCTGAAATAAGAAAATCTTTGTTAATTTTTCTTTCTACAGGCCAATTGATGACATTCTTGGTGTGAACACTGTGGAATATTTATTATCTCTTGTTCCTAAGGTACTTTCTCAAATTTTCCCTATTTTCATTTGATTTTTTAAGCTATTAAATTTAATAAAAAATTACAATTATTTATAAAATGAGGCTTTATTAATTTCTGTCAAGATAAATGAAGCAGTATTTTTCTGCAGTAAAGATAACCAAACCATAATGCATGCATAAACACTTTTCTTGACATAAGAGACATGGTCTTGACAGACACTATAAAACCCAAGACACTAACAGTGACATCACCATTTGGGCCTGAGTAATGGAAAAAATATAATCAAGAACAAAGAAGAAATGAAAAGATAAAATATACTTGTTAAAAGATGTGAAAGTTGCTTTAGGACTGGGCAAAACAATGAATAAGCAAGAAATTGCTAAGTTTTGTTTCTAAATGTTGCTGATAGAAATATTGACAAAGTCAACAAAAGGCTGACAAAACAAACAGTTATTAGATATATCAAAGAATCTCACTCTCTCTAACAGAAATGATAATTTTTGTTAAATTTGTGAAATTTCATGATGTTTGACATTATTTGAATTGTGACATGCACTGGTAGTCGCAGTCCAGAGCCAATATGTGACGTCCACTGGTTGCGACGTCAATATTGGATGCTGTGCCGTCGGCCTGTGGTCAACTCCCAGTTGCGGCGTGAAGCTGTAAGGTTTCTTCCACCAGTGTTTGGGGTTGACTTGTTATTGCTGCCACCAGACTGTGTCATGGTCAATCTGGTCGTTTTTGGTTCGGCACCAACTTTGTCGTTCTCAGCTTGCCTCCAACGCCTGGTCACCGAAGTAACTGCTTTGATCTCAAGTCTAACCTACCCATGTTGTGACTTTGATCTTAGGTAGACGAAATCAATCAGGCGTCGAGCCGTAGTGCAAGCTGAATCCGGGGTAAACGTGATACCACACAAGCGTAAGTAAAAGAAAAATAATAAAACAACTCACAAGGTTCAAATATGTTGACTTTATCTATCTGTTGAATACAGGAGTGCGTTTCCTTCCCAGCCCGTTCTATGGATTCGTGACACTTTTTGCATTTCTTAAGCAAGTTATGGTATCTTAAGTCATTCATCAATAAAAACTTGCTTTTGGTAGGAAGACTAAGTCGTAAAGGACGTGGAAATCTTGGTCAGCGCCTGCAAGGCGCTATTCTCCGAGCTCAACAGCTCTCTGTCGAATCAACACAACGTCTCCAATCTCCAACCCAATTCTACTCTGAACGCCCAGGGACGTTCATTTATATGGACATCGACCAAAACTGGTTTGGGGCCTGTCGTGGTTTGGATACTCTGACAATTCTTAATTCCCGACCAAAAATTTTCTTTGTCCTCAGAATAAGAAAATTTATCACTTCCCATTTTTGGAAGCTAATCACTTTCCCTTTCGAGGTTTTTCTCCCTTGTCTGTGAGGAGAGGTTGGAGGAGAATTATCCTCCTAAACTCTTCCTTTCTCATATTGGTATTTCATATCAATCCTCTTAGTGGGTGTCAACAACTTCCCCGCCTTTCTCATATGTTCACCTTCGCCTATCACTCACGCCACCACTCAGCCAATGAATGCTCGGCATCATGAGTGTGGCTAGACTTGACCTTCTTAAAATTATTGTCCAGAAAAAAAAATTCTCTTTTCCTTTCTTTCGTTCTTTTCTATCGGCCATAATTCTTATGAATTCCACGTTACCCTCAATTAAAATTTTATCTTATCCTGAGCCACCCAAAATCCACTTAGCAGAACTCTCACCGACTCATTAATCACTGCTAGTCAACCTTCAAACTGGGTGGTGGTAGTTTTTACTTGATAAACAAATTCTTTATTTTTCTCGTATATTAAAATTTTCGTGGCACCGTCTGACAAAAACAATGATTCCCTCTCTTGACTCATGTCAAGATCCGGACATACAACAGATGGGTCTCCTCGCTGGACACAAGAACCAAAACTAAATGATATCTCTGAAAGATAATTAGTGGCTATTTTATTCTTACTCCGGGAAGGAATTTCAGTGAGACCACCCTTGGTCTCACTGAAATTCCTTCCCGGTCGTATGCATGGTCTGGCTTTTGTTTATCTTTTCGAATTCTGTTTTCCTTGCCGTGGTCACTATCTGATCATGACATTAATTAATTCTGACAGAATCCAAAATCTGGTTTTCTCTTACGGATTTTCTGTCTTCTGCGAAGAAGTATCTTTCCTTGTAAATGAAATAAAATATTTTCCCATTCATTTTTTTTTTTTTTTTTTTTTTTTTTTGTTAAAAAAAAAAAAAGTCGCTCGGTCTGTCTTTGGTTATAGCTCTTTCTTGCCTTAAGTATTTCTCGTTTTAATTTCTATGCTTAATTAGTTAGCCAATTACCATAGCCAAATAGTGTCACAGAATTCTTTTTCTCATTCATCTAAATTCATGGACAAAATTTTGGCTGGGGTGTTAAGACCTGACAATATGTGTCTAAGACAAGCCAGACTCAGCCATGAAAGTCAGCAATGAAATTTATAGGTTCATGAGTTTATAAACTAGTTGAAAATCAGAGTGAAGAGGATATAGGAAAGATCATTATTGCATTTGCTGAACTCTGTGCAACTGAAAATGTATTTAATTTTTATAATGTCCAATGTACACGTAATTTATGCATAAAATTTCAGGGTTATTTGTTTATTCAATATGGTTTATTATCAATGTTTAACAACATTGACACTAAATTATATTCACTATATAAAAATTACAGAGACTTAGAAAAATACAGAAATTGATTTTTCATCTGTCTATATTTCTGAGATGAGGTATTGTAATTATTTACACTATTTACATTGTTCAGACCATTGACTTTATTTTTTTGTTGCCATATTTTGAATTTTGAACTGAACCTTTTATTTCGTCCACTGGGATAAATTGTTCTAACTTGGGAAGATAACTGATACTGAGTCATCTGGAAGAGGCATAGCATGTGGAACTAGAACAATCTACCCCAGTGGATCAAATAAAGGGTTCAGTTCAAAATTCCAATCACCGGAAGAAGTCTGGAGTGTACAATGGCTGAAACGTTGTGAATATGGTAACGAAGATGAGGACAACAGTCTGAACAATGTAAATAATGAAAATTGATTTTTCATGTTCTTTAGCAGAAAAGTGACCATTCTTTGATCCCTTTCAATGTAAAATTCTTGCAGTTTTATTTAAATTTTCATAATTTACATTCTTTATACTCAGGCTAAATTTTAAAATCTTTATATTTATTTTTATCTAATATAGTTGCAAGAGGCTCAGATGTTCAGAGGATTAGGAGGAGAAATGTTGCAGTGGACAGGTGAGGAACTTATCATTGTAACTCTTATGTATCTAGCAGCTCATATTGAAATTACTACTATAGCCTTTTTGTAATATTAACACTTTGAACATACTTGTAAATATTTATAATGGAAAATTTGATATTTGATGATATCCAAGTAGCGTTGTTTGTCTTGAAGCTTGTAGAAAGCATACTAATAAAAATGTTCCTTTTGATAACTTTGTCTGAAACAGATGAATGTCAAATGGTATTTTTATTTGTAAAAAGTGTTATCCAACATTTACTTCTTTTTCTGTTTCACCTTCTTTTCAGTTGCTAACTTCATCAAAAATGTTTCTTTGTCCAAATTACCATTCCAAGATCTACCCATTATTGGTAAGTTGATTTCTTGGTTCTTCATTACATGAGAAAATGCTTATCATTTTTTTTAATTACTTCATATATTTCGCATGATGTGACATCCTGGTATTCAAATGTAATTAAATATAAAAAAACAAACACACACATAGATTTTGATAGTAGATTTCTTAAGTAGTCATAGTTTTTACTTGATTATATTGTTATAATAATTAACTATTGTCTTTTTTTTTTTTTCTTTTTTTTTTAAAAGATGTTTGGCAAGAATTTCTTTATGAATGCTTGTGCAGAGACAAATTGGAAGTACAGGTATATCTATCTCTTATATAAATATCATCTCGATAAATTTGTTGAATATTTATGCAATATTTTCATGATTCAGTTTCAAATTTAAAGAAGTGAAAATATTGTTTAAAATAAATTGCCTTATAGAAAATGACTAAACCATGTGTATGTACAGCATTAATGACTATCAATGATTTATATATTAATGTTGCTTTAATTTTTGGTACAATTGAAGTGTACATTTTTTTTAATCCTATTAATGTTTGCTTGTAAGGCTTTGATTTACTTGCAAAACTTGAAGTAATTTATTTTATTCTAGGTACTATTCAAACACTTTCAGAATCGTACACTTTTGCAAGATCTTGTATAATTCTAACAAGTTCATTGATATAAGTTAAATGTGTTTAAATTAATTTAAAATCATATTTTCAGATTTGGCTGTTTGTGTTAATCTTGATTTTTTTTTTTTTTTTTTTTTTTTTTTTTTATGCTATCATAAAATAATTTCCAATATTGACAAAATTTCATTTTTACAACACTTCTTTGAAATGTTAAAGAAGTTTGAAGTGTTAAGAAAAATTCATTTAAATTCTTTAAAGAGTTCAAGACAAATTTATAAAATTGTCTTTAAAAATTTGATTTCATGAAAGCCTTAATTAGATAGATTAAATATTAACAAAAAAATATTAGGTTGGTGCAAAAATAATGACGTAATAATGTCGTTTTTTGACGTTAAAAAATACGCTAAAAACGTCATTATTATGTCATTATTTTTGCATCAACCTAATAGTTACTTCAAAGAATTTTAATTAATATTTTGTATTTTTACAGGAGGCAGCCTTAGAATGCCTTCCCGCATTTCTTATTCAGTATTTTATTGGCAAAGAAGGTACTGTTATCATGGACAAGAGAGGTAAGTGAAATCTATTAAGAAATTATCAATTTAGGCAATTGTTCATTAAGAATTGAGTATGTTTATTGGCCAAATCAAATTGTTTTCCAGTTAGTCTAATTGAGTTTTACTTTGTGTTTACAAAGATAAAATTTTCTCAGGAGTTATTCTTTTTTCATTTATTGTTGCTTCTGCATATTCTCTTTTTGATGTGAATAGTGCATAGGACAAAGTTTGGTGCACTGTCTGTTTCTTTTCAAAGGAATAGCTCTTTATATAGTAAGTAAAGAGTTTGAAGTTTTTATTCTAAATTGTTTTACACAGTCCTTGAGCATAAAGAAGACTTGTTCACTATGTTCTTTATGTATTAAAAATATTTTTTGCTCTTTGTTTTTACTTATAGAAAATTATAGTAAACTGTTACCAACATCAGTGAAAAACTTCTTTGCTGGACTTGAAGCATTGTACTTTAATTTTATGTTAAAGGACTCTTATAGTTGCAGATGTAATTATTTGGTAAAGCATTTGGCAAGTGTAAAAGTGATTTGATTATATTTTCATACCCTTGTCTTTTACTATTACTAGGCTTATTGTCTATTTTCCTTGATGAATGTTTTGGGAGCATGCTTCACTGCATGTCTTACTCTATCTAAATCCATGTCCTTTTTCAACTTTAATTTCTTCACTACAGGTTTTCTTTAGCTATTCTTTATCATGGATTCCTTCAATGATCAGCTCAGTACACTGCTTCACCTATGAATTGATTTGTTGTACATGTCCAAACCATTGTATTAGGTTGGTGCAAAAATAATGTCGGTTTTTGACGTTAAAAATTACGTCAAGAACCGACATTATTTTTGCACCAACCTAACAGTTTTTGAGTAATCGACAAGAAATCTAGAGGATGGATACCCAGACATTTCTAGAGTGACAACATGCTAACTTTGTCAGCAGATTTGACACTGCACATCCACCCAATCATAGAATGATCATTTCATACCAGACAGAATTTAAACTCTAAAAACTGAAATAGTGTTCATTATAATTAAAATGCTTTTTGATTGCCTTTAGGTAAACTCATCACTTCTTTCATAAGATTAGATTGGTATCATGATATATTCCACATAAAGATTTTGTTGAGTTCCAGATAATTTATCAAATGATCAAAGAATGTACACTTAGTGAAAGCTTATACTGTAGACCTTGACATCTTTGATTATTCCTTTCTTTTTTTTCGTTTTTTTTTTTTTTTTTGAAGAATGCACATTACAGCCATCTTCAAAGGTGTGTTGACGGCAGCAAAAGATAGCCTTGTTACTCCATACATTTATCAATCTTATATATAAAGTGCATTGTGTGTGTTTGTGCATGTGTCTGTACAAGCAACTCCTCTGCTCCCACTGATCTGATTTCACTGATTCATAGCTCATTCAAAAGCCCTAGAAAAATTAGGCACAGGAAACGATTTTCATTGAGCTCAGATTCAGGGTTGCCAGATTATGCGAGGTTAAATATATTAATATATTATATGAGCCATTATCATTGTTTTCATGGTTCAAGGGAAGTAACTCTTATTTTCTTTTTTTATCCAAACTTGTAGTGCACATTTTATTATAAACTAGCTTAAAAGCTGCTCTATTGGGCAGCATTTAAACTAGATCCTTTGGAGAACTCTTGGTTTGGCTATCATCGCAATATCTAGGGAGGAGTAGATGAGATAGGCATCAATAAACTACAGAAGAACTCAAAATTGATTGTTGCATTTAAGTATTGAATTAATGTTTAAGCTTACCTTTTAAAAGTTCAACAATAATTCTTCTGCTGTCACTTAATTTAAAGACAGTTTGATATACGTAGATCTTTATTTTCTGTACAAACAATTATTTTTATTTCATGGGAAAAAACTTATAGGATAAAATTAATATAGTGTAAAGATGGGAATATAGAAATTAGAATTCATTATACATTCAACATTCGAAGAGTTAGAGAAATATAATAGCTAATTAAGTAAAACCTATATGGAATCTATATGAATAAATGTGAAATTCGAGCTCAATTCTCCCACGAATTCTGAGATTAAAAAGCCTCAGCTCTACTTTATAGTAGGTATTTACTTGACCCCCCACCCATTACTGTTCTTTTGAGGATTGATTTGATTTTCATATCAAAAATAGTTCTGTTTAAGAATATCATCTTATATAGTGCAGAAAAGTGTTTGAAATTTGAATTTTACTTGGCCTTTGACAAGTTGGCATCTATTTGTAAAACTTTCCTCAACTATAACAAGCAAATTTATGAATGAAATGTTCATTTAAAATTTTTGTTTCAAAGATTTCAAGTAGTGAATATAACTTACTTTGCGAAGCAATAGCAAGTGGGCATAGCTTGCTAGTTGAAAATAAAATATAACTAGCTGACATGATTAAGTGTTGATGTATCATTAATAGTTTTCAATTATTTTGCAGATGCCTTGCTAAAACATTGTGTTGAAGAGTTGAGTAGTGATCGAGACTTTAGGCGGTGAGTCAGGACCTACCTATTTCTCATACATACATACATATATATATATATATATATATATATATATATATAGCCTCCATAGTATGTCTTCATTCTGCCCTGTCTGTAGCTGCTGCTTGTACTTCACTCTTTCTTCTGTGTAGTCCTTTGCTATGTTGATCTTGGTCTTCCGCTTCTCCTTTTGAGTCACAGTTAATAATTAATAATATTGTATAATCTTTCTTTTCTTTTTTTTTTCATTTTCCTGTGATTACAAAACAAAATCTTATAGCATTGATCTTTTGTTGAAAAGCAGAAACAAGATTATTCTATTTGCAGGGAGGTACAGTGCACTTAGCAAAACATGTATTAAAATATTGCACTACATCAATGCAGTATTATGCATGGTAGGCCAAAGAATGAAAGTTTAAATTGTAATGTTTGTGAATTGAGATAAATGTTTTTAAATAGTAACAGCAGCTATTCAATTTGAAAATATGTAGCTTAGAGACATAAATATCAGTAGAATGTACCATAAGTAATATATTCAATTCCTATAGTCTGATAAAATATCCTTAACTGGAATGGATACTATTCCAAATAAATGTCTTTGTTGTTCATATCAATATAGATGAATGAGCAAAACATTTCAGAAATTATATTTTTCTACAATGCAAAAGATTTCTTTTAAAAGTTCTTTATTAGAAAGTTTTATGTCTTTCTTATGCTTACAATTTTCATATCACTTTCATTTTAAAAGTTTCAATAGATTCAGTTGCAAGTGGTTTTGTGAATTCTAATGTTAGCACTGGCAAAAATTGAGTCATATACAGATCAAATTAAACTCCTTCTTAGTGTCTTTTTTTTTTTTAACAATTTTAGATTAAATTAGTAAAGAATTAATTTTCTGTACTTATGACTTAATTTGAAATGCAGATGTTAGCTACAAATAAGATTTTACAAATGAAAAACACTGCCACTTATAAGATTCCTACTGCACTATATTCTCCTGGCAATTGAACTGGTGCCACCTTTTTCCTCCCATATATGTAAACTATAATTATAAACTACAATTTTGAGAAGTAAAAAATATCACTGAAATATTTTGGAAAATTTCCAAATTTTCATTTGAAATCAAGAAAATATAACCTTTAAATGAAATAGTCACAATAGATGAAAACAAAGAAGAAAGTATCAGTTTAAACTTATGCCAAAAAGCTGTAGGTTAAAATTGCATTGTATGTCTTAATATTGCATAATTTTAACCCACTAATTTATCAAACCTCTATATCTTTCTTATAAATAATCACATTTTTTATTTATTGTTAGAATGAGTCATGCTTTGGCACTGGGCACTTTACCAAAATTTATGGTTGATGGTAAACTGGACTACATCCTCTCAGCTTTGTGTACAGCTGCCCAGATGTCAGCTAATCCTCAGTTGTGGGCAGAGGCACGCAGGGATGCAGTTAAGGCAATTGCAAGGTAAGATGAATTAAATTGGCATTTCAATACTTTAATAACATGCCTTGCATTTTTTTTTTTTTTTTTTTTTTTTTTTTTTTTTTACAAATGAAACCTTTGCCCTATTACAGTCTTTTCTATACCTAATTATCAAATTATATAGCAAGGGTTTCTGAATGAGAGAGGAAGTGAGACAACCTGCCAAAATGGTTATGCAAAAGGTTATGGCCACCTTGCATAAACCAGGCCAGATGCAGAGTTTTAAAACATAACGAAAATTTATTACTTAATATTCATTTCATGTAGCTTCCTTCAGCTTGAATAATTGATTCAATATACCTAGGAAGGGATACCTACAAATCTTTCACAATCTTCACGGGTATTAAATAACTGTATTCTCTGCAGCTGAACTCCCATAACTCTTCAAGATTGTGTAGATTCTTTTGATTAGTTCTGTTCACATTTGTTTGATGATATTTAAGTTGGTTCTTTGAGATGGCCATTCTTTTAATATAGTGACACCTTCATCACTTAGATTGTTTTGGTTCATTCAGTCCTGTGTATGGACCTCGAACATGTTGAAAAATCTTGCCTTCATCCAAGTCTCATATCAAATTATGTATTTGGTACTATTCAGACTACCAATCAATTCAAGAAAGTTGGTTAAAACTAACATTTTTTTTTAATTTATTTATCCTTAAAGCAAATTGGATTACAAGATATGCAACTTTTTGTGTATTGTAAGTTTGGTGATGAAATTGGAGCCAATATTACAAATGTTTTAGAAATATAAACAAATATACATTATATCAGGTTTCCCTAAAATACAAAGAGTCCAGTAAATCTGTATTAATGTCAGTTATTAATAGCTGAATGTATTTTGATCTGAAATTTTCATTCTATAATGTACTTAATATTCATTAATGAATTAAGAGCATTAAATGAGGAATGAGATTAAGTTAAAAGATATTTGTTTTGGAAAATAAATACTTTTCTACTGTTAAAAGACTTACTGATGTATTATAGGCATTGTGAAGTCTGATTTTTTTATTTTTATTTTCCCATTTATAGTAAAACTTATTTCATAAAATTATCTATTTTATTAATAGCCTGTGTTTGACAGTTGGTGTGCATAAAGATGGTAGCAGCAGCCAAGTGTTGTGTGCAGACAATGTGAATATGATCTTTCAGACATTTCTAACAGCCATGGATGATTATACAGTAGATAAGCGACGGGGTGATATTGGTGCTTGGTATGTTGAAATGTTTTCAACTTCTTCACATTTTACAAGATATTTATTTATTTTTTTTATAATTATTTATGAATTTTCAGAAATGTTATTCCTTTAACAGAAAAACTTAAAAGATATAGCATCATTTTTTTAGATTTTTTATAACCATGGTAGTCCTGGTTCAATGTTTTATTGCATGAGAATGCCTAATGACGATTTTGAGCAGGAAATAATTAAGATTAAATAGTGAGAAAACTTGGGGAAACTAATTAAGTGTTAAGGAGAATAAATAATTAGAAGCCATAAAATGAGTTTGGAGAAAGCTCCCTGAAAATTCAAACCAAGAAATAAACCAAGCAGAATTCATTAAGATTTAATCAGACTAGATCTTCTTCAACACGCCTAGTTTACCTACAGGATCACATGACAATGATTTATGGCCTTCTAAAATTTCCGAAATTCAAAGGAACAGTTTTGTTTTTATACAATACCACCTCTCTGAAATGTTCAATTCGTTACCAAAATTTAAACTTACCACATTCTAAAAGTGGCTCTGTGTTACTGGACAAAGCAGTTCATATGAATATCGTATTGAAAAATATGGAATAAATCAGTGTTAATCAGGGATGCACAAATTTCCTTAAATAAATGCGATGGCTGCAGCAGAGAGAAGCAACAAAAAGTGCTCTGTTCATCATCCATCTCGCTGCTACTGCTTCTGCCACTTACAAGGACACAGATGCAGACCTAAATAGATAAGGATACAGAGCAAGAATCAAGGCACTTTATTTCCCTACAAATTATGAAAATTTTCCTTCTGCAAAATTGTCAATCAGGCTACATATAAAGTTAGTTATCAATAGTTTTGTTAGTTTGTCCTGTGAAATTTGTTTTCAGCAGAGACAAAGAGGTTGTCACAACTCATTGAGTCCTATCTGAATTCTTAGTAGGAATCATTGTGAAAAATTCCTGTACAATCTGGTTATCTCCCAGCATGCCAATGTTTCCATGTGATGACTATGAAAATCAAAAACACTGCCAAGTGACAACAATACCAAGAATACTGTTTCTGGTAGTCCTGAAACTGGGAACAACAGATCAACAATAAGGGGGAGGGAGGGTTATATTTTTTCTTCAGATTGATGTTACAGTGTAAATAATTTGAACATTGACAACAGTGAATTTTTATTTTTATATATTTTTTAAAGGGCAATGTAAACTTTGCATGTCCCATTTTTATATAAATAATTCTTTTTCTTTGATTTTTGGTAGCTATATAACCATGAACATACTGATAGCATAAGTTATTGGTACAGAAAGTGGAAATGGTAGGTTGTCTTCAAATTTCAGCTTAGCATGCTGCTTTCATTTTAGCACTAATGTCCTTTCAAAAAGTATCACTCCATCACTTCTTTCTCAGGCTGTGGATTAAATGACAAGGCAGACTCGACTTAGACTGGCTACCAAGGCTACTATTTGAAGGATTACACTAAATTTAAAATCCTGAAGAAGGCAACAGGAAATCACTCCACTCTTTTTCTCAAGTAGTTATCATAATTCACAGATAATAAAGAAATGGAATCTAGAAAGCAATGATCACTTATGTCTTGAGTGGGTATAGCATTTAACGAGATCTATTATGTCTCATGGTATCAAAAATTAACTGGTAATATAGAAATTAAACTGTAAAAAAAATTTTTGCAACTAGAATGCCTAGTGCATGTTTCTGAAGTTTAGTGTTATTTATATATGATGTTATTTCTTTATAGTAGGTCATAACATTTTTCAAATACTTATAATATCACTTATTTTTAGAATGATACTCATGTCAACCTGAATATTTGAGAATTCTTATTAAGGAAAAATATGCACTCTCCGGTGTGGGGATTTAAACTAGCATCCTTCTGGGTAGAGGGAAACCTTTGTTAGATTCGATGTGCCTTAACTGTCTCAGTCATGTAGCAGCCTTCCCGATCAAGCAAAATTTGAAACATAGGCTGGTAGACAAAAATAAATAAATAAGTGGAGCATCTACTCAAATATGAGTATCAACTAAAAATAACATTTAAAGTGATAAAAATCTGTTGGATTGATAAATAAATCCATTACCTTCAAAAATAGTTATAAAAATTTTTTTTCTACAACTGTATTTTTAATGAACCCTTCCAAAATTTAAACTTTGACTAAATGTTATTGTTTCCTTTTGTAGGGTTCGAGAAGCTAGTATGCAGGGGATGTATTCAGTGACTTCTCTAATTGCTTCTACTGAACCTTCACTTCTTACAGACAACCTGTAAGTATTATCTGCACCCTTGTATCTTGTCATAATGAGTACAACCATTTGGACAAGTTTTATTTGCTTAATTTTATGTAAAGTGTTTGTACATTTTGAGGACATTCTTAATTTACCATCTTATTTAACTACTTGCTTGACTTACTGTTGCTTCAGTTCAATGGCCAATAAAAGATCCTGGGTTCCTGATTTGCTCAGACTGTAAGGCAAACTTGTCTATAATCTGTGTTAAGATGATCTTCTAGGAGTTTAACTTTTTATGATAAATCACTTATTCTTATGAATATAGCTTGGTGATAGCTATTTATTGCTACTTCTCTTGATTAAGTGCTCAGTTATCAAAATGTCTACTTGACAGTTTCTGGTGAAGAATTAAAAGCAAATTAAAATTCTCAGATCTTCATTGTCTGTAAATACATAATTTTATTATAAACTCATACTCCCCATATATATATATATATATATATATATATATATATATATATATATATATATATATATGCACACACTTCAGTTCACACCCAGAATTAGCATGGGATGAACTTGACAGACGAGTGAAAAAATAAATGAAAAGAAGCTCTTAGTCAATGAAAAAAAAATGGAATCAATTATTAAATTTATACTTTGAGAAAGTTTTCCAACAAATGTCAAAAATCTGTGCTTCAGTAATCAAGGCTAAATGAGGTTAATCATAAAATGTTGTTGTTTTTTTTTTTTGTTTTTTTTTGTCATCTCCCTCCAACTATAAGTAACAGAACAGACTGGATGACAACTGGTCTAGGAGAAGGACAACTCTGAATTGAAAACCTGCAGAGGGTTGTTTGGGGACCTTGTGGCACATAGTGCACCAGGTCTCTGTATTCGGCCCCACACAAAGCCTGCACCACTATGATCAAATCATATGTGCTGGTGTCTGGCTATCAGTTCCTAGGAACTGAACTGCTTGACCCTCATATGTCAAATACAATGAGAGAATCCACCACACACACACACACACATATATATATATAGTTGTATTAAAATAAGATTTATTTACATAATTTTTAAGAATTCTATATTATTGAAAAATTTTGATATATTTGTATTAACATCAGGGACTTAACATTTCAAATGTTTATTTCTCTCCCTTGGTAATTTTTAATTTGAGTAGAATTTCTCAATAAATTTGGCTATAGAAAATCGTCTCTGATATTAAAAGAAATTATTCATGAAGATTTTTTATGTTCAATAATTAAGTCATTATTTTAATTTTTTATTGAAAAAAAAATCCATTTTAATATATTTGACACTGTCCATATTTTCTACAAAGCTATAATGTGATTAGGAATAAAAAACAAGGAAAAGATATTCTTAGAAAATTATTTATTGTTTGCATTTATATTTTCTTAAATTAAATATATTATCATAACAGTAACAATGTATGTGTACAAGTTCTCAGCCTAATCCATTTCCAAACCAAACAGAATTTTTTCAACCCTTTTTTGATCAGACTGAGAATTTTTCAGCATTCCTTCAAATCACTTTATAGTCTGATAGCTACATTGAAATATTTACAAAGAAATAGAAATAGAAATCAGTGAAAAAAGTGGTTCTTCATTGTTCCACTTGAGTGAATATTTAGATTTTGACATTTAATGCTTGTCTCAAAATTTGATGTGAATTATCTGTCACTGTTGACATATTTTGCTTTTTATGTCTATCTATGCTGCAGTATTGAATGGTAAAAGTAGATCCCAAACGAAATTTACTTTGATTTTTCTTTTGTTTTTATCTGTCTTTATTGCAGAGTGAAGAAGGTAACATGTTCCATTGCTCAACAAGCCTGTGAGAAGATTGACCGCACAAGGATATTAGCTGCTCAGCTTTTTGTACAGCTGATACATCACAAGTAAGTAACTGTAGCTCGCTCATGTATTTCACATTTAACATTTGATTCCACTGCTCATTTATTTAGTATCCTTTTAATACATCTGAATATTGATTATTAAAATTTTATATAGAGATTTCAAAATGATGACCTACATTTTGGACATCCACAGTCTTCCTTTATTATATTTTTTTTTGTTACATCTTGTTTAAAAGTTAAACCTGTAAATTTTCTTTTGCAGAATAAACTAGTATATGTATTAAAACCTCAAAATTAGTGTACTGAATTTATGTACGTGGAAGGGAGAAAGTATTGATTTTTTACCATTATGATATTATTGCATCATGATGCAAACTGATACAAATCTATATTTTGTATGGAGTTTTAGAAATTTGATACCCATTAAAATATGTTGGAGTTTTGATCATTTTATATGAAATATCTTGAAGGCTAGATTATTTCACAATATTTCAATCCTTGTACATTTTATTTGTTTTGTGACTCTACTTTCAAAATCATGAGAATGTTTTATATTGTTTCAGCCCATTGGTGCCGCACATTCCTCAACATGCACAACTTCTGAAACTATTTCCAAGGTGAGTATATGAATATTTTTTTTCACTTTTATTTTAAAACTATTAGGTAATTGATCCTGAGACTTAAAATAATGAAACATTTCAATTGTATATTGAAGGATTATATTATCCTTGAAAACTGCTTAACATTTATTTGATGTGTGTGTGTGTGGGCAGCAAGAATTCATTTAAATATGCTTGTTAAATTTAACTGACAAAGTCTGACTTTTCAATTTTTGATTGTATTTTTCAAATAAGATGTCCTTAAAAAAAATATTCAAATCAAAATTGTAGATAAACTGTCTGAAGTTCATGTTTTCTGTTTTGTTAAGTACTTTCAACTGTCTCAGTAATTATCCAGAATTAGATGTCAGTTTGATAAACAAGATTGTCTTTCCTACATCCTGGCATTTCTTTTACTTGGAACCCTAGAATCCAAATTAATTCAAATATATGTATATCCTATAAGTAATGTCATATGTAGAAAGATTTGTATATATATATATATATATATATATATATATATATATATATATATAGCTTCTAGTATTTTAAGTCTTTCCTTGCAGTACTATATGGTATTTTGGTATTATCTACTAATATTTGTCTTATGTTAAGAGTTGTATTTTCATTGTTAGTGATGTGATGATCTTCACTGTATACAAAAAAAAAAAAAAATTTATGTCATCTTTATTACAAAAGTAAATAAATAAGATAAATAAAAGCAATAAAAATATGATTTGAATAAATACATTAGATTTATCATTTACCAAAACTTGGAACATCAAAAATATCTCCAATATAAAAAACATCATCAAATTCTTACATTGGCCCCACATGCACCACACTTTTATAGGTTGACATGTCACTTGTTGAAACTTAATGTAGTTTGTGCACATTTCAATCATTACATCACAAACAGCCAAAAATAAGACAAATACTAGTACCATATATACTCGTGGATTGGTCACATTTTTTTCACCAAAAATTTCACAAAATATTAGGGGTGCAATCTATTCACTTGTCATAAATGTAAAACAACACTACCTTGTCATCAGGATTTCTGAGAAATCGGAAATGACACCCATAAGCACTAAAGCTGTGGTTTTTCTTTGTATAGAAACAATTTATCTATATTATATATTGACTCATTGCTTTAAACCTACCTCATGCTGCTAGATTCATATATCCATCACAATAATTTTGTCAAAAATACATTGGAAACATATGACTTAAAGAAATGAAATATATTCTTTATGAGATAATTTTCTTTAATGGTTGTTTCATATAACATTAAAAGGCATTCTTAAGTGTTATTTACAAATAACAAAGTGCATGAATCTAGTACTCAAAACACTTGCACTATTTTGCACTTTGCAGTGATATAGTTGGTAGTCAAATTTATAGTTTATAATTTTAATTGTTGCAAACCCTAATAGAATTATGAAGCAGATTTTAAATTAAAAGTTGTCTCGATATAAAAATAATATAACAGTTACTTTCTTTTGTTTACATGATGATTGATGAAATGTATTTTAATTGCAAAAGTGTATTAATAATTGTAACTTTTGAAATAAAGGTAGAAATAAAAGTAGATATCTGATAATTTTTTACGTTTAAAAAGGGCTGTGTAACTCCTCATATTATAATGCGACCTATCTGTGAGTTGATAGTAAATCATCGATTATTAAGCCATGAAATAGGGGTGCAACCTATCCGAGAGTATATACGATAGATAATACCAAAATACTATAAAGCACTCACTGCAAGAAAAGACTGAAAATACTAGAAGCTATTATTATACAAAAGAAATAACCTGCATTAGATAAAATGACTTTCACTACAAGAGGTGTGTACATAAAAAGTTTAATAGTCTGATGAAATAATGCATATTTGATACATTCTTTTCTTGTGCAGTTGGGAAATTTTTTTTTTTATACACATGATATCATATGGTACACATACATTTGAATTATTTTGAATTCTAAAAAGAAATTAGGAAAAAAAATTCCATGCTATAGGCAGCACAATCTTGAATCTCATGCTGAAAACATCCTGTCCAATTCTTGATAATGACTAAGACAGTTGAAGGAAATATATTTTCTAATCTAATGTAGATGTTTATAAATATTTTGTGTACTGTGTGAATATATTAATTACAATTCATTGGTTGTTTAAAGCTAACTTCCAAAATAAATAAATTATATACACATTAAGGATTAAGCATTAATTATGGAAATTCATGGCATGCTTTCAAATTCTTTTATTATTTTCTATATTCCTAATTATTCTCAAATAAGAAATTTAAATATATAACAAATAGTTGTTCCTGTCACAGTTTTATTAGATCTTCAGCCATACACTTCTATATCAAAGAATTCCTGAAATAATTATATGTATGCATGATGTTAAAATTTTCTTTTTCTTTTCTTAAGAGATGCAATATCTAATATTGGCTGGTGTATACAGTCAGAAATATTCCCCTTGTTTACCCAACTTCTGAGCAGTGATGTGTATGCTTACAGCATCTTGCTGGGTCTAACTATTAGTGTTGGTGGACTGACTAAATCTTTGGTAAGTGGAGCTTAAAATAAGAGATACTTATGTAAATTATTAATATTTGAAATAATGCTAATCATCAGAATTTAATTAACAAAAAGGGAATTAATCAAAAAATGAACTGTGATATTTCAATATATTTAACTCAATAATCTGTTAAAAAAATAAACTGTCATAATTGCTTATGTGAATCTATTGTTTTTAGAGTCAACAGTCTAGTTCTGCATTAGATGCCTATCTAAAATCTGCAGCTGCCACTGACCCAAAACAAAGTCATTTTATTAATGTATTGCTTGAGGTGTTCAGACAATACCAGAAAAATGACAGGTAATTTTTTTTACATTCTCTTTGTTTCTTGCTTTTAAATTCCTTTTGACATATGATAACTGATAATATAGTTAATAGTATTAAATTCATTTCCGTGAAAAAGTTTAAATAAAGATGAACTAAATATATCTTTAAGATAGCTTTTAGTATATTTGATATGTTTGTTACATTTTCAAGTAAGGTCAGATATTGGCTAGTTTTTCCATGTTTTGTAGAATGTATTTGTAATTCAGTTCTAAACTGAAGTGCCTTAAAATTAGACACCCATGCACCGAATGGTTGTGCCTTTCTTCACTTGTATAAAAGGAATCTGCCATAAAATATGTGACATATCTTGGACAGGACTTTATATTATTTGACTGTGAAATAATTTTGGTGGCTAGAAACATAGGATATCCTGACTCTGAGGTGGTAACTATTGTAGTTGTAGTAATGACAAAAGGGTATACTATGAATATGTGTATTCTATACAGGTATCAGCACCACATAACTGCAGGTGACCACAAGTGATGCAAGAACAGGACCACCAGTTACCCAACAAAAGGGAACTTGTGCATTGAATCCAATCACAATTCAAAGTTGGTACTACTCAACCCATCAGTCTATGCCCTGTAGAGCATAGATTGTATTTCATGAGGTTGCATACTCATCATACAAGAGTATCTTTATCAATACTATCGTGCTGGTTACTGCAACTCATTCACTGGACACTGAGGATAACTGATGTGGTGTTTGTTGTTTAAATGAGTCATGTTTCCAGTTCTTTCAGGCAGACTGTCAATTTTTATATGTGGATAAGCTTGCATGATATATAGATTCATCCCGTCAGAAGGAGGCTGTGATTTTGCTCTAATGACCTTGTTGCAAACCATTTGAACCTCATTATGTTTCCCAGTGGTGGTGGGTTGTTCCAGTAAGAGAATGCAGTCCCTACTCTTCATACGAAACCAGTTTCCAGTCATGTTCACTAGATTTAAATCTCATTTAGCAAATATAGGACACATCCAACAATGAGTTGATTATGGACAGCTCTGGAATGGGACTGGATTGATATATCCATATATTGTCTCCAGCACTTTGTAGCTGCCATTATTTAAGTGAAGGGAAGACATTAGTTTGTTGTCACTAATTTTTTGACATTTTTGATGTCTTTACTATCTTAGAAACATGCTGGCTGATGGCTAAATTATTTGCTCATATATCTCTTGGACCTATAATTTAACTAAGTTATTCATTCTAATTAAAATTATATTTTCACATTAGATCACTTCAGCTATATTAAAGATTGTTAGTTAAAAAGATTGATCTCTATAGATACACAAGAATTTTAGTGAAATAGTAGTAAGAAATAGTAGTTATTATTTACTATTTCTTTAAAGAACTGAATTGATAAGAGCTGTTTCTCAGCTTAAATATGATGACCAGTAGAAAAAAAGGCTTGTAATAAAAATGAGCACCAACTATACTTGGGTCTGTGGGCCAAGCTTTATTCAATTAAAAATTAGCTGTAACATAGTGGCAGAGTCACCAGCCTTTTATTAGTATTAGCATAGAAGCTAATAAATGCATATGATAGCACAGAGCTATATTTGAGTTGTAACGAAATTATTATGATGCCATATTTTTTAATCATGACAAATTCATACAATGACTTTTCTCAGGTGAGCATTCACTTAACTTTACTTGAGATACTCTCTTACACTCATCAAAGTTTTCTGATTAAATTTATCAGGCAAAAGTTCTTTTGTTTTTGCAGAGTTTCACTTCCAATGTTGAATGTGATAGCCCAATTACTTGACAGACAAGTGTTTACTGCATATTGTCATCAACACACAGACAGAAGGCAAATAGAGTAAGTAGTATATTTACAAAATGATCTACATATTTATATCTTATAGCTTATCCAACATGAATGATATGCTTCATGAGTTTTGTTTAGTTTGTGTCTTTTTTCATAGAACCTTTTTGTCATATTTTTATTGAGACAGGAGGAGTCATTTGCAGGGTGCGATGGATAAATTGTCGTCTAAATTACGCAACAATGAAAATAATTCTGACATTTCATTTTAACATATACATTTACCAAAATTACACAAAAATACATTGAAATACTAAAGAGTAAGTTTATTCAATAAAATTGCCATTGGCTTTAGCCACAGTCTCCAGATGACTTCGGAATCTCTTTCAACTCTTCTGAATGGTTCCTTGTTTAAGTTGGTGAATGCTGCTATAAACCTTGCCTTCAGTTCATCTTTGATGTTACAAGGAGTTTTGTTGGTTTCTCATTCAACTATGTCCCACACATAATAATCAAGGAGGTTGCAATCTGAGAAATGAGGTGGCCAGATGTAAGTGGTGATGTGGTTGCAGAAATTGTCTGACAGACACGATTAGGTTCTCCTGCTTATGTGGCATGGTGCAGAATCCTGTTGCCAGACATAGGGTCTTCTAAGGCAGCACTACCTCCTCAAAGCACGATGTAGGCCTCCATGTTGAGTCTGAGGCCCTCACCAACAAATTTGGGACTTATTTTCTTATCAGAATGATCAGAGTGAATTTTCTGAGCTGGCATACTTTTGTAATCACCATTAGACTCACCCAACTCTTTCTAAATCCTCTGCACTGTCCTCAGATCGACACACAAATACTCTGAAATGTTCATATTGGAGCTTCTGGCATGAATGCCAAGCAGTACAACATGCTGTTTCCAAATTTCTGGCAAAGTGAATTGGGTCATGGGGCTATTTTTCTCACAGATAGCGCCCAACTGATCCTAATATACTGTGCGATTGACAAAATCAAAAACAAACAACATGCCCAAAATTAAAAATATAAAATGGCGACAATTTATCCACCGCACCCTGTATATTGTTTTTGTACAATCCATGTGAAGGAAATTTCATTTAGGAAAAAATAAAATTCTGTTGTCATAACCTCTACTTATATTTTTGAAGTGAATCTGTTGACTTTTCTCCATCTTTCTGGCCCTTTTTTTCTAGGAGAGCCTCTTTTTTTTTTTTTCTTTTTTTTTTTTCTTTTTTTTTTCTTCTTTTTTTTTTGATTAATTATTGATTAACTGGCAAACAATTTGAACAACTCTTGATTTGCATTATAAAATCTCATACTGCCAAACAGGTTATTGTAAATATTTGTAATAAAAACATTTTAAGCTAACATTCATATAGTATATTTATCATATAAATATATTCTGAAAATCTTACCAATATCAGTTAATACCAAATGCTATATGTAAACGTTGACTTGTGCAATAAAATCTAACTTAGTGTATATGATCTTTTGTTATTCATTTGTCTTGTCAGTATGGAAGTTATAAAAAGTGGTTGTGCTATTGAAAAACCTCTCTGATGTTGTAATGTCTTTTTGATCCATTCTCCAGCACCCCTTATACATTGTATACTCACTGTTGGACATTTTGGGGTTTCTCCTTAGTGCTTAATTGCATTAACTTTTCCTTTAGATTTCTGAGATCACTGTTGAGTGCCTTCAAAATCAGGCAAAGCTAATGAACTATCCCCTCTCTCATCTTATATTTGTCTTGTTTATAAAACAAAAAAGAGTGGTTTGAACTAAAATTTAGCTATAACTTTGCATTTGTTGACCTTCTCTACATACATGTTCCTAAAAACACTCTCCTTAAAAAAAAAAAGTAGTTTCTTATATCATAGATGGTTGAAATGAGTTCATATGATCCAATAGAACTTTTGGGTGTGACCACAATACAAAGGTATCATCTAGAATTCTAAATTCTGAAATTTTAACAAAAGGCCAGTTTTTCAAAGAATTGCAAGTAACTGACATCTGATGAAAGTAGAGACCCCCCCCCCACTTTAGTTAAATTTTCTTGTTGAAGGCCCCGTTTTTCTACACATAAAATGTCTCTCCAATAAGCTGTTCATGCAAATGCTGGGAAAATTTTAAAGGAAAAGATTATTTTTTTGTTTAACAAGCTAAACAAAGCTTATTCTGTTTGTACTTTATTGAAATAAATTCACCATATGTGGAAATCTGATTAATAGCTCCTTACTTGGTTTTTAACATGTGGGTGAATTATTATAGCCTGGTATGTTCAGATGAATGTTCTCATCTTGGTTGCTGCTATCATGTTTCATCCATTGTTTGTACACTCTGGCCTCCTTCAGGGGTCTGTATTCCAGGAATTTTGAATTTAACTATTTATTCATTTTGCAGGTGTAGAGTGTTCTCATTCTGCTGTCCATGCTAGAGGATAGCTCTTATTATGAGTTCTTCTTTTTAGCTAATTGGTTCTTGTGATATTGATTGTCTCTTCTACTGAACCAGAAACTACAATGGGTGAAATCAAGAGGAGGACACTTGTTGAAATATATAAGTGTATAATAATGATACATTCTAATTGCAAAATTTAAAAACAAAAATTATGATGAATTGCCCAAATAGGGTTTTAGCAAATTGGCCAAGTGGCAGCTTAACCAACAACATGTTGAGCCCCAACAGTTTACAAAGGAGTCTTAATAAAATCTATGCTTTGTGTAGTAATATATGGTAATTTGTGATAGTGTTGAATCAACTTTGTATTCTTTAGATATAGTGATTCTGGTTCATGTTTTAGGATTAAAAAAAGTTGGATCTTTTATCTTTTTGGAATTCTTAGACTTAATCATGTGTGCCACATTTTAAAGCTCATCATGGCATTAACATTGTCTGATTTGATTAGAATAGTGTTTATTTTACAAAAACATCTTTTTCTTAACTTTTTTGCTGGATTTGGAGGGCAATTTGGAGGCCAGTTATAATCAAATCAAAATAGAGCATTTGTTTGTTAGGCATTGCAAACTCAATGTTCATTTTAAACATCCTTTCTTTTTACTTGTCAACTTTTGACTCATTTAATTGCTCTATACTTGATGTATATGGAGATTCCCCTCACTCTTGTAGGTTTCTGTTTTTTCATAAGCATATTTTCTTTTAAAATTGTAACTCTCTAACATACCAATTCAGCTTACAAAGTAATAAATGTAAAATGTCTAGTGTATTAGAGATGCCAAAAAGTCCTTTTGTTGACTCTTAACATCCTTTAGACCAACAGTACATTTTGACTTTATCCTTTTGAGTGAGTGTTTTGTTTTGTAGTGTAATGTCATAGCAGTATAAAGAAATAACCTTGATTGTGTGATTGTGACATAAAGCACTTGAATGAAAACTGATCCATATTTTATTTATTTCTCTAAATAGATTTGTTACTGTTGTTTCTGATTTTCTAATTTCTTTTCTTTTTCCAGAGACTCTGCATTGCTGGAATTACTTGATTTGTGCAAGACTGAAGTTGCTAAGTGTGTGAATCTGCCCAAGTTATTAGCAGGTGTCAAAGTGTAAGTTATTTTTGAATAGTACCATTCAGATTACTGTATACAGACCTGTAATGCAAGGATTGACTATTTAATATGGCTAAAGTTTATAAGCAATATAATAATACTAAAGTTTGACTTATCCAGCATAAAACATTATTGATGAAGGTATTGCTGAACAGATATGAATATTGATATTATATATGTATGAGAGTTATTTCATTAGTGTAACTGAAAGTAATGCTATTGTATGGTATTTTGTTGCTCCTCACAACAACATGGCTCCTTTAAATGTTTCATATGTAAGTGATCAAAATGAAAAGCATACAATTTGACTTGACCTATCTAAAAAAAAAATTTATTTTTTTCTGAATTGGAGGAAAAAGTCTTAAAAAATTCTTCTGTTTTAGAAAAGTTTGTGAAATCTTTCCATGACAAAGCTTTAAAGTCTATCTGAAGTTATTATGCAAATCACATAAACGTCAATAACTCAAATTTGTTTTGAAGAATTTTTATCAAATTATAAATGATTAATGCATCAAAATAAAGCACAAGTTAAATTTTTAGGTAGTTTCAACATGTTTTAATAGTTATTGAATTTATTATAAAAGCTGAAGTTTGAAGTTATTATACAAGACCAGAAAATCACTTTTATTTTCAATAACAAGCTAATAAAATCATCAACACCTATAATAGAACAAATAACAAACATATATAAGTCTTCAAAGCATTTACCTCTTAATATATTGACCCTTCTTCTCAATAACAGCCAGCAGTCTGTTATCTATTGATTTTATTAATATTTTTTCTTTTTTACTTCAGCAGGTTCAAATTCCAACATTGTGGTTTTAATTGCTTCCCATAGACCTGCAATATTGTTTGTCACCATTATATAATTTCATCTTCACAAATAACCATAGACTTTTGATCAGATTCAGATTGGGACTTGATAGTGACCATTCCATTATCTCCTGTAAATGTCTTTTCTGTTCAAAATATACACGTATAACCTTAGATACATAAGAAGGAACATTGTCATGGTTAAATACACACTTCACTTTGATTTGTACCATTCAAAGAAAGTCTTGTCCATGGAGTTGCAATAGTTAACATTTTTTAGTTTAACTTCATCGGCTTTGAATGGTCCAATAATGGTTTGGTCAACAATTCCAGCCCATATAACATTCCTGCCTCTTTGCTGCCTTCTTCTAGCCACAAGCCTTTGGCCTATCCATCAGGTCCATAGTGTCATTTGATATTTGTCCATGAAAATTACTTTAGAAAAGACAATTTGCATCTATTCCTTGGCCCAATTTTGACACTTTAGAATTTTTGTTTTACTGAGAGGAGTTTACTAGATACCTCGACAGATCCCAATTTTCAAAATATTCTACACCTTTTATCCTTCTTGATACCCTCAAAAACTGTTCAAAGATCTGCAAGTGGTTGTTATAACTTGCTTTAGTTTATGTTCCTCTTAAGGAGACAAGTTCTTAAAGCCTTTTGCTTCTAGTTCTCAACTTGAACAGCCCTTTAGGTATTGAGCTTTGTGATTTGCATAATAACTTCAAATGGATTGTAGTTGAGTAACAGAATCTTGCAGAGAGATATGATAGACATTAAACAAAAAAGCAATTCTTAGGAGAAGAAAAAAGAACAGTATTCAGTACTTTCAGTTAGAATTCTTAATGTACTGGGGTCACCAAAATAATTAATCTTTTTTTTTCTGTTTAAATGTAGAATTTAGTTTTAACTAAGTTTGTTCAAAAAGATTGCTTTTAATTATAACAGCATGCACACACACACATATATATATATATATATATATATATATATATATAACAATTTGTATGTGCAGTACTTAGTGGAAAGTGCTCAATATCAGTGATAGAGCTAACATATTCAGTTGTATGGATACAAGTTTGTTACCCTGGGTTTCATGCTTTTGTGGTCATCAAACTGGTTTATCTTTTTAAATTGGATCTATTTATGCTTGTTGACTATGTTTGGTGGTAGGAGGGGGAATTTCCATCCATGCTTTTTCAGGATGATACTCTCATACAGGTGTACGTATTTTAGTTCACACAAACGCACCCATATAAACAATCAGAGGACAGGCACATTATCATCATCATTATCATAATTAAGATTGTCATTACTGCCCCACCCTTTTTTTATCATACTTCCGTTTCCATCATCAATAATTTTACCAATAACACATTAATAATCATTATTAACATATTAATAATAATTAATATCACAGTTATTATCACTATCATCAATAATACACAAGCAGTCAGTGTTGAAAATACAATCATTATCACCATGCCCGCAAACAGAACCCAAAGACCCAGACCAATAGGAGTGTATGTGTGCAACTAAATGTGTGTATGTGTGTGAGGAAGTGTAAGTTTGTTGACAACTCGGGCAGTAGACCTGAAAAGCATCAAGAACACCCCTACCCACTCCTTGTTGAAAGGAACATCGCTACACATAAAAAGCTATGGCCCTGACACCAAAATAGAATTAAAATTGCATATGTATGTATACCCAAGCACATGGATGTGTATCTGCGCCTGGCCTTGGATTGTTTATATCAATGTGTTTGTGTGAACTAAAATGCGTACACCAGTATGTATGTATGTATGTCTGTGTGTCTGAGAACATCATCTCGAACAAGCACAGAAGGAAATTCCCCTCCCACCACCAAAATAAGTCAAACAAGCATAAATAGATGAAATTTTAAAAATTAAAGCAGTTTGTATGATGATCACAAAAGTGTGAAACTCAGGGTCACAAACTCATATCCATATAACAGAAAATATATATATATATATATATATATATATATATATATATATATATAATTATTTATTTAAAAATATGATTCCAACACGCTACATAAGAGGTCTCATGTTTCAAAACAAGAGCCGAAAACTTCAAAATAATATTTGAATTAACTTGAGTTAAAGTAGGCTCTGTTCCATCTTCAAGCAAAATTTTTTGGGAATCCCAAAAAATTTCACTTGTAGTTGAGTAACATTGTGAAAAATTTCACTTGTAGTTAAGGAACATTGTTGGCATATTACATTTTTTTTTTTATTTTAAGAAAGGTAAAAATATGACTGAAATGCAAAAAGATTTGTTCATTTTGTGGAGAAGGAACTGTGAATGATTAAACACATCAAAAATGGTTTGTGAAGTTTCATGTTGAATTGTTACACATTGCTCTGCAGTCAAGTCAACCAGTTGAAGTTAAATCAAGTGAAGACATTTATTGAGGATAATCAACATTATATTATGAAGGAATTATTCAAATAAAATGTTGAAAATCATTTGCAACAGTTTATGTCAGTTGTTTTGATGTATGACTTCCATATAATGTGGGAAAATCTACCGGATTGTATTTTTGCCTCATTTGCTAAATATGTAATGGAAATGTTCTCTTTTTAAAACAAATTGTGACAGGTAATGAAAAGTGGATATTTTACAACAACATAGAATGCAAATTAAAAGAACCTTTTATTAACTGTACTAAAGGTAGTTTTCACCTAATGTAGGTGTTACATATGATATTATATATGGTAAAATTGGAAAGGAATTCTATTGTAGACACTTTCCAGAATAACAAGTATTTCTATTAATTAATCTAACTGAAGGCAGTAATTTATGAAAAACCCTTCAGAATTAGAATATTATATCCTTTCTCTATCCGCATAATGCTAGACTGCATTTTTCTTTGGTGACCAGATCAAAATTCTTACAGGTTAGCAGGGAAATTTTTGCTCAACCCCTATATTGGATTATTGTGTTCTAGTTTTGATGGAAGTGCCTTAATGAAAACAAAATGTAATTTCTTGAAGTACTCTGGTCTCTACTGAAAGTGTTTGACATTTTGCAGAAATATGCAAAACATTCATAAAACTTGCAAGCTAATTTGTGTCACCTTTTAACCATTTCAGAACCCTCCCCATTGCACTTAACTCTTTTCATCTCACTCTCTTTACTTTCTACTGCTCTCTATATAATAAACTAATTGCTACTATTTTTTTAGATTTTTGATTTTTTTCTTTCTTTCTTCCAAAACTTGTTTGTTTAATAAAGTAATTGCTTGTTTTGGTCTTTGTTACTTTGAAAACTTGTTTGTTTAATAAAGTAATTGGTTATTTCAATGACTTAATTTGTTTATTCATTCACCATTACTGTGAGTGGCTGTGGGCATTGCCTGGTTTTTTTTTCACTGTGAGTGACTGCTGCTGTAAGTGAATTTGTTGCATGTCACAAACAGTTCAGAACAAATCTCACTGAAAGATAAAGATGGAATTATGAAGTCATTTGAAAGATGGCAGAAGTTCAATAAAGTTATTGAAAAATGTTTCTTACTTAATAAACTTAATAATTGTTTTTGCTCAGTATTTAACAATGGATAGATACATTCTGCTCAGCTGGTGTGCATTACATCATTGTAATATACAATAATTCTGTGTCATTTATTTCTATTTTATTGAGGCTATTTAAAATAATTTTTCAGTTGTGTTGTTTTTTTCAATATGCCATAAAGACATGATGGAGAAATTTTTAAATTTTGTTATTTCCTGTAATACATTTCCCCTTTATTTGTGTTTCTTTTATCCATTTCAGATTTTGTGGAATGCTACAATTCCCTGACCCCATCAGAAGAAAAGCCTTACAACAATTGGCAATGTTTCTCTGTCATCGGTTTCCAAAGGTAAGCTATCCACTTAATAGCTCTGGAGTCTGTCATTCAAGTACAGGCTATTCTGTGCAGTATGCATGGAAGTATTTTTAGTAATGATAACACAGAAATATTCATATTTTCATATCCTACTACTTTGTATTTAATATGTCTTTGTAAGTTTTTGTTTTGTTTTGTTTTGTCTTATTCTTTCTCAGCTCAAATTGATTTTCCATTCATAGTTAATTTTGTTGTTCATATATAAAGGATAACTTTTGACAGTCCTGATCAAAGCAGAAGAATAACTTCACCTATACAGTCACTATTAATACTTCTATAATCCAAAGTCTCATTGATGGTAAGAAAATGCCTTTATCAAATAGAACTGAAATTGAAAAATGTGTAAACTTTCCAGTGAACATTTCATTTAGAATTTTGTTTATTGGAATGTCAGAATTAATCAAATATTTATCAAAGACAACTGTCATGGTCAGCCTTTTAAATTAAGTGATTTTTCTTTATTGATTATCATTGTATAGGATATGGAAAAAAATGTGTTTCACTGATTATATTTAGAGGGGGACTAAAAAGAGGTTAGACAATGTTTTGTAAATATACAAAGTTGAGAATAAATGATGCAAGTCTGGGTAAACAATGCCAAATATTCAGCAGACAAGGTTGTAATTTTATTGCCTTTTATAAAAGCATCCGAGTAGACATTTTATGAATATTATTTAATATAATCCAGGAAATCTGCACTTTACTTTGTATCAGTCACTATTTACAAGTTTAAATAATCTAACATCTTATGGTCTTCAATAAGTGAAGCATTGAATAATTGAGAATATTTAGCAAACATGAGATAATGTGTGAATGTATGCAAAATGGATCAAACACTTGGAACAAATTAAATAAAATTTCACTTTAAAAAATGGAAAAATTGTGTGGACTATAAAATCTGGAAGCAGTCCTCTACCTTTAACTAGTAGACCTACCTTGGGGATCAACGAAAAACACCATTAAAAGTATTTTTAGTTCATTATTTCTGTAGTCTATAAAAAAAATAATTTTTACCTGAAACTATTTTTTCTTTTATTTTTTATTATTAAGTAGTACATTATAAAAAGATTTTTGTCATTTGTAATTCATCATTTTATATATATATATATATATATATATATATATATATATAGAGAGAGAGAGAGAAAGTGTGAGAATAACCATACTCATGAAAAAAAAATATGAAAATGCTGTATAAAAATCTAAAAATAGAAAGTTGTCTTTTACAGACCCATTATCAACTTAGACTGAAGAAGTTATTTTTATCTTGTTAGTACTCAATGAGTCCTGTGTACCTTGACAGATGGGTTTTGTCCATGTGACATCAGCTGCAGTGCTGTCATCAGGTCATAGAAATAGTTTTAAAGGTCAATGATAGACAAGAGGAGGAAGAGGAGATCATCATGCTTGATTGTTAAAGATAAACACAAGGACAAAAACAACTCCTTTAAAAGACAAACACTGGTTGAATGATATCCTCTGGAATTTCAGCATTGAATGAAGCTCATTGGTAAAGAAGAAAGGAAGTTGTAATGGAGAGGTGAATTCAAGAAAAGAATGTGGTTTGTATTGCTGGTAAAATTGAGTAGGAGGAGGAGATTAAAATACTTTAGCAAAAGAAAGCTGAATTGTTGGATGCGTTGTTTTAGTAAACTAGTGAAACCAAAATTGGTTAATGCCTTGAGGGCATTTGTTTAACTTTAGTGTTTCAATTAATGTCTAAATGAACTGGAATTTGATTTATGAATAAAACTAGAAAGAAAACTAACTGGAGTTCAAACTCATATTTTGCTCTTACTGTATGTTACTTTAAATGAGCTAACTGCTAACTATGGATTCTTTTTAAAGACTTTGAAATGACTAAATAGGATTTATGGACTACTACTACTACTACTACCGGCTATTGTATCCATTAAAATAGTTAATTTTTCACCAAGAGTAAAATTTTAGAAATACTTGTAATTCTCATAATATAGGTATCATCATTATTTTTTATGTTTATTCATAGTTGGACCGTGTCAAAGTTGACAATAGTAAAAATAGTTTTTATTGCTATTGCCTGAGTAATGTAGTTATGGGGGGAGTGTCTTCTTTTGTCAACCCCATTTTATGGTATGCCAGTAACAAAAAGCCATTTTGTTGAAAATAGCAAAAGGTAGAGTGGATATGTCTTTTCCAAGGCATTAACACAAAGCAAATGTAAGCAATCTTGTCCATAATATAAATTATCAATTTCGTTTTCTGTGCTGATAACCATTTCACTACTCCAATCTCCTCCCCCACAAACCCTACTTCCTGTTTATCACATTATTTTATGCTCCCTATCCAACACTGTATTGTTGTACTCACTCTTCACTGCCATTAAAACAAAAACCCTGATTGAAGAAAGCAGTTGGAAAAACAATTATATTAATGAGTTATTTATGACTTGAATATTATTTTGACAGCTTGTTATTAGCATATATTGCAGTTAAAATGCTTTTTGCTTGCTTTATTTATATGTATATCCTGTAAAACGTCTATGGACTGAGTTAAATTTAGAGGAGTTTATAGTAACAAACCACATTAATGTGGCCCTTGTGAATGGAGCCTTAAGCTTAGGTATCTCCATTAATTCACTGTAAAAACAGCATAGCATGATTAAAAAAGGCCCCAAACTTAATAAAAAAGAAGTTTTATTGTCAAAAATGTTGACAATAAAACTTCTTTTTTATTAATAACATAAGCATTTTGACTCAAAATGCTCATGTTATTTATTAAGAGGAAAGACCAAAGTATCTTTTTATTATTTTATTAATGTGTTTTCATCCTTTCTAGCATGTTCGAAATTTTGGTTAAATATATATTTTTTTTTTTTTCTTTTTTACATCAGCGGTCTACATAATATTTACCAAAGGTGTTTAGTTCCCTTTTTTTTTTTTTTTTTTTTTTTTTTTTTTTTCAGGTGAAAAACACATTGATTTGGAAATTCTTGCAAAAATCAAATAGTTATAGGATTTTAATGAAACTTTCAGAACTTATTCACAAATAAATGAAATTACTTTAGACTTTTTTTTTTTTTTAAGAAAGTCATGGTAAAATATTTTTTTTTTTTTTAACATGTCACCCCAACCCCACCTTACTTAATTTTTATGAAAAATCAAGATATTCAACAGGATGCCTTTTAGTGATTATATTAGTTAAAAGTAGATTTTGAAGAATCAAATCATCAAATATTTTGTAAAATTGAAATACACAGCTACCCAAAATTCAGCTTTGAATTGTAATACACAAAACCCAATAAAGCTAAGATAATATTTAATTAGAAAAGCTTCAATGGCTTTTATGAATAATATATGTTAAGGACAATATTTTTCTAAAGCCAAAATATTTTTCCAATGAAAAATGAATTTTTTACAAGAATTGTTTTCTTTCTTTTTTTTTTTTTTTATTTCAATTTTAAATACAAAATGTGATGACTGTTAAATATTTTAAAATTAAGTTTCAATCAGTGTCCTTTAGGGAATCCTGTTATTAAGTATATCTATCTTTACAGATCATAAATTTGAGAGCCTATTACAATCTGCAATACATAGGAATTTTAAAAATGTTTTTTGAGTATGCAAAAAAGTTTTAAAAACGTTTTTTTCCAAATATATGGATGGAATGTTATAAATTTAAGTAGAATTCATATTTCTTTCTTTCTTTCTTTCTTTTTTTTTCTATTTTTCTCTCACCATTTTTAAAAAATTTACCTAAAATCTAAATGGCATTTTTGATACACTAGCAAAGTAGACTGGTCTCTCTACTCATAATTGGCAACCAGGTAAAGAGAAGGCAACAGGAAACTACTCCAATCTTTCCTAAGAAGCCATGGTAATTCACAGATAATAAAGAAAAGGAATCTGAAAAGCTGTGATTGCCAAGGTCCTGAATGAAGATGATATTTTTAAAAACATTAAACTTACTTTCCATGATATTTAAAAACTTGATTGAGTCTTTTTTTTTTTTTTTTTTTTTTTGTAAGACATTTTATCTTATTTATTATCATTTTCTCTCTGAATTGCTTTTTTTTCAAAATGTCTGTTATTCTGTTTTTTGTTTTTTATCAAAACATATTTACCCTTATTTTATTTATTCATTTTTTGAATCAAGAGCTTTTTTTTATTTTTTTTTTTTTTTTTTTTTTTTTTTTAACTAAAATTACTACATTTTGAAATATTTCCAGTCATATTGTTCTAAAACCTACGCAAATAAATATTGAAATATAAAAATGAACAGTACTTCCTTGCTAGTTGATCCAATATTAATCATCTTTTTCACCACATCATGAGAAAGTTTCAGATATTAAGATGATGATAGTTGATGTGGGGTGGGTCTTTTCTTTTCATTTGCTATTGCCTTAAACAACTGCATAAAACAATTTAATTTCTCAGTATTAGTGATTTTGAAGAGCAAATTTCATTAATAGCCTATTCTGAAAGAAAAGCTATTTTTGTAAAATTTGTCACTTTTAATGCACTCTTTGTTGTCTTAGGAACAAACTGCAGTTTTTCTATGATTATTCAGCATTATTATTATTATTTATCATGACGTGCAGTTGTCCGATCTCAAAAATAAATCTAATTCTTCTTCTTTATGTCACGTTTCCCCTCAGGGCATAGGTGTTCAGACCTCTCCACAACTTCCTACCTTCTTTAGCTGTTAATAATTTTTTTTTGTTATTTCTCCTAAATCCTGTTCTACCATCCATTTACTGAAGCTCACTAAGTACATATAATGTGTTGTTTTCCTCTGTCCCTCTTGCCTTCAATCTGTCCTGTGAGTATCAAATTTTCCATGCCCTCTTTCCATATTATGTGTCCTTGAAATTTCAACTGTCTCTTCCAGATGTTTTCTTTTTGTTTCCATTTTCTCTAAAACTTTGTCCTTGCTCACATAATTGAACCACACTCTCCTCAGCATCCTTCTGTAGAACCACATTTCTGTTGCTTAAGGTCTCTGCTTTGAGGAGATTGTCCAACGCTCACTGCCATACAGGAGGACAGATATCACATAACAGTTTAGTTTTAATTTTCTTTGTTTCTAGCAAAATTTTAGTTTTAATTTTCTTTATTTCTAGCAAAATTTTTCTCTTTCTTAATACCCTGCTTAGCTTTTGGAATGTACCTTTGGCTAACCTAATGCTTCTTTGAATTTCAGTATCACACTTTCTGCCCTCTGTTAAAACACTTCCTAGATATTTAAATTTTTATACTTGTTTGATTTTGCTATCTCTGATTTGCAATTTGGTCTCGTCCTTTGGCTAACAACCATACATTCTGTCTTCTTGCAGTTTATTTTTAATCTTTTCTTCTTGCTTTCTTTCACTACCTTCTACAGGAGTTTTTGTAGTTTTCTTTTGGTGTTTGCTATAAACACAGTGTCATCTTATGTTGTTAAGATTGTGGCTGCCAATAATTAATCATGGTAGGACTTCTAATTCTCTCAGAATAGCCTCACTGTATAGGTTGAATGTCTGGTGAGAAGAAACATCCTTGTCTTACACCCTTTTCTATTTTTGTATATCTACTGAACTCCTTTTCTATCCATATGCAGGGAATATGCTGCCAGTATAGGTTGTTGACTATCAATATTTGATGAACAAGCAAGAATAGTGGTTAATGTTGTTAATATTTTGATGTTGGTTCGCATCATTCTCGGAACTTTAATAATAACAGATGATGTGAACAAAAATGTAATTTTTCCAAGTTCTCTTGACCTATTTACTTTTAAAATTGGCTGAAAAACAAGGTTTTTTGAAAATAATTGACCTATAATTTCCAAGTCAGAATAGAAGCATAGAATTTTCTGACACCTGTGTTTCCAAAAACTGGTAGGATTAACAATTTTGCTAAACCAAGATCAAATATTAAAGTCTCTAATGTTCCATTCCAATATCACTTAATTCGGATTAAAACTCTTGCCATATTTTGGAAATGTTTGAATGTTCATTTGCCTCTTTAAATACTTTCTTTTCTGGGCTTAAAATGTCAGTACAGGGAAAAATTTAGATAATGTGGCTGAATTTTGCAACGTTTTATCTTTTGAAGGTTTTTTCTTTAACCAGCATTTACATACTTTAACACCATCACTAACATGAGCATTTCACTTTAGTTATTTCCAAAGTTATATGAAGAAAAAAATTTTAAAGGTTTTCTCTGAAAGTGGATTTTCATGTAAATTTGTAGAACTAATAGAACTGCCAGTTGTTAGCATGCATACATAATGTGAATGTCAGTGTGTCACTGTTTCACACTTTTTCAACTTTATCCTAGAGGCCAACATAATTGATTTTGGAATCTGGTCTACTTTATGAGCAAATTAAAAACATTCTGGACAGATCCAAACCTGCCATCTTGAAATTTTGGATTCCCAAGTTTTCATTACTGCAATTGTTTTCGAATTTTACCATTTTGCCTTCTACTGACAAAAAAAATTAAAAGGACACTACTCTTTAACTTTCAGTAGTTCATGTTCGAATGAAAAAAATACTGTTCTCAAATTACCATGTTTCAAAATAAAATTGTCCATGTTTTCAACTTTACTTGTAGAGACCATAGTCCAATGTATCAGACAATTTTAGAATCAAGCCAACTCTGAGCAAATTAAAAACATTTCAGGCGTAATCCAGACATGCAATCCTGAAATTTTGGATTCCCAAGTTTTCATTACTGTCATTGTTTTTGTCAATTTTATTTATTTTTTGTTTGTTTTATTTTTGTTTACATAATTTTTTGGTGACAAATTTTTTGTATGGTAACAATTTTTATAACATGGAAATAAATTTGGGAATAATTGAAATTAATTGTAAAATCTGGCAAAAGTCATCCATGAAATAAAAATAATTGCTTGTACAGAGAGGGAGGATCTAGGTACATCAAATTATCTTTAAATTAAGTGGCAGCAGAAAAATTATTGTTGAACTTTTAAAAGGTAAGCTTAAATATTTATGCAATGCTGAAATGCAGCAATCACTTTTGAGTTCTTCTGTAGTTTATTGATGCCTATCGCATCTACTCTTCCCTAGTTACTGTGATGAAGGCCCAATCAAGAGCCCTCTACAGGAGATAGCTTAAATGCCATCCAGTAGGATAGCTTTTATGCTAGTATATAATAATGGACTCCAGTCAATTTTGATGTATGAGTGTCAAGAAAAATATTCGATTTGAGTGTTCATGTCTAGTGTGACATTTAAGTTGAGAGCTCGTTGAACCTGACTTTTGCACTTCTTGTAAACGATCATCTTATCGGAAGAGTTCTTGTCCTCAATCCATGAATTATGAGAAGAGTGCAATAGATCTATATATATATATATATATATATTTTTATATATATATATATATATATATATATATATATATATATAAAAATATATATATATATATATTTTTATATATATATCAGTAATGAAAAACAAACCACTTTAAGGTACCATTACGATAATTTATTTCACCTAAATCCTTTTTTAAGGATTCAGGATCATCAGGTAAAACTTCCAACAACAAATTGAGAGGAAAAAAAACAATTCCTCTCAATTCGTTGTTGGAAGTTTTACCTGATGAACCTGAATCCTTAAAAAAGGATTTAGGTGAAATAAATTATCGTAATGGTACCTTAAAGTGGTTTGTTTTTCATTACATATTAGCTCTGTCCTCACATTGAGCTCTCAGGATTTCATCCTCTTTGGATTTACCAATTCGGTTTACCAAGTTCCTTATAACTTAAATATATATATATATATATATATATATATATATATATATATATATATATATATATATATATATATAACTTTCTTTTTATAGATACAAGTATTTAAGTAAATGCTCTGTTTATAATAAACAGTATTAAATAATGTTTACCGGCCTGAATAAATATATATATATATATATATATATATATATATATATATATATTTCATCCTCAAGCGAATTCGCTTGAGGATGAAATGGAACTAATGTCTTTGATATAAGTACAAAATTAAATTCGGGGTTTTTAGCTTCCATTTTTGAAATATGGTTGGAACTGTGTAGCGAAAAACCATATTTTAAGTCTATTAACTTATAATATTAATGCTCTGTAAATTTACATTGAGCCCTAATTTGGAAAAATAAAAATATCTATAAGAACACCGGATTATATATCTTACTGTTCTTTCTTTTTATTAATATACATATATATATTTATTTATATATATATATATATTGCCTCGTCCACCTCAAGGAAAGTTGACTCCCTGAGCTGAGCCAGGAAGTTTTTCTCCCCGGAGTCGATCCTCCAGATCTACAAATCAACAATTTGCCCTTGCTGCCATATATGGTCTGGTGCCTCTTCTGTTTGCCTCGGGGTTCTTGATAGGCTCCAGGGGTGGATATCCAATGTAGTTGGCCCTGCTCTCTCGTCTCGTCTACAGTCACTTACTCACAGATGCGCCGTCGCCTCCCTCTGTCTGTTCTACAAATACTTCCATGGAAATTGCTCTGAGGAGCTGCATTCACTGGTTCCCAGACGTCATGAGTTCAAGCGCCATACGAGGCTGGCATCCCACTCTCACCCCTTCTCTGTCGAATATCCTAAATGTAGCCGTCTCTTCTACTCCAATAGCTTCATGTCTCGCACCTCTCGCCTGTGGAACTCCCTTCCCTATTACTGTAATCTCCAGCTATTCAAGTGTAATGTCAGTCGACGTCTCCAGTTGCCTTGATCTATCCACTACCCTCATCCTTTTTTCTATCACTCCTATCTGATCTTGCTCTAAATTTTCTGTAACCCCTTGCGTCCTAGTGGCTCCTGCCTTGCTTGGGGTGAAATGCTTAAAAAAAAAAAAAAATATATATATTATATTATATATATTATATTATATATATATATTATATTAGATATATTATATATATATTATATTAGATATATTATATATATATTATATATAGATATATATATTATATTAGATATATTATATATATATTATATATAGATATATATATTATATTAGATATATTAGATATATTATATATATATTATATATATATATATATATATATATATATATTATATATATATATATTATATTAGATATATTATATTAGATATATTATATATATATATATATTATATTAGATATATTATATATATATATATAATATATCACAAAAGTGAGTACACCCCTCACATTTCTTCAAATATTTAAGTATATCTCTTCATGGGACAGCACTGAAAAAATTACCTTTTAACACAATGAAAAGTAGTCTGTGTGCAGCATATATAACAGAGTTAATTTATTTTTCCCTCAAAATATAGCAATTCAAATCTAAATCCCTCGCAACAAATGTGAGTACACCCCTTAGGGAAAGTTGTCAATATTAACATACAACATGTCAACTGTCAATATTTTGTGTGGCCACCATCATTATCCCAAAGTGCCTTTACTCTCCTGGGCATGGAGTTTACCAGAGCTTCACAGGTAGTCACTGGAATGCTCTTCCACTTGTCAATGATGATGTCCTGGAGCTGGCGGATATTTGAGACTCTGCGCACTTCCACCTTCTGCTTGAGGATGCCCCAAAGATGTTCTATTGGGTTCAAGTCTGGAGACATGCTTGGCCAGTCCATCACCTTTACCCTCAGCCTCTTCAGTAAAGCTGTGGTTGTCTTGGATGTGTGTTTGGGGTCACTGTCATGCTGGAACACTGCTCTGTGACCCAGTTTCTGGAGGGAGGGGATCATGCTCTGCTGCAGTATTTCACAGTACATGTTGGAGTTCATGTTTCCCTCAATGAAATGTAACTTTCCAATATCTACAGCTCTCATGCAGCCCCAGACCATGACATTCCCACCACCATGCTTGACTGTAGGCATGACACACTTATCTTTGTACTCCTCACCTGGTCGCCACCACACATGCTTAAGGCCATCAGAACCAAACAAATTAAATTTTGTCTCATCAGACCATAGGACATGGTTCCAGTAATCTATGGACTTTGTTGACATGTCTTCAGCAAACTGTTTGTGGGCTTTCTTGTGTATTGCCTTCAGAAGAGGCTTCCTCCTGGGGTGACAGCCATGCACACCAATTTGATGTAGTTTGCGGCATATGGTCTGAACACTAACAGGCAGCACTAATCTCTGCAGCACTCCTATGCCGATCTTTCAAAGAAAGCATTTGGATGTGGCGCTCAACTTCTTTGGGTGACCTACCCGAGGCCTGTTCTGAGTGGACCCTGTTCTTTTAAAATGCTGGATGATCTTAGCCACGGTGCTGCAACTCAGTTTCAGGGTGTTGGCAATCTTCTTGTAGCCTTGGCCATCTTTATGTAGTGCAACAATACGTTTTTTAAGATCCTCAGAGTTCTTTGCCATGTGGTGCCATGTTGGAACTTTCAGTGACTGGTAAGAGAGAGTGTTAGAGCTGCACTACAAATTTTAATACACCTGCTCCCCATGAACACATGGGCATGAAAAAGCAGTACTCAATTTAGACATTTAGGGGTTTAGTTTCTTAGGGGTGTACTCACTTTTTAGGGGTGTAGTTTCTTAGGGGTGTACTCACTTTTGTTGCCAGGGATTTAGCTTTTAATGGCTATATTTTGAGGGGAAAAGAAATTAACTCTGTTATATATGCTGCAGACAGACTACTTTTCATTGTGTCAAAAGGTAATTTTTTCAGTGCTGTCCCATAAAGAGATATACTTAAATATTTGAAGAAATGTGAGGGATGTACTCACTTTTGTGATACACTGTGTGTGTATATATATATATATATATATGAGTACTCTATTTTATTTCTATGTAAATAGATTATCTAATTGTCCTTGTCCTTTGACATTATTTTTATCATTTGATGAACCAAAAAAGCCCATTGCAAAGTTGTAAAAATAAATATTTTCCAATGTGTGTTTAAATAGCGTTTTTGCAGCTATTAAACAACCAAACATTTGTGTCCCAATTTTTAATTTTTATCTTTCAAGCTCACACACTTGTCAATGGGAAGTTTGTATGCATAAGTTGCACTTGATGGTAGGACTCTGAGGTTTGTTTTTATAATCTAAGCCTCAGGAAAGGAAATAAGATTTCAAATTACTTTTAGTTTTGTATTCAAGAAATCTATAAAATCTCTGTACTATAAATAAGAAATGTCATATGCTAATTGAAGCAAGTTTTTTTTTTTTTTTTTTTTTTTTTTTTTTTTCCCCTGATTTAGGGGTAACCAGGAAAGAGATAAGTTTGTTTGTCTTTTCTTTTTCACTCCTGGTAGATTTTCTGCGAGCATACTACCATCTGCTAAAGCAGACTATTTTTTTGCTAATTGGCTTGGCATTTTCTCAGGGACCAATTGCTAATTGAAACTTCTGCCCTGTTAGACTGCCTTAATTAGCTGTCAAACAAGATCATACTGCGAAGGTTCATTTATTATTGGCCTTTAGTTTATTCTGCTGTCTTGTGTCATGCCTGAATAGATATGGCCTGTGATTAAAAACAAAAACCTATGCCCAAACTACATTTGTTTCATTCTATTTCAATGTGAAAATAGCTGCCATTCATTCCTAACTAACAAAGAACTTTTTTGGTTAAATGAAAATCAAAATAATCAAACATTGCGACATTGGTTGGAGATTGTATCTTTAACAAAGACTTTTTATAATAGTTTTCATGAACCTTTTTGCTTGCTTTGGTGTGCCTTAGTTTGAAATCCAAAATACCAATTGCTTTTCATTGTTGCAAGCACAGAGGGCACTTATCCATTTTCTAGAAGTACAGATTATTATTAGAAAATACATTAATTGTGCATCCATGATTTTTGGTACGATCTTATGAAATTCTGCAGCGTATCTCTGAATTTTGGAATAAACCACAAAGTAATTCAAACAAAAAAAAGAAATCCTATTCACCATTTTTAAACAGTGTTTTTCAGCTTTTTATATAGACTTGATGAAAGAGGATATTTGCAGAAAACCTGAAATTCCTTAAAAAATATACTTGTCTTGTTCTCCTGATGGCATTTTATATTTTATTGTCAATTGAATAATAATCGAATCCTGTTTACAATATAACAGCATATTGAAACTTATAGATTTGAATATTTTTTATAGTTTTATAACAATATAAAAAGTATTACATATCCGTAGTAAAGTTACTTGTGATAGAGTAACAACTGTAGACATGTATGTACATAAAAAGGATATTTATATAGAGAACATTATACTGATTTCTATTATTTATTATTGTTAAAACCTTTTTTTTTTATACTTATTCTCTTTACATGAAAGAAATTGCTGTCTTTCAATCACATAATGAATTTGTTCACTTTTCAATTTTTATTTTTATTATTTTCCTCCTCCTTTTCCTTTTTTGATTTTGTTAAGAATAATGTAGATAAAGTAAATGTTATATGCAGTATTTGTACATCCTGTTTTAGGGACACTTAATTATTATGAATTTATATATGAATAGACATTCTGACCTTGTGAATTTCAGAAATCATATATAAATGAACACTTTACATAGATATTTACTAAACTTATTTTACTCTGGTATAAAACCATGATAGTGAAGCAATCTATCAGGATTAAAATTGCTGGCAAAGACGTGCAAGTCTAGCTTATTTATCATTTCTCTACAGTAGACACATTGAATGAATGCCCAGTATAAGGTAAATAACAAAGTTAAGCTACTTTTTTGATGAGTGAACAGTCCTCTTATGTAAAGCCGAAATTATTTTAGAAACTTTGACTTTGGTACTGGTGGAAGATTTTTTTTTTTTTTACTATGAAATACTTCAGATACTTATGCTCTGACATACTCATAAATTTTACTGTCATAAAAGCTGTAGTGGTTGAATATTCACTGTCCACTGTTCTATCAGTGAAGATTTATTGGGTGATGTAAGAAAATTTAGTTTATTAAGTAAAAAAAAATTGATATTAACTTATTTGCAATACATTTACTGTTTTGTTCCATATATCAGGCAATTTCATAATTCTATTTTCCCAAAAAAGAACTGGTTTAGGTGATGTTTACAGACTTTTAGTGAATTGAAATTTTTTTTCATTAAGAGAATTCTGTGAAGACTACAATCATTGATAATTTGATAGAGAAATATCTAGTGAATATCACTGACAAGTGATCATTTTCCAGCTAACCAAAGAAAAATGCTATTTAATATTTTCCTGATGGAATATTATGTTTTTTCTTAACTAATTCTAGATGCTCTGTCTTTATTTGGGATAATTGGAAGCACTGAAGAATTGTTTGAATCTATAATTTGGTTTTCTAGGAAGAGCTCATGATAAAAGACTCTTTTCCTATCCTAGTGTATGTATGTATGTATGTATGTATGTATGTATGTGTGTGTGTGTGTGTGTGTGTATATATATATATATATATATATATATATATATATATACACACACACACACAACATTGTGTTCTTTGGATGATGACCAGCCATTTGCATGACCAGTGATCATTCATTTGCTTTGCAATCTCTTGCATTTTAAGTTGTTGCAAAATATTCACTTTTCATCACAATTAGTTTCAAAAACAAGATTTCCTATTTAACTGAATGGTACATTAAAATGTACTCCAGAAATTTTTAAAACTTATATAGAAGCCACCAAAATGATTAATCAAAGTGGTGCAAATGATTTTTAATATTTAATATGGATATGTTGCTTCTCTCATATTTTATAATATATTTGACATATTTAACTCATTACATTGCTACCAGCCTTAACTGGTCTTCAGCATAAATTTTGTAAACCACTTTTCACATATTTACTCATTCACAAAACTTTTCCCATGCATTTTTCTTTCTCTCAAAAGAAAATGATATAGTATGCCAAAAAATGATGCTTATTCCATCTTTGTTACCTAATTAAGTGCTCTTTTAGATTGAAACCAGAACAAAAACTCCAAAATATAAAGACATCTAAAGATATATTTGGGTCATTCCATCTCAAATCAACTAATAGCTACAGGTCTCATCATTTACAGTTGAGATGATACATCTAATCATCTCAACAGTTCTATGTTAAGTTTTTTCTCTTCCAGCTTCTTGCTTGCCAGTTAACTTTGATCTTCAAGAATTTAAATGCAATGTCAATTCCTGTTCTTTTATTGTTCTCTCTCTTTAGTGTTTTTCCCCTCATATTTTCTCACACTCAGTAACTCCTTTCTTCATTCCCTTGCTTGGGGTGAAATTAAAAAAAATTCCAAATATTAGATCTATACCTTTTAACAGTTTTAACATTGGAGCATCTAGAAATTACACTGCATTTTTGTATTTTGTTAATAATTTTTACATTCATAGTTTTAAGGATATTGTATGTATAAATTTAAACCTTGATAACAGCAATTAATACATACTGTACTACAAAAATATACACAGCATAAGTGTGTTTTATGTACTTTTATTTTTTTAAGGACCTGAAAATGGCCAAAATGCATAAAGATGCTGTTCATTTTGAGAGCTTCTCATTTACAAAGTATGACAGATACAGCATCCAAATTAGTTTTCCAGTCATTTATGACATAATAGATTATTTCTATGCAGTAAACATATTCATTTCTGTTAGCAGAATGACAGTATTCAATATTGTTTGCAAATTGATTGATATTTTTCTTTTTTAAACATCCTCAAATTTGCCTATTTCCATCACATCAACAGAACACTTAAGCAGTTTACAAAAAATTTGATACTTTTCACCATATAGTCTTAACAGTAGTTTCATTTTGTGGACAAACATCTGTCTATGGTAAAACATTTTTCTAGAATAACTTGTCATGCCAGAATGGTGATTTTTATCAATTTTTGGCACCTTATAAATTTGATACTTAAGAAAATATTAAGCTGAAAGTTGCTACTCCTATAATTTTCCATGCAAATAAACTATTTTGGCTTCATTTGACGTTTGTTCCAAATAGTTTAGATCTATGAACCCTTAAAAATATTTTTTTCCAATGGTCTACAAAGTTTTCAGTTAAACAAAGAAACACAAAAACATAGAACATTAAAATAAAAATCTTGCTAGGTTATTTTAATTTTAAATACATAAAATCAAAATAGTGAAAATACATCAAAATCTGTTCATGTTAAGCAATGTTATTGGTGCTCAAAAATATACACAAATCACATTAAGGATATTTTTTTAAAGGAGATCTAATATTTAGGATTGATCAATAACTTTGATCAAGGAATACCTGTGAATTTTCCCACATTTTTCTGAGAGGAACACCTGTGGCCATTGGTTGATTTAACATGGAATGACTTGTATACAAATTTTTTTTCTTAAATATCATGCCTCTACACAGATTCTTTTTCTTTATTATTTGTAAATTCCTATGACTTTTTAGAAAAGCATCATTTCATTTGCAGTTGTCCTTTTAGACTGGTTACTAGAGAGCCTGGTCTATCCTGCTATTTAACTCATATCTAGAAGGAGAAGATACAGATTATTGCCTTTCCCAAGAACATTTGTGTGAAAGTGAATGCAACATAGTAGGCAGGAATTTGAACTGTTTGTCACTTCCCACACTGAAAATTCTTTGTCAGTAAAAGTTGACTTTTTCAAATTCTTTTCTCAGGACATTGCCTGATGAATATAAATAGATGATATTATTTCTCTTATAAAGAAACATTTAAGTTGTTGTTCATTATCATAAAATCCAAACAATTGAAATGACCAGCAAAGATAAATCAATAGCAAGAATATAAAGATGGGATGGAATTAATAAGTTGATACAAATTTAAAGAGTCTTGTTTTACATTAGGCATTTTCAGAATGCAAAGAAAAATTCATGTGCTTTTTCAACCATAATTTAAATTTGAAACCTTTTAAATGATTGAGTAAAAAAAATGAAAACTGAGGAGCCTTCATCATAATAGATAGAGAGGAGTAGATATAATAGGCAACAATAAACTACAGAAGAACTCAAAATCATTTGCTGCATTTTAGTATTGCATTAATATTTAAGTTTACCTTTTAAATGTTCAATGATAATTCTTCTACTGCCACTTAATTTAAGGACAATTTGGTGTCCTTACTTTCAGTACAAACATTTATTTTTATTTCATAGGTGACTTTTACTGGATTTGCAATTAATTTTAATTATTCCCAAATTTATTTCCAAGTTATAAAAATTTTTATCATACAAAAACATTTGTTGCAAAAATTACATAAAAAATTTGCTGAAAACAATGACAGTAATGAAAACTTGGGAATCCAAAATTTCAGGATTGCAAGTCCAGATGCAACCTAGAATGTTTTTAATTTGCTCACAGTCAGTTTGATTCCAAAATGGTATGATATGTTATGGCCTCTAGGAGTAAAGTTGAAAAAGTGTGACACATTGACATTTGCATTTATTATATAAAAGCATTTAATTAAAAATAGAAAAGAATAAAGAAATCTCATTAAGAATTTGGTATGAACTGTACTCTTAAGTGTAATAGATTTTTTTTTTTTTTTATATATATTTACAAACTTAAATCGACATGTTTTTCCACTGAAGCAATAGAAGTTTAATTGTTTTGGTTTACAGATTAATTTGTATAAATTAGGGCAGCATTTGAATCTGATTTCAAGACTTTAATATTCATCTATTTCTAGTAACCTGTTTCTATATGTGTATGCAAAAGACCGATAGAAAATGCCAGGTACAGTTAAGACTGAAGTGCAGCATAAATTCTGTACTGGATGCCCTGGAAAGTTTAATATTGAAGCAAGAAGAGATTAAACTTGCCAATTAGTGAAGTAAATGTAATGCTAATAAAGAACAGCTTTCTGGCCACACACAGCTTGCAGGTGGAGCCACTTTGCTTAGAGAAATGAACCTAATTATGCTCTTATAACACAGCATAGATTTAAAACTTGGCAGTGAGCCATTTCAGTGTTCTCTTTGGCTTGGATTATCAGGTCAGCCCCAGATGATTTTTCTTGCTTTTTGCCTGTGATTCTGTCTCTGTTCCCCAAAGGCTGTACTGGCAAAATTCTGATACTTCTTAGAAATTAAAAAAAAGAAAAAAAGCTTTATTGCAGCAAGTGCACTGGATTATGCATATATATATATATATATATATATATATATATATATATATATATATAAATTAAGCCTTGTATATTAATTACATAAAAACATTTGTTAATTTCATGAAACTTATAACTTGTGTATAAATTTTAATTTCTTTTAGAAGTGTTACTTCATACATTCCATCTGTTTTTGGAAGATCACGTATCTTAATTTTGAAATCATAATTTTCTTTAGGTGTTATCATTTGTTAATGGGTATCTACAACCTATTACTGGAGATAAGGTCTTGGTTTTTGAAATATTATCAGTGAAGCATATCAACAAATATTGCTTTTCAGCTGTCTATTGGGTTGAACTTTTATGCAAATTATCTGGATTACTACCTGAATTTCCTGGATTACTACTTGAATTATTGTTTTGATTTCATTCTGTTTGTGCAATATCATCTATATAACAAATGCAAATGTCAGTGTGTCACACTTTTTCAACTTTACTCCTAGAGGCAATAGCCTAACATAACATACCATTTTGGAATCAGACTGACTCTGTGAGCAAATTAAAAACATTTGGGGTCAGATCCTGACCTGAAATTCTGAATTTCGAAATTTTCATTACTGTGATTGTTTCCAGCGATTGATTTTTTTTTTTTTTTAAACAAATCTTTTTGTACAATAACAATTTTTATAACTTGGAAATAAGTTTGGGACTAATCAAAATTAATTGTGAAATCCAGTGAATGTCACTCATGAAATAAAAATAATTGTTTGTACAGAAAGAAAGGACCTATGTACATCAAACTGTCTTTAAATTAAAGTGGCAGCAGAAGACTTATCGTTAAAAAGTAAGCTTAAATATTAATGCAGCGATCAGTTTTGAGTTCTTCTGTAGTTTATTGTTGCCTATCACATTTACTACTTTCTACCTATTGTTATGAAGGTCCAATCAAGTGCCCTCTGCAGGAGATATCTTAAATGCTGCCTGATAGGACAGCTTTTATACTAGTAATAAATATGTCTAAAATTGAACACCCAAAAGATGGTTGATATCATAATATTTTTTGTTTGTAGAAAGATCAAATGATAGAGTATCTTGAAAAAAAGTCCATTCATCTAAGCATTCATTGACCCACATCTGAAAAAAAAAAATATATATCATCTGACCAATTTTAATTTCTTTTTTGATTTTAAGCTCTAAAAGTATGACACATAATTATTTTATTTTAGTTATATACTTTTTTTTTTTCCACAAACTTTTCACTTTTTTCTTTGTTATTCAAATGAAAATAAATAATATTAAGAACAAGCAAATTATATCTTTTGTAAATCTCTTAACTGCTTTTTTTCTAACCTTTCTCTTTCCAGATTCGAATGGTGGCTGCTAGTGAATTTTATGATGTCCTCATCACTTATGATGATGTGCTTCCAGAAACTTGTCTTGATGAATGTATGCAACTTATTGGAGACACAAAATGGCAAGTTGATGAGTTGCTCTCAGATCTTGGAAGAGGTTTTGAAGCTTCATAGGAAATTATGAAAAACAAAACCACTTTACTATTATTATAAGAAAGAAAAAAAAAATATTGAACAGAACTACTTTTTGTGTCTTCTAGAATGTTCGTTAATAATAATTAATGATTTATTTATAATCAAATATATAGAAAAACAATTCCCCAAACAAATTTACTGTATTTTCTGTTTTAATTATGAAATCTTGTTGAAATTGAAAAGAAAACCTATTTTGTCCTGAATCAAATTATTACTCAAAGTCTGAATTTGATTAAGATATTGAGTTTTTGTTAAAAACTTAATTAGCATTTATAAAGTTTAAAGATTTTATAAAATGATAGAGTATTTTCTATAATTTTTATTTTTGTAATTGAAGTAATTAAATTTGGTTTTTATATTATATAATTCTGAAGATGATATTGATTTCTTTCCTTTTCAGGGATCAACCAGTGAGTGAACTGCGACCACTCCGAAATCAGCTTTGTCAACTGATGGGTATTCCAGCTCCTGTAGTAAAGGTATAACATTTTTCTCATTTTCTATTATCTCTGATACTTCATGAAGAAGAAAAAAGAATTATGCCTCTTCTTAATCTTTCTCTCTTTCAAGAGAGAATAATTGTTAATGTTTAAAGATGAGTAATATTTTATTTACTTGTAGTAATTACTCTAAAACTAATGGAATTATTTTGGTTAATTTGTAATTTCAAATTCTTCTTGGCAAAAAATGGGTTGAACATTTATAATGAAAATAAAAGAAATGACAAATTGAATGAATAAATTTTTATGAAATTCTAATTTGTGTAATGTACAGCCAGAAAATGATTTTCTGGTTAAGATTGAAATTGAATAAGTTTAGAGATTAAATTTTATGAAGAATGGTCTGTAATGGATTTTAATGTTGATAAAAGAAATCAATGGTTAAAGAAAACAACACAAAAGTTGAGATTACAAAATACTATTTATAAATTAATGGTTAATAATAAATATTGTATGAAAGATGTAAAGGAATTTGGATAAAATAATGAAATGTTATGAAAATTTTATTAGTCTATTACATAAACATTTAGAAGTTAAGAACATATTCATATTTGTACTTCGGGGAATGCTTTAACTTGGGACAATAAGTTGTAATCTAATGTTGTAGTTAGCAGTCATGTGTCTATGTGGAAGTATTTTGTTAAGAAAAGACAAGTGTTAAAAGAAGGGTGAAACAGCCAGAGACTCTAGAGTAGATCATTTGAGTGAAGAGATCCACTGTTATCCACTGTAAACTATTTTGAATATTGAAAAGAAATCCTATGCTCCAATAAAACCTGTATGTTGCAAAATAATGAGTTGAACTTTTTGGGCATATGTTGAAAAACTTTCCTTTATTAATTTACTGTAAACTGTGATTGTTATTGCTTTTCATTGCAGATCACAACAACAAATGGTGACTAATGACAGTTGTCCATATTCTCATCAAGAAAAAAATGTTTTCTGCATCATGACTGGTAACTTCATAAATAGTCATATATATATATATATATATATATATATATATAATACAATACAATACACACACAAACACATTATGTTTTGAAAAAAGTTAACCATGTCAGATCAAAATGTGAGTATTTTGATCTTATTCTCTTTGACATTATTTGTCTGCAATTCCAAATCCAAACCATTCACAAAGGAAGAGGAGACTTTTTACAGTAAAACAGAAATCAAGATTGCTTGTCTACTTAAGAAGAAACAGCTGAATTTGCAATAAACACTTATGAATTGGTTGTTTTCAATAAAACATTTATTATATGTATATGCATACATTTATCTTTGGCTTTATCATTTATCTGAGGTATATCAACATCTTTTCAACATAATCATATCTATATCTATCTATATATATATATATATATTTATTTAATTTATGTAAAACTAGGTAATCCGTATGGGTAGATCCAAGAGGATGATATCCAGAGAGCTCAATGTAAATTCAGAGCAAATAAATTTGAATAAAAACAGACCACTTTAAGGTTCCATGTAATAAATTATTTCACCACAGCCCTTTTAAAGGGCTCTGGATCATCAGACTTTACTTCCAAAAGTTGAAATAAAAAATGAAAGGAATTTACACATTTTTCATGGGCCATATTAAGCATATGTAAATTGAGGAAGTGAGGGGGGAGAGAAGACATGAGTGAGCTAGATGTACCATTTCAATTCTTTATCCTTAAGCTCACTTGATGTGGGACAGACACCGCTTAACTTAACGTAATGGATATGAGATTGTGACTGTCGGTTTCACACTTATGTGATCCTCAGATAAACTTATTTATTTTATGTCAGTTTTTGTTTGATTTATGTTTGGTGTTGATGGTGGGATGATTCTCCTCTGTGTCTGTTTTGGGATGATGCATAAGCACTGCGCATATATAAAATATATATAGAATTTATAATCATTGATGCAGGTTTTTTTTTGTTTTCATTAAAATATCATGCCACTTTTTGAGAATAGCAAAATTATACCTCATTTTATTTTAATACATTTGTATACTATGTGAATATTTATTTATGTATATAGAGATTATTATTATTATTATTATCTATCTATCGCTATACATCTTATTATCTATCTATCTCTATATCTCTATACATCTTATTACTGTAAACTTATATTTAGTGGGTGCACTTGTTTCAGTAGAGATTCCTATTTTTTTTTTCTTAAACAGTGAAATTAGTATCTTTCAGCTTAGAGATATTTATTTCACATTTTTTAATTTTTTAATGAGGTCTACTCAAATACATGATCAGAAAACTCTCAGATAATTATCATTCGCCTAAATGTGATGTAAGCTATAATTACAATAGATGATAATCTTAACAGAAGCACTGTATAGTGCTTTGTAATTTTCTCTACTGAATAAATAATGTCTAGTTACAAAGTCTACAATTTTTTTTTCTTAATATTTAATATATTGAATTTAAATACATAGATATGTGGCAAATTTTTATAAGTAGAACTAATTCTGTTCAGCTTGTGATTTTGTTTGTTAATTTAAAAAAAAATATTGTCTTCTTTATGAAATGGGGGGGAATGCTCCAAAAATAATGCCTTTTATTAATTACTATGGAAACTTCTAGAGATACAGGGAGCACACTAAAGCTGTTGGATTGAGTAAATTTTCAACAACAAACTTTTATTTTTCCACATGAAGAAATTAAGCACTTTCATGAAAGATGATATTTTGCCAGACTACTTCTATTTCTAACAAGGTAAAAAGGTAATTGTTGTTGGCAGAAAATTTCAGTTTCTACTGCCATACCACTAACAGCCATTTAAGTTAGAAGGTGTTACTTTTTTGCTTCTCACCAACTTACTAAAAAGTATTTTATTTGGATTTCAATATAAAATATTTTTTTTTGTTTTGTTTTTTCATAAAAATATTTTATGCTCATTTTATATTTTTTCATATTATAATTTGACTGGTGAGTTTTATATTTTTGTATATATCCTTTCTCTTTAATGAAAAAGGATTAAAACAAAATTTGACAAAAGAGTGTTGAAAAGTTCAACAAATAACAAATAACATTCCTTGGTTGTTCTGAAAAGAATTGCAACACCTGTTTTGTATGCATGTGTACAAGTTTCTGATATCAATTCTTAAAGAAACTGACATTTCTGGTCTTTTGCTTCTACTAAACAGTCATTTCCTTGACTTGTTTTTTAGTTTTTTTGGTCTATTGTGTGTATGCAGAGTTCTACTTGCTGACGAGTTTGATCTTGGAGATATGTGAAGGTCATATAACAGCCATTAAAAAAAAGAGAGTTATGTTCATTTGCAATTCATTATTCTATTACAGTGTCTTCAGTGTAAATATCTACAATGGATTTTACATGTACATGTCAGTTTTAAGTACTGTACCTGAAATATGGAAGTTATCTAGTTGTAGCATGTTAAATTTGTAAGCTAACAGGAATTTGGTCTTTATAAGGTGTTCAAGAAGTCAGATCTTGTGCCAGACCTGTCCAAAATCTAATTAGCTAAAGGAATAGCTTGTTTTCAGTATTACTTTATTTTCAAACATGTTTATTAAATGTGGCTGACTGTGATTTTCTAAGAATGGAAGATTTTTTTATTTTCTTGAACAAAAGTTGTAAGAATTTTTTTTCTTTTCACTAATAGAATCTGCAGATCTTACATAATCACATGTTTACTTAAGAAAAATAATTAAATTGATAAATAAAAACAAATCAAGGCAGAAAAATGCAAAACAGATTCAGTTGGTGACAATTGAAGTCAGGAAGAAAAAGAATTAAAATAATGAAACTAAAAACAAAAATGTAAAAAATACCTTATTTAAAAAAAATGATGTGGAGAAAAGAAATAAAAATAGATAATGAAAAAAGAAAATGAATGAGGAAAATGAGAAGAAGCAAAGAATAAGTAGGGGGAGAGAGAAAAAATGACAACAAACTGGCCTCTTGTTTTTCTCATCATCTACTCTTTGTAGGATAAACTGTTATCTAATCTACATATCCTTATATCTTATATCTTCTCTTTATGACTTTACAACAACCTCATTCAATAACTCTCTACCTTGAGTAGCTTTTAGGCCTTGTATTGAATGAACAACAGTATAAAAAATGTTTATTCCCTTTCTTTATGACTGCTTCAATTCTCAATTTAATTTTCTCTCCCTCCCCTTTTGCACCTTTTAACTTTCATTTCTCCTCTTCTCATCCTTCACTTCTTCCATATTACTTACATTTTTTTTATTTCTTTCTCTCTGCATCTTCATTTACACTGCAGTTTTCTTCATTTCACCCCAAGCAAGGCAATAAAGCCACTAAAATGCAAGAGGTTATCGAATGTGAAAGAATAACAGAAAAATAGAAACTTCATTAAAAAAAGAAAACAGAAGATAATAATTGATGTTACATTTAAATTTTTGAAGATCAAAGTTGACTGGAAAGCAAAAATGCAGAAGAGATTTCCACAAATGAGAAGTGTATGAGAAATTGTTAGCATGGAACTTATGGTTATATCTTTTAATTTCAACTGTAAAATGAGACCTAGTTGCCAATCTAGTACTGCGCTTGAATTTGTAAAATCCAGGTACCAAAGAGGGAAACTCATCATAATAATTACCATGAAAATATTTATAGAAAAGACACAGTGAAAGTGACATTGCAAATTTTATCAAGAATCTTTAAATACATAGCAAAAACACTAGATCCGACGACAGTATTCAATGCGTGGATGAATGGTAGACTTATAAATGTGTAAGATAGATTCTGATGAGAAAAATTGTCTAGCACAACAGTGAACCAACTTTTCTAGCTACAGACCTAGTAAGTGATTCAACATAATCTTTCCACTTCATGTTAGCTGAAAACATTAACATGAGAAAGCACAAGGCACTCTCCTGGAAGTTCTCTAAGAAAGTAGTTTTGTTTTATGGGTGTTAAAATTAACAAACAATTTTTTGCACTGGTTAACAAACTTTGGGCCATTTTTGAGATCAGCTGCAAATTTAACCTTAATAAACCGACCACTTACCATTAATACAGGGGTAAATCTTTGTGTCATGAGCATAGATACCGAGTTGAAAACTGATGACATCAGGAAAGTTGTTGATAAAAGCAAAGAACATAGGTCCGAGGATAACAACCGCATTAATGCAAAAAGGTCGAGAAGAGTGGCTGTTCAAAACAAACTTTCATTTCATGATTTGATAAGAAAAATTGTATCAGAACAAAAAATCAGAAATCAAAATATCATAATTTTCAATTTGTGAAGAACATATCCAAGACAATAGCCCAAGTTTCACTAGTTAGAAATATAAAGCATTACAGTTTATTTCAGTAATAATCATTAAGACATCCATAGTTGACTTAGAGAAACTTACTTTAATGAAAAAGATGCTGCAAAAGGAGATGTTTAACCTATTCACAGTTTATTAGAGGCTCCCATATTTTGCCAAAAAGTACAAGGCAAATAAGAGGCCAACAGAAATATTAGTTTGCCTGAGTTCTTAAAAACAAACTGCAGAAGCGGATTTCTAACAAGCAGGGATACCCTCAAGTTCCTATACTTTGTGGCGGTCCAATTTAGAGATAACTTACTGTGATTTATGCTATGTGCATATCATATTGTAGAGCCTAAGTTCTGGAAAGTGGAAAGTCAGCACAGATACACCAGATGAGTCAAGAGTAGAATTGAAAGAGAATTTAGAAGAAAAACATTCTGCTTTATCAGTAGATGTTAACGCTTCAAACTGTGTGAAGGGAGGAGGAATAGAAGGCCTTTATATAACACACTATTACAGAACTGCCAGTTGTCACGAGATCCTTGTTAGAAGGTATCCGGTGCCTCATTCTCTCACCAAACAAAGACTTGGCCTCTTCGAGGACACATTTGCAATTATTACAAGTGGACGCAAAGAGGTGTCTTGTAATTGGAATTATCACGTTGATGCAGCCGAAAAAAAGAGATTCCTGTAGGCTATAGTGGCTGAACAAGTAGGTGTTAACCGAGGTGAAGATTGTCGTTTCACCTGGTATTTTCGAAAAAGTGTCAATGTCTATTCTTTCTTTCCATCACCTTTCTTATGACCCATACTCTCTATCTTCACTATGAACTGAAGAAAACCGGCATCCATATTTATAATTCCATACGTGCCAAATGTGTGGTGGTTTAAGTAGTTACACTTTCCCCATTTTGTATTAAAGCCCAGACAAATGTCACGAGATCAAATGACAAGTAGGCAGAGAAATGACAATCCATTTTACCATTTCCCATGATATTTTGTTAATATAATTACATAATGATTTTGTTAATAAAATATAGTAAGTAACTCTTTGCAGATAATTCGTTTTTGGAATATATATTCCCTTACCAGTAGCACGAGTTTCATGCACGATGAAATCGTAAGGTGCACATTTGTATTTAAATTATATTTGTATTTGGATGTATGTAAATGTATATCGATTTTTGTTTGTTTTTTGAAGTTTATAAGCAGTAAATTCGACCTTGCCAACCGAACGATCCTTTGCGGCCGAGCGGTTAGGCACGTTAGGCTAAATGACGGTTCCGTATAGGATGCAGGTTCGAATCCTGTCAAAGGACGAATATTTTCTATGAAAATTTCTCGGACATTCAGGCCGGTAAATGTTATTTAATACTGTTTATTATAAACAGAGCATTTACTTAAATACTTGTATCTATAAAAAGAACGTTAAACATAAAAAAAAATAATGTAACTGGAATTTGTAAACAGGGATCATATCATTTATATACATGTTCGGAGTTGATGTATTAGGTGGGTGCAAAAATAATGACGTATTTTTTAACGTAAAAAACGTCATTATTTTTGCACCAACCTAATATCTTATTTATATTATTTGCGACGATGTATTCTCGCCATTTAAATCATTAACCTCTATATTTGTTTTTTGTATGAATGATTCATGAATTTATAAATTATAATTGAACCTTTTAATTGAAAGATATCTATATCATATATATATATATATATATATATATATATAATATACCCAAATCCAGTGTCTGGCCATTTTCAGTCCCGAAACAAGCTAAGAAATCATCAGTTATAGGCATAATTAAACGTTCGCAGATACGTGTTTGCGACACTTATAGAAACACTTACCTCTAACACCGGGTATCGAAACTAAGAACCACCACGACATTAACTTGAAAATGACATCGTATCTTTAATTTGTTTGTTAATTAATTTCATTTTCCGAACCGTTAATCATTTGCACAAAATCATTTATTGCAGTAAGTCATCGTGTGCACTGTAATTTTCTTTTATCGAATGAGAGGACATCGCCCACTTTAGAATGTATTTTTTATTTTCTCCGATTGATAATATATTTTCTTTATTTTCCTCAATGTCACTATTCTTATTCCTTCTGTCCTGTTTCTTTATCATATTGCTTTAATAATTCTTTTATAACTATTTACTTCTCTTTAACGATGAAGAACGTGAAAACCGTTCGCTTTCTCTTTGTCTGGTTAGACAAAATTATATTTTAGTGAACAACTACGACTTTATAAACCATCCAAAGGCCAAGTGTACGAAAACAATGCACAGGCTTTTGCATTCACCCAGAAATGTGTTTGCGCTTACCAATGTATTTTTAAATTAATAGTTATTGTCTGGGTTTTTTTTTCTGACTCCTTTTCCGACTAATCACCAAGGACACATTAATTGAGTGAATAATTAACTGGTAGATTTGAATTTAGCATTTAATGATCAGTGATGTACGAAAGAAAAAAAGACAAAACAATTCTGGAACGGTCAGCTTAGCCTTTAAGCATCTGATTCAACTGTGTAACCCAGTTTTAATTCAGGTCAGCCAGTGATTTGAAATTTGATACTACAACATATTTCCTTCTCTTTATGAAACCAAGAAGAAAATTAGTTCACTTACTTAACAAAGCCCCGGGACTTTTGGTAAAAGACGGATCATGTACATAGTCTTGAAGGCTGAATGCTAAACGTACGCTCAAACCAATATAATTAGCCATCATAGCAGTTAAAGGAAGCGGAGGCAAATAATTTTCTTACCCTTTTCATTTTCGTACCTTCTGTGTCAAAAGTTGTTTTGTGATTTTCTTAGTCAAAAGTGTCATTTCAATTCTTGCAGTTGGTTAGCATGACTCCAGGCTGCATCCGCTCTCTTCATTTTGTTCAATTGGTGAGAGGGGGCTGTGCCTAAACGAGGGCATTTCGGGTTGCGTTTTGGGGTTTCCGGATAGTAAGGGGAGAGTATGTGCGAAAAGATAACTGCTGACGGAATTGTCTGGGTTGGTAATGACTGAAAGTGAAACCACTAATTATATTTTATTGCTACTACGAGGTCCCGACAGAACCGACTGGGAACCACGTGTAAAAATTATTCCTTTTCTCTTAGTTTCAGAAGTTCTCGCATCTGAACATGCTTATGTGTACGTAACTACACAGACCAATTTAAGACTTTTTTTCATTATAAAAATGCGTATGCTTTTCTTATATATAAAATGGATGGCTATATGAACAAATCTGTGTAGGCGCGTTTATAAGTATTGATCCGTGTATGCATTCCGTTTGAGTTTGATGTGAAATTTTCAATGTGATCAACATTAACCACTGTACCAAAATAAAAGGAGATTAAGTTAGAAAATAAATATTTTTGTTCAATCATTCTTCAACTTATGCGCCTACGTTTGTGTGTAATATTGTGGGTGGCAAAGCAGGATAGGGGCAGAAAGAATTTTGGGTAAGGAAATGACAGATTTTAGAAAGGGCATTGTACAACGTACATTTTATTTGTGAGCTTACAAATTTATAGTAAAAGAGTAGCGGAACGACCGAAGAGCTACCAAAAAAGGGAAAAGTCTTATCGTCAATCAAAGCATATCCAAAAAGATTATAGGTATCGCCAATGGAATTAATATTTAAAGTATTACTAAATATGATACCAAACAAAATCAGCTAGAAATTATTTCTAAAACGATTTATCTTAATCTTTATGAAATTTGAACAGAAGTTATAGTTTCGACACCTTCAGGTTTTTTCAATAATAAATTCCTTCGGGATTTTCTCACAGCATAAGTTCTCCACTCTCTCCTTGGGTCTGGCAGCAAACATTCTGTTGTTCGCATTGTTGGCTGCCATCTTTGACCTTAGCCAAGAATTTATTCGCAACATAATAATAAAATTGCACTCAGCAGTTGTTTGAATAAAGAAGTGCCACTGAAATAGAAAGTTTCAACAACTTCTGTATCTCGAATATAACACAGACAAATAGATTATAATTCATGACGAGAATAATAAGATTACATTTTCAAAAGACTTATTTATATATCTTTTTTTCATTAATCGGCACACAGTTGTCTCTGCGCTAAAAAAAAAAAAAGGCAACGTAAGCACTTCCGGCGTTCCTTCAGATCTATCTATCAAAATAGATAGATAGGTGCTCGCGGAGATGTCCCGAAGGTAATGCGTCCTTTTTATTTCAACGGAAGCTATAACAAACACAGGGAACACAATGCCACTGTTAGAGCAAGTTATCAGCTATGAAACGCTATTTTCACCCATAATATTGGCTATGTATTTTTGCAAGCGACGAACAAGAACTTACAGAACGTGACCTTTCCCACACATTGCTAACGACGCTGCTGAAATGTATTGACCACACTCTAACTGTGCTTACATTCACTATTTCGTCACCGAAAATATTCAGTAAGTGTTGATGTAGGTAAATGGGTACATTTATAGCTGCAGGTCTGCTTTGCATACACTGTCATGTCCCGTGTCATTTTCCAGGCTGTAAGACAGAATTTTGAAAGATTTAAACTTTATAAATTATAAGAATCAAAAGAAATGAAAACAATTCTTGTGAAAATTCATTATTCATCTAAAAATTGTTTTTTCTTCAGACAGTAGTGTCCACAATATATCTTATTGATATAAGCACTTAAAAGCTTTTCTAATTAAATAATATCTTAGTTTTATTGCATTTTTTATTTTACGATTCATAACAATTATTTGATTTTTGCAAGAAAGACATTGAAATTTCCTATACTAATCTTTGGTTCCCCCGCTGATGCAAAAACAAAAATCAACATTTTTAACCAAAATTTTGAATGTCCGGCCATGTTATTCTAATACCTATGCGTATTTTTTAGTGAATCTGTGGGGGTAAACACACACACACAAACACACACACATATATATACCCCTGTCTAAAATAGCTGGCCATCTTATTCAAATGTAGACATGTGGACATTAAGGAACTCTAGCACGCAATTAAATGCATAATGCACTCCCACCCGCTGGGCGCATTCTTACATTGGATGTCTATATGTGAATATAATATTAGGTTGGTGCAAAAATAATTTCGTTTTCTAACATATGTTACTATGTGAGAAAACGAAATTATTTTTGCACCAACCTAATATATAATATCGATATAGTGTAGATAAATGTATAAATGACCCTGTTTGTATATCGATCGATAGATATTTAATATCTGTAGTATTTATTTATCTAATCTGAGACAGTGGTTACATATTTGTAAGTGGAGCACTCGGGGACAAGTAATCACACGATATTGTCTGTGAGCTTGTTAACCATTACTCGTAGACAAATGCATCCATTTAAATGAGTATTGATTAAAAAAAAAACTACTGCATTCGTAGGTCCATAACGTATATAAAAGTATGAGTATACGTAAAATTAGTTTATGCGTATTATATAATTGTGTAGAAATATTTAATATTTAATATTTCTATGCAATTACAATCGTTAATAATAAATACTATTAGGTTGGTGCAAAAATAATGACGTAATAATGTCGTTTTTTGACGTTAAAAAATACGTAAAAAAACGACATTATTACGTCATTATTTTTGCACCAACCTAATAGCAATAAAAGCCAGTCTTCAGAAACATGTATGGACAAACACATACACACACACACACACATACATACACAACTCTGAGCATGTTTGTGTGGTGGATTGTTATAGATAAATAAATATTTATATTTAAGATGTATATAACTATGAAAAAACGTATGTCTGTGTGTACTTGAATAGATACATATATAAGTATTTATATATGAACACAGGCGCATATATATATATATATATATATATATATATATATAAGCACACATGTGAATGAGAGAAGTGTCATAAATATAAGAACGCGCGCACACTCGTCCATAAATGTCATTTTTATGATGGAATGTTGGATGCTTTCTGTCTACTTTAAGGGAATGATATGGCAATAGATGAAATAAAAATAAAAAAAAATGGAGGATTTATTTTTTTCTTAAAAAAAATTTAAGAGGGAGAGGCGTAAAAACGAGGAAATAACAACTGTTGTTTGTGAAGCAGAAAATTCTGAACGGGTGGCAGCCAAACAGAGCATTTTCTACATCCAGCTCCCGACATCTCCCTTTTTTGTGGATGAGTGGGGAGGATTATTCTTAACAGGAAAACTCGACGTCGGCCATGAGCTTTTTAATTTTGCCTCCAAGAGATAGATAAATATACAATCATATAAATATAGCAGATTTTATGAATAGGACACTTAGGTGTCAAGAAAGTAGGAAGATCATATTGCGTCAATCTTCCAATTAGAGAGGCTTTGCATGCTTTGTAAATGAATAAACAATCTTTCACAAAGTTTAAATATCTAGCACTGGCACCAGGAAAAAAAGAAATACGCGCTATCTTCTCACCCACCAAGTAGACCGTAAAGTCAAATTTAGTACATGTCTTCCATAGTGAGGCGCCACCCAATAAGCAATGAACGAAGAAATGTCTTTATTGTCAGATTATTTATGTTATTTATAATTAAGAGGAAAAACCAAAATATTTTTTATTAAATTATATTTTTTTTATCTGTCTATATTTCTGGTATGAGGTATTATGCACACTATTTACATCATTCGGACTATTGTCCTCGTCTTTGTTGCCATATTTATCACAACGTTTCGGTCGTTGTTGGCCCTGGCCTTCTTCAGGTGGTTGCAATGTCGAACTAAACCCTTTATTTCGTTCACTGGGGTAGACTGTTCTAGTTTCACGTGCCATGTCTAATGAATGTCAATTATCAGTTATCTCCTGTTAATTCCCCTCCCCAAGTTCTCCATCGGCTTAACCAGGTATTGAACTCACACTCTTTTTTAACTAACGCCTTTATCCACAGTGCCATATGCCCTTGAGGACATCTGTGTATGAATTTCTGGGTATTATAAACGGAAACCTAATGTCTTCAGCAACCATTTTTACCAGTGCTCATATTGCAATTTTTGCTGTTATCATTGCATGTTTTTTTTTTTACCAGAGCTCATATTGCAATTTCGTTGTTATCACTTTTCTCTGGCACTCCTTATTACTAGTTCCCGTACTGTATTAATTTCTATGCTTTGGAGAATTTAAATCCTCAATTTATTTTTTCTAAAACAGGATCCCCGAGAATCTGAATCGTAAAAAATGCAATAAAACATTAGTTCATTAGAAAAGATTTAATTGTTTTCATGAATAAGGAATATCGATACTATTTTCATAAGAAAAAATTTCGGTGAATGATGAATTTTTACAAGAACTGTTTTCATTTTTTTTAAATTTTAATTAGAATAATTTATAAATTTTAATCATTTCAATTTCTGTAATTTTTACCGGTTAGGTGATATTGTTATTAAGTAAAAACTATATTTACTAACAATAAATGGAAAAGCTTACTACAATTCAGCTACCCCAATATTTTAAAATGAATTTTGAATGTGTGTGTATGTGTATATAAACGTGTCGATTTTTTTTTTTTTTTTTTTAAATACGGGCCTCCATATACAATATTATCATTATTATATTAAACGCAATAACTATAGTAAATTTAAATCCAAAGTACCTGAAATTCAATAAAACATTAGATTACAGAGAATATTTTTTTAAATTTTAAGATTACTGAGTAGTTAAAAATGATATAAAAAAGGCGTTCGCTCACGTTATATTCCTCTAGTAACTTTTACAGATATATACATTGTAGAAAAATTAGATAAACTTTCGTCTGTCTTTAAATGAACAGATACCGCTGTGTTAGAAAATGCATTTCTGCGATATTTTAAACTTGAACTAATATTTGTTTCAAGTCAGATTAATTAAACTTTAAATCAGCTAATATTCATCAAATAAAGTTTCAGAAAAATATATTTTATTTTTGAAAGATTTTTTAATAAAGAGAATCACATTCTGCTGACATATGACTAAAATCCGCTATTTTAAAAAGGAAAACTCTCCTTCCAGTTAATTAAATTTAGTTTTGAAATACAGCAAAGATTTGCTTATTGGAAATATTAAATTTAATTTATTAGCTTGAAATGAAAACTAAAAAAAAGCTTCAAGAAAGGTTATTCATTTTAATCGCGTTTCTGTAGAAGCACATAATATATATATATATATGTATAAATATATATATATATATATATATGTATAAATATATATATATATATATATATATATGTATAAATATATATATATATATATATATATATGTATAAATATATATATATATATATATATATATGTATAAATATATATATATATATATATATATATGTATAAATATATATATATATATATATATATGTATAAATATATATATATATATATATATGTATAAATATATATATATATGTATGTATATATATATGTATGTATATATATATATATATATATATATAATATATATATATATAGCGATGTTAACGAACTCTTGTTGCCACTTTTGTAATGTCAACGAATACTCGTTGTCACTTTCGTAATGCTCATTGTTGTAGAGACTTTGTAATCACAGATACAACTATAGTAACGCCGTTGAGCAATACTGGTGTCAGACGCCTTCGAATAACACTCACACTAATAGTACTTGCTCGATAATACTCGCTCGAGAAGTAACCACCAAATAGTAATCCATATAGTGATAGAGGATAGAAGAGAAACAGTGATCGTTTAGACGTCACGCTAATTCTCATATACACATTTTCTTGATCACTACGCGGTCTACTTATTCAAAATGGGATCGCCTATGTTTGCTCACTGGCGATCTATGTTCAAACAGTGTCGACAGTTGCACTTTATTCATATATATATATATATATATATATATATATATATATATATATATATATATATATGAAATTCTGGGATGCGGAGTTATCTTTATTTACAAGCGGACTATTTTCCTCATCTTTGTTGTCATTACTGCTGCTACTGTAGCAGGCATTTTTTTCATTTGTCTTTCTAATAAAACGTGAAAGCTTCAGGACGTGAAGTCAAGCAGCAGGCAGGGTTAGGTCTCTAACATTTGTCTACACATAATTGTTCCACGAGACTATAGCCTGGTGGATTAAAGCGTTAGTTCGTAAATTTGGTGAAGTAGTATTTGTGAGTTCAATCCCTAGGCTGGGCAGTGTGTACTTGGATTCCGTGAGAACGGAGCAAGAAATAACCGCGCAGTACTACTAAATAAAGAACTAGACCAGATCAACCCTGACAGATTAAATAAAGGGTCAAGTTCGAAATTCCCTGTTGGTTACCCGGATCGACATAAATATGACGAAACATTGATCAAGACAATAGTGATAACAACACAATATAAATAATGTAAATATATATGTAATTTGTTGCATTCCTAAAACTCTAGGTTAAATTGACAGGCGAAATTCACCGTAATTAGTTTTTGAGCATAACTGTGGTATGTGTTTCATTTTGTTGAGGAAGTAAAGAATGGAAACTTATAAATGAAATGTTAAGAAAAATCCCAATTCAAATGTAAAGAGAGAAGGCAAATGTGTTTCAGAAAATTTATTCCTGGCTGAGGGGATTATCCCCCAGTTTATTGACAAGCAATTTATATGCGCGTATAGGTTATTCATATGTGTGTTTATGGGAATAAATTCACTGTTTTTATTTTATTTTGTTTACTTGACTATTGTCGCATTTTTTTTTAAATACTAGAAAAAAAAGGAAGAAAAAACAAAAAACAAAAAAAACAAAAACTAGTAATCATAAATATTTTAATCTTTCCTGTTTGTTGGAAATTTATCTTCTGTAGTTCCAGTCTTAAAGAACTTAGGTGAACCTTCTGATCTTTCTAACAACTGGCCTATTAGCCTTCTACATCTTTTTGGCAAATTACTGAATTGTCATTTCATGTAGCAGAGCCTTCTTTCATATAAGCAATATGTCTTTCGCTTCTCTAGGTCAACTGCTGATGTATTAACGATTGTTGCTGAAACAGTCTATCAAGCTTTAGATAAGAATGGTGAATCTCGGGCTGTTGCTTTGGATATCTCAAAAGCATTCAACAGGGTTTGGCATAGTGGTCTTCGCAAGTTGAAATGTTATGGCATTTCTAGACGAATTTTTTAACTGATTCAGTCAATTGCGAAATGAAAGTTATCCTGAACGCCCAATCTTCTAGATCTTTTTGTACTAATGCAGGTGCCCCAGTGCTCTATCCTTGAACCTACTTTGTTCCTAATTTTTACCAACGACCTCTCTGATGACATCAGTTCTTGACTCGATATTTATGCTGATAACATAACTATTTATTCGTCTCAATAGTAGGTCTGATAAGTTCGATATGGTCAAATTGACATATGATCTAAAAATGACCTACAATCTGCTATTAACTAAGGTAAGGAGTGACTTGTTAATTTTAACACCTCCAAAACGAAATATCTCTCTATTAATCACCCACTTTCTGCTTTCCATCAGCATGGCGGATGCTAACCTCCATTGCGTCTTCTCAGGCTAACATTCTCGGCGGACATGAAATGGAAAGAATATATTGAATCCATTGCTAGGACTGTTGCTAGGAAAGTTGGTTCACTATATCGTGTTAGACAATTTCCTACCGCTGTAATGTAGCTTCCTTGTGCCTTTTCTATAAATGCTTTCATGCGAATTGTTAGGATGAGCTTTCCTCTTTGGGACCTAGAATTTATGAATTTAAGCGCAGTACTAGATTGGTAACAAGGTTGCATCACTTTGCAGTTGAAATGGCTAAATGCAAACTTATGTTAACAGTTTCTTCTCTCGCACTTCTCGCATTGTGGAACTCTAAATGCAATGTCACTCTTTATTTCTTTTTGATTCCTCTTCTTTTATTGTTCTCGCTCCTTAATAATGGTTCTCTCTTTCTTATTCTTTCTCAGTCAGTAACCCCTTGTGTCTTAATGGCTTTAATACCTTGCTTAAGAAGGTGATAAAAAAAGAAAATTATTAAATCTTATAGATAATGAGGTGGGACGATGAGTTTTGCAGAACGTGAAAGTGCATTAATTTGCATATATATATATATATATATATATTGGCTGTGAGGTTTGTTTCTTTCTTCTAATCTTGCCAATGTTTTCAAATTCTTTCTTGATTGTTTTTATTTCTGCTCAACTTATTATAATTTACATATTGTTTCTCTTTTGAACTTTTTTGAGATCTATAATAATTTTTAAATATCTGAAATGCAAGAATAAATATCAGTAACTATATTATAATATATAATTATACAATATGGTTAATAAATTCCAAGCTGCATAATAAAATCTAGCATCAGGAAATAAATTAGGAGAAATATTTGGAGTATTTATCATAAACCAATTTTATTGTGCAAATATTAACTTGCATAATAAAACCTGACATTATGTATGTGAAGATCTGTCGCCACAAGAAGTGCTGGCCGACACTAGTGTGTTCGTTTCTTACTCGCTTCTGCTTGAGTAAAAAAAAAAAAACAGCCAATATTTTGAACACTATACAGACTAATATGTTTGACTTGAGATACTAGCACTACGAGCTTTCAAGATTTCCGCATTTAGTAAAAAATCAACGATACCTACATGGTTGTAAATTATCTTTTGTTCTGCTTAGTAGTGAATACAACGAAAACGAATTGGCCAACATCATTAGCTATGGGTGTTCGGGTTCATATATATATATATATATATATATATATATATATATATATATATATATATATATATATATATATATATCAAATATATGGTGCAGTTCATTTGATCCGACGTGCAAATTTTCGGAAAAACAGCTGAGACATTATTCTATTTATTGGACAATTTAGTTCATGCCACATTGACTAAAAAACTCCTACAACAAAAAAAAAAAAATCTCAAATTGCCATATCAGTAAAAAACGAACTCTCTTAAATTTTCAAAAAAATTCAACCTTAGCGTTGCGACTGCATGCTCCAAAAGTTTTTATCCGTTAACAATAACACATTTCTAAAAAAAAACATTTCGATTCGCATTTAATCTTTCGTCTACGCTACTACCTGGATTTACTAAAAACAAAATAATTTCCATGCCTGAGGATGTCTGTATGTACAGTTTAAAGTACTAGCAGATTAAACAACAAAAGACCTTATACATCTTGTAGTTATTAAAAACAAGGAGCATAACATTCATCGAGTGGTTGGTAGGTTAATGCAACTTTAAAATTTTGTTTGCGAAGAGTTTTCGCCATTTTATATAATTAACTTTACTAATCTATTTTTTGTATGAATGATTCATGTAATATATATATATATATATATATATATATATATATATATATATATATATATATATATATATATATATATTAAGACATTTTTTATGTTTATACGTTATTTTTATACATACAAATGTTTAAGTAAATGCTCTGTTTATAATAAACAGTATTAACAACATTTACCGGCCTAAATGTCCGAGAACTTTTTCATAGAAAATATGGGCCGGAGCACGCATATTTTATATGAAAATTTGTATTTGGCGGTTTCTTTTTCTTGTAATCAAGGCTTTTTAATCGAATATAAATTGGGATCTTATTCAACTTCCTTCATTTGTACTTATATCGACCATAGTTGAAACGTATCCTCATAGACATAGAGAATGACACACACAGAATGGGACTCAGGCATAAAACTTCGTCTTTATTGGATTAGGCGTGAATATGTGTGAGCGTCTCTCAGCTTCACACTACCAACAACTTGTTTCCACCAAAAACGCCTTAAAAAGACACTGCACTTTAAGTGTAAAGTACTCGTTTGAACCAATCAGCGAGCTCCTTACAGTAACGACTTGGAAATTCACAGTAATGATAGTGTGTGGTCACCAGATGCGATCATTCATGCGACAGAAGACATTAGTCTCCCCACTCCCCATCAAATTTACTCCCCGACCCTCTATCACCATAGTTACTTAGGAAGCTAATTTGATGAGAGATGACAGCTGCTTGCCGATAAGATGGTGAATGTTGACTGTACTTAAGATTTTTATTATCCTTACTATTATTGTCTTTATTATTATTATTACCGTCATAAACATTATTATTATTTTCCATTTATCGCTGTCTTTCTTTTTTACTTTTTTATCATCATCAGCACTATTGTTTTCGTCTACTGAAACTTATTATTTATGAAATCAAGAATTGTCCAGGCTAAATGACGTCACATATTCTGAGATTTCTGAACACACCGGAATTCTTCTCGATACCATTGCAATCTTTAATCGTTTACTAATATGGTTTCTGCTTTACTTCGTTTCATATTTTCTGTGATCCATAGAAAGTTCCTAGGGTTTCAGAAATTAAGGGTACAACTGTTGGTCATATTTTACTTGTTTACTGAAGCAATTTTGAACCCTTTATTCCTTTTTTATTCATTGACCCGGAGTTATGTCTATAATGACGAGTCGGTATTTTCGTTCTTTGGCAGTTATGACTGTCTAAACGAGAAAATGAGAGATACAGTCTAACTTATCTAGACCTCAAAACATTTTCTGTTCATCTGTAAGTTTGTGTTCATTTCAGTTTTGTATAGTTGCATTAGAATGTTTTGCACAGTGTCTATTGTATTGCTGCTCAGTCACTTTCTGAATGAGTCATGAACATTTATTAAAATGTTTGACAACAAGAGTGGAACGTAAGAGATTGGGAAGGCAAGAAAAATGAGCCACCACTATCGGGCAGCATTTAATCTAGCTCCTGCGGAGGGTTCTTGATTGGACCCTTCGTCACAATAGGGTAGGAAGTAGTAAATGCGTTAGGCAACAATAAACTACAGAAGAATTCAAAATTGATTGCCGCATTTAAGTATTGCATTAATATTAAAGCTTACCATTTAAAAGTTCAACGATAATTCTTCTGTCGCCACTTAATTTAAAGACAATTTGATGTACGTAGGTCCTTACTTTCCGCACAAACAATTATTTTTATTTCATGGGTAACTTTCGCTGTATTTCGCAAAAATGTCGATTATTTCCAATTTTATTTCCAAGGTATAAAAATTGTTATCGTACAAAAAAATAGTTGCAAAAATCATGTAAAAATTCGCCGACAACATTTGCAGTCATGAAAACTTGGGGATCCCAAATTTCAGGATTGCGGGTCCGGACTCGGCCCGGAATGTTTTTATTTTGTTCACGGAGTCAGTCTTATTCCAAAATAGTATGATCTGTTGGGCTACAGTCTTTGGGAGTAAAGTTGAAAAAGTGTGACACAGTGGCAAACTGATATTCGCATTTATTATCTAGAAGTGGAAGCAAGTTTCTACTGTGAACTCCTGGAGAACCAAACAAGTGAACTTAATAAATGCATCTGGCAATTAAACTAAACGGTGGCCAAAAAGCGTCTGGAGTTAGGAGAAAGGGCGTAATACCCCCTTATGACAATCCTTGGCCACATGCCCGTTCAAAAATTGTTACAGTTTGGGAGGTTTTCACTTATCGGTTGTATTAGGATTAACATTTATCTTGATCTTTATAGTATTTGTTTAATGAGTAAGTTATTTTTTCCGTGCGATTGCAAAAGGCATTGAGAATTTATTTTCTAAGAATAATAAAAAAAACCTCTGCGAGGATGGAAAAATGAAATTGTTTGAAAGATATTCGAAAAAAAAAAAAAAAAGAAAAAGAGAGAGATAGTAAAACAAAACAATAAATATAATCAATAAACAGTTTAATGTCGAAAAAATCTGTTAGTTTTTATTTAAGAAAGCGAAGGAAACTTTTGGTTAACCTTGTAAGTTACTGTTTTGTTCCTCTCTTCACAAAGTAAGCAAATAGAAATTCAAGCGTAAAATGCTGATAGTCAGTTTCTTTAAAAATCTGTTTATTATTTTTCATTTCTTTAAAAATATGTTTTATTTATAAACGACAAAAATTAAACTTGTAGACACAGTCACATCTTGTGAGAAATAAGAAAAAATCCTTTGAATATTCTTTCTTTTTTGCAGCGAAAATTTTGAAGCCGAAGAAACAAAATTCTTTTGCTTGGTGATATTGAGCTGCGTTATGCGAAACTTTCAGAACTTCCTGCTATTTTTAAAGCCACAAAATTCCTTTTACGTTATAAGTGAATTCCATAGTTGTCCCAAAACTAAGAAACGCTTACATGGTTTACTATTCGGATCACCATGCTCGTCTTGGTTGTTATACTACCAACGTTTCGGGCATTGTATTCTATGGCCTTCTTCGTACTTGGTAACCTGAATAAATAAATATCTTCAATGTCAAGTAATGTTGTTTTGCGGAGATATATTAACTATTAATATCGGTCCATTTCTATAAAAATAGAAAAGATTTTTTATTGAGATGCATGGAAAAATTTATAGATAAACAAATCAAAGCCTAACGGATCATAGAGTCTACTTCTGAAACAGAAATAAGCAATACATTCCCTTTCCTAAGGTTAAACCATACTGATAATTACTTAGAACTAAGTGTCTATCGTAAATCTACTAATAAAAATGATCTCATAAATTTCTATTCTCGCCATAACAAGAAAATAAAATCTGGAATGATTATCGCATTCTCTTTAAGAACACTCAAAATTTGTAGCCCTCAATATTTACGTTATGAAAAGAAATACATTGAAAATACTTTTAAGATCCTCATGTGCTCTAATTGAATGTAAAATACATTGAACGCGAGACAGATAAGTCATCATATTAAAAAAATAAAATAAAAGAATGAATGATGCAAACAAACATAACGAATCGAGGTACATTACACTACCTATCAACTCTATCATTGTTTATAGAGTTGGTAGATAGGCTAATGTGAAAAACTTCTGTCTAAGCTTAACATATAATTTGCTACAAATACTAAAACAATAAGAGATTTAATACAAAACAAAATATCAACAATCTAAATTCTGAAGCAGGAATATACTCTATAGCCTGTAATTAGTATGTAATTAAATGTTTATATGAACACAAAAGAGATCTTTTATAAGATAACACAATCAATGCATTAATCGCCCACCGTAATGAGTTTGACTAGAATTTCGATTTTTATTATTTTTTAATCGGTATCATTCCATGCAAGGCAGTAAAGCCGCTAAGACGCAAGGGGTTACAGGGTGTGGAAGAATTAGGAACAGAAACATTAATAATGAGTAAAAAGAGAAAAGAGTAATCAGAAGGACAGTAGATAGCGATTGATATTGCATTAAACTTTTTGCAGATTAAAGTTGGCTGGAAAGCACGGAGCCGGAAGGGAGCTCCACAATCGAGAAGTGCGAGCAAAGAAACTGTTAGAATTTACAGCTACATCTAGCCAGCTTAACAATAAATTGATGAGATCGCGATGTCAGTCTAGTACAGCGCTTAAATTCAAAAAGCCAAGCTACCATAGCGAAGAGCTCATCGGAACAATTACTATGGAATTATTTACAGAAAAGGCATAGATAGGTAACCTTATGGCGGTCGGAAAAAAAAAACAAATTCATTTAAAAGAATAATGCTACTTTAATTGAAAGCTAATGTAATTTACTAAGATGAAAATGTATACTGATTGTTAAATCATCCACGGTAAATTTTTACCGTACATTTTACCTTTCTTGGCAGATCTGTTGTCACAATATGGAATTATTTAAAACAAAAGCGTTTGGGAAACAGACTGAGATCAACACCACTATGTTCAGACATTTCTAATGAAAAAGAAAAAAAAATAACTCAAAAATTAAAAATTCAGTGTTCCCATTTGTTTAGCATTTCTTATCGATACATAAATATAACCAACGCTCGTGTTTATATTCTCTCCCTACCGCCCGCCCGCCCGCCCGCCATCCCACATATACATAATTCCATCAATAAATGCTATCCTTTAAGAGGACGAAACTTATTACACAGAATTTTTCCATTTTGTCATTCAATTGACTAATATTATTCTAATATACAGAAATTTATTTTTCATATCCACCCCCATATATCTATATCTATATCTATATATCTATATATATATATATATATATATATATATATATATATATCTTGATCTGTTCACTGTTCTATTTTTACCTCTTTCTATCTCTTAGAGATATCTAAATCAATCTGCTTAAAATGTAATGCGCATAATGAATGCATATTACCAGCTATGACGTATAGCAAATTAACAAAATCGCGTCGATACAACTTCAAATATACACACTGATGAGTGAAAAGAGTAAATGCTAATGAAGAATTTAGATGAAATCGTATCCCTTTCCCCCTCACTTCTTCAATTTTTATTTTATCTGTGTTTTTGTATAGTCAAATTATTGCATTACGGTTATACTATATATTCTCAATATATTTTATATAATTCTTACTGTGTGTTATACCGAGTCATATATCTTCTCATAGGTAAGCAAACTAGTTTGCTATATTCTGTTTTTCGATCAGTTGATCTATTGTTTGTTTCATGGTCGGTTGTTGAGTAGCCACTCTTAAAACCTGCTTATTCGCGTGACTGGTGTTTAATATTTTTCAGAGTAATTTGCATATGCTCAATAGAAATGTAATCGGACGATAGTTACCAAGGTCTATATTATTTCCTGTTTGATAAAATAGAATTATTATTCCTAGACTGAAGATTTAAGGAGCATTTTCATTTTTTTCTAGGCAAATAGTTGTGCTAATCTTTTGTGGAATTCATCTAGATCTTTCTAAATAATTAGGATTCGATTTCCACCATTTTGGAGCGCAATAATTATTTCATTTATTGTCACTTCCAAGTAAACTATTTTGCTGTATCTTTATTTTTGAAACATACACATTTTCATAATTCTCTGCCATTATTTTGTTATTTCCTCGTTTCTATCTTTTAATGCAAACAATTATTGTTTAATTTTGTGGAATCAAGCATGTTTCAAACTTTTCCCTTTTCTGATTGCTACTTCTATTCTTTCCAAATTAATCCTCTTTTCTAAGTGTTTCATTTTTTCCGGTTGTATCTCGATTTATATTTACGGTCATATTTCTTTTCTGTTTCTCATTCGTTTTATTGTTGACTTTTAACCTTTCTCTTTCTGATTCCTTTTTTTGTTTTCCTTCTTGTTTTCTCTGCTGCTAACCAGTTTCCTATTCCTATTCTCTGGCCTATTTTCTTCATTCCACAAAACTTCTGTTTTTTGTTGCTCTCTTTAATTTAATTAGGATATTTCTTTCTGACAATTTTTTTTCTGTTAATTTGAAAATCGAATTTCTCTTGGCAAAATACTATTCTATGATCATTTCCTTTTCTTATGTCGATTGTATAACTGTATTGGCTTTGTCAGCAGTTATAAAGTCAGTTCAAGATTTTGTTTCACCATTTGGTCTTGTCCAAGTTTCTTTTGTGAATTAAAATTTTGCTTCTCATTTTTCTTCCAAATTTTCCTCTTCTACATTTCCCATGTTTTATTGTATTTATTTCTGCATTAAATTACTGTAGTTTCATTTGTTATCTTTCTGTCTGATAATTGATTTCGTCTTCAATTTTGTCATCTTTTTCAAAATTCGTGCGTAGACTTGGATTTTATTTAGGGTGTCTCTTTTGCATTATTATTTCTGTCTGATATGTTAAACTTTCTACTTTACTCGAAAAAAACAAAACAAAAAAAAAAAAAACGTGTTATTTTCTTTTCCCTCGTTGCTTCCAGCGAGAGATTCTCTTCTTTCTTGTCAGTTTCATTAATACTTACATTCAGTTCCATCATTCCAATACTTGAAGTTCCATCTTCAGTTTCATGATATCTTATATATATCATAATTAAGTAATTCATCGAGTCGAGAAGAATCCTTAACAGAATGCAGAAAGCACTGGACGGTCGTTTCGTCCTATATTTGGAACTCATCAGCAGTGCGCATCCACTCTCTAGAATCAAACCCGTTATAATACGACGCAAGCGTTATACCAACTGTACCAACAGGCCTCTGTCAAAGAGGTGACTAATTAGACTCGATATAGCACCGCTGTTCACAAATTCTGTGTTGTAACAATTGGTTCCGTGGTTGGCACAGTTTGTATGATGATCATTTCAATTTAGTGCTAAAGAGATCAATTAGAAAAGATCCATCTAAAACCACATGACGTTTGGCACGTGACAGAGGCGTTTCAGCTATGAAACTCCAAAGAGCAATGAAAAATGACTTGAAAATGAAATCGTACGTGAAACCTGTGAGGCACCTTGTTACTCTAGGACAAAAAGTTAGAAAGTTAGAGAGGGCGAAGATCATCTTGAATAAAGTTGGAAAATGATCCTGGAATAATATATATATATATATATATATATATATATATATATATATATATATATTTGAATTTCTTAGCTATGATTAATTAATGATGAACATGTCATTTTCGCTTATGATCGATTTAATCACGATTCTTCTGTTAAGCTTGGAGAATAATTATACATTCTTATTGCTCAAAGTAGAGTCCAATAGTGTTATAAAAACTTCGGATAATTCCAGTGAGATAACTTTAATCATTTCTAAGATACAAAGTTTCGAAGCTTAATTTAACAAATGGACAATTTTGTTTTTACATGATTTAGATAATTTTGCTGTTGCACTTGATATATATATATATGTATATAATGCACAAGGGGTTGATAAAACGTATTGCATGTTGTCATTTGATTTTAAATATTAGTCAGAATTCCTATTCCAGGGTGTTCTAATAGTAGAAGCCCATGGGGAAAAATCTGCAGTGTTGCCTTCTCTCTTTTCCTACTCATAATGTTCTTTCAAAATAGATGTCGGTCGTACTGGATATGCGTATAAAGCAAAATGATGTCATAGAATTTCTGTTTTTTTGGAGAAAAGTGCAGGAAGTTAGTGAATGTTTATGTAATGGTTGCAATTGATGGCTGTACAAAAAGAAATTATGCTTAAGGTGTAGTAGTGAAGCACTGAGAATGGAACTGACTATCAATGGTTTTATATTTGCCAGGCTTATCTAATTTTAGTATATGCTTGTATTCTTAAAGCCTTCTGTGAAAAATAGTTTACGAGACGAACGACAATAGATGCTAAAACACGTCAGCTTTAAATTTTTTCAAATAATATTGTCTCAAGCTAACCATTAACTTAAATGTTTTAAGTCAAATAGAAGTTTCATAAATATAATAAAGTAAAAATGAGTTTTATATATATATATATAAGATTAATACAAATAAAATATCACTTAACAGACTGATGTATTAAGAAAAATTATATATCTGTTCCTCACCCCTCAATGTTACAAGTTTAAATGCACATAGTAATCGTCAGGTACAAATTTGTGCCTGATGATTGCTATGTGCATGAAACTAAGTAGTGGTGAATAACAGATATGTTATTCTTCTTAATATAAATTGTAGCTGATATTTTACACCGAGAACTATTATATATATATATAAAACCCAACCTAAACAAAATCAATTATGGCATCTCTACAAATATTCTTAAATGTCTATAATTGGTAACAGAAGCCATTGGTTTATACCAATGGCTTTCGATTCATACTTCTACAATTCACTCTCGTGTGGTCATGTGTGACGTCATGAGATGCGGTGCGATTTTCGCTTCTAGCGTCTTATATGCGCGTGTTTATCGTTGCTTAGAAATCTTCTATGTAAACATTGACAGACTATCATCACTGTCGTGTCCGTATATTGTTTAATATGTTATAATTGACATCTTTGATAATGGCTTAAGTAAGCCGAAAGCTTAGATTGTATTAAAAAAATATGGATCACTACTGTGAATTTCTTTCTTCTTTCAACGATAATGTTATTAAACTTATCAGAAGTTACGAAAAAAATTTGCATAAATAGACAACACTTGCCTATATTATTTAATGAAACGTGTATATATATATATATATATATATATATATATATATATATATATGTAATTATTTCAAATGTTACTATAGTGGATACTTCGTATTTGAAATAGACACCTCAAATCATAGTAAAGAAAATGCGTTCCACGTTAGGCATCGAACCTGCATCCCTCTTTGTAGGGGAAACCAACATTTAATCCAGTGTGATTTACCACTTGGCCACAAAGAACGTCAAGGTAAGTCAGGTTCCAATTCCACTTTTTATTTTCACCAAGATTATTTCTCGAAAGCTTCATATGTGCTCCGTTTCGTTTCCGAAACTGAAATCAATTCCTAAAAAAATTATGGATTTATTTTTAATGTTTTTAACCTTGAGTTTGATAATATTATTTATTTTAATTTAATTTAATAACATTTTCTTCGGTCCTGAAATAAAGTTTATTAGTTTTAGATAATGGGTTATTAGCTGTTTATTCCTTTAAAGTCATAATGTGTTTGTAGGTAGCGTATTTGGAATTTGGTTTCGTGTCTGCATTTGTAAATGAACTCTGACCTTTTGTTTATGGAATTATTTCATTCTGGAAGTGTGATTATTTCTAAATTCTACTCTAGACAAAGGTTTGTGTTATTTTGAGGTGACATAAGCTGGTTTTATCATTTTCGATGTTGTTTTTGTTTTGTGCTTGTATTTTAGATATTCCATATGTTTATTGAGAGGTTTGTGTTATTTTTTGTACGAATAGCTTCTTTACTTCCGAAGACATTCTGTTATTCATATATATATATATATATATATATATATATATATATATATATATATATATATATATATATATATAAATGGTTTTCATCTGAATTTTTATCTTATTTTTAGGCAGTTACCGTTTAGTGGGCATTCGGATTTTGTGCTGTAATAACAGGTGGTGGGGCGTTTGGTTTTGATGAATAGATTACCAATATTTATTTTCATATTTTATTGTATGGTATGATATTTATGTTGTAATTTTTGGTTCTATTTAAGGTCAATAATTCGTCGGAAGCCCACTGATTTTTAGTGCAGTTTCATAACTGTTTTTACCTTTGTTGAAAATTGTTTACGGTTGATGTGTTATCGGATAATCTACAGCTGACTACAGCAGTTTGGAAGAAGTGGATTGTCGTTTAGTTTCCTGAATGATTGCTATGTACTTTCTTGAAAGTCTAAAATTTCATCAACTGGGCTTTAGCAAATATTTAACTTTAAGGCATGACAGAGGAATTTCAATATAGATAACAGAAAAGGAACCTGCCTGTACTGAGTCAAATGAAAAAATCACCACGAAAAACATACTTCAGGAAGAAATGTGGTCAGCGAAGAACTTCATTAACTAAAGTTTATATATATATATATATATATATATATATATATATATATATATATATATATATATATATATATAAAATCAAAAGTTAGTTATTTTATTGGAATGGTTTTCTGATTCAACCAAACGAAATTTTTCTCGTTTTTCAATAGTGCCATGAACTCGTATAAAACGCCTGCATTATGTAAGATGATGTCATTGGATATACCCTATCATATCGAATGTTTTAGATTTATGAGCAACTATCAAAGGCTATTGGTGTAAAGGCCGGGCTTCTCTTCTGCTTTATTGTTGGCCGGTGTCCTCTTAAACAAGTTTAATATTGATCTTTTTTCAAAGTGCTGGCAAACATCTACAATTGTCTAAAAATCTCTCATGTAAATAATGGTTCTCTTGCAGGTGAATTATTATTTTTAACGATGATGTTAGCAGTTTTAAATTTTTTTCTAATAAATATTTTTTAATTTTTTTTTTCTTAATTTTAATTTTTGTTGACTGAAGTTGTGTATTTCTTTATGATGTTTCTAAGTAAAGATTCGTCTTACATATATGATTAGTTTATAATGGTGATTATTTTTATAGTGGGAAGACTTATACAGAACCAGTGACACTTTTCGAAAAAAAAACAAAAAAAAACTTAACTGATAACCGTTACACGAATTCTTCAAGTAGCCTTCCTCAGATTTTGAATTCAGAGTTTTACTTCTCCTAGACTGGTTGCCAACGAAGGATAAAAAGCCAAGTCTGTCTTGTTACTTAACCCATAGCAGTGGTAAGAAGAAATACTTTTCCTGAGAATGGGAAACTGAACGTAACCAACTGGACCGAAATACGAAAAATTACATCACCTGCACATTCTGTACACACACACACACACACACACACATATATATATATGTAAACAAATTTTGTTAAGATCAATCGACAATATCTGTTTTAAATTTTTATTCCATTTTTACAAATGGCGTCCTAGCTGTCATCACGATTAAATCTATGAAGAAACTGTTTAAAGTTCGTAATGTTCAATTAATAACGTCCATAGTGATCTTCGATTAACTTCGAACAATGATAAAGTGAAATTTTTTATTAGCTTGTCCTAGTATTTTAGGAGCACTACATACCTAATTCATTAAACGTGTGCGTATCATGTCCAAGTAATTTCATATATGGAGCGGTTAAAAATAGTTCGTTAAGGGAAACAAAACGTGACAGTTTCTAAGTCCGAGTATATTATTAAATATTATTTCGATATTTTAAAATATTTCCTTTGGATGTTGTGGATTTTTTTCTTTTGTGGTGATAGCTCCGTTTAGAGAGAATGAGAGAGAGGATAGAGAGAAAGAGAGAGGAGAGGGAAAGAAAGGAGTAGAAAAGTGAGTAATTATAGCAGGAGAGCGAAAGCATTCATGTTAATTTTCTGATTAGTACGGTGAATCAAGCAAAAAGCCATATTTTTTATGAAGAGATCAGTAGAAACCGATGAAAATATAAAGAACTCATGGACTATCATATTTTTTATTGGAAAATTATTGAAAGAAAACTGATTTTTTGAAAATTCAACAGCAACACACACATTAAATGTTCGTCATATTCCTCCGATGTGCACAATAATTTCAGTATCTCAGTGAAAAGGTTTTGCTGACTAAACATACTAAAATGCCCCTGTTTGTTCTTTTTGAACTTTGATTCTCATACCAAGTATGTATATCAGTGACAATGTCACGAAACTAAACCTATTATAGTATATCATTCGATGTCTTTTATACATGGCATAAGCAACTCTCTCACATACACACACACATATATATAGATATATATATGTACAAATCCTAATAAGAGAAAGAACAAATGGAGTAAAAATCCACAGTTCATAGCATTTACTTTTTAAAAAATAGTGCCTATAATTCAAATATATTAAACATAACAGCGATAGTAAGAATAAAAATAGAAACAAAAAATCATTTGATACACAATGGTTAGTACTAAGTTAAGGCAGAAGTTTCTTAATTTAATTGAAAAATACTTCCCTAGAAGTGATCCACTTAGTAAGATTTTTAATAGAAATACACTTAAATTAAGTTATAGATGTACAGATAATCTTAAAAAAATTATTAAAAAACATAATAAAATTTTAAATCAATACGAAACCCTAAGTAATAATTTCCATTCCAAAGCATCAAATGCTAATGATACCAACATGTGTAATTGTAGAAATCCTAACGAGTGTCCATTGCAAAATATGTGTCAAACTGATTCCCTTGTTTACCTAATTACGATTTCTTCTATAGATAATCCGAAAGTTATTTTTTTTTTATATAGGCCTTACCAAAAATACCTTTAAAGCAAAGTGGTATCAACATATATAATCTTTCAACAATAACGCGTACAGAAACAGAACGTCCCTTTCTAAATATTTTGGTACTTAATTTAACAAAACCCCTACGGTAAAATGGAAAATATAAAAAAAAACCCCAAAAAACTAGAACTTGTAATTCTTTACATGATCTATGTTTCCTGTGTTTACAGGAAAAATTTCATATACAGTGTAACCCGGATATAAGAGAAACCCGGATATAAGAGAGATTTCATCTGGTCCCAAATTAGAGCCATAATTACCTAAACAAAATAGACCAAACCCGGATATAAGATAAACCCGGATATAAGAGACTTATTCTCCGGTCCCGACAACTCACTTATATCCGGGTTACATTGTAATTAAGCTTGCTAACAAAAAAGTTATGTTAAATCAAAGAAATGAATTAACGGTGAGATGCTCATACAGTCTTTTACATTAAAATATGGTTAATTTTTTTAAATAATAAACAATTACGCATTACAGTTTTATAGCCATCATTTTATTAGTATATAATGGCCCACCCTCTACGGATAATTACTTTATTTGGTTTATTCAACTTTAATATTGCTATGTTTTGCTGTCTATTCAGCATTATTATCATCGTATATAGATATTCCACTTTGTTAATTTTATCTATAGGACTCTTTAAGAAGTTTCCTGAATAGATGATTTTTTTTTATATTTGTTTTGTGATAACTTTCCGTCTGATTAACCTACCCCACCACTTCAACAAATAGAAGATCGTATTTGGCTACATCCATGATACATTTGTCGCTGTCATATTCTCCACAATCGTCAATGATGACATGCCTAAGTGTCAGTTTATCGTGACATGAAAAAACAACTCACCCACCTCCAACCTCTGACCTTATTTTTCTATTTAGCGTAGATCTGACTTTCGATTGGTTAATCGAGACATACCCACAAGTATATTTTTAATTCTAACCTTATGCCCCGCTTTAATTTTCGGAAAAGAGGTAACATTTTGTTTTTAAATTTCCCTAAAACATCATTTTTATCACCAGTTACCAACCATCGCCTGTGGAAGTACAATCATAGTACTGAAACATGAAAGCTTTTGTGTAGTGATGTAAAATGATTTTATTATAATCTCGTATAATAAAAACATTATAATATATATGTGTGTGTGTATGTGTGTGTGTGTGGCTAGGTATATATATTACACTATAATCTTATAATGTCCGTCAATGACGACCTCTGTTCTACCAAATGAGAAAAATGAGAATTGAAGAAACCACTAGTAGATGACATTATGTTGGCGTTGATGGCTGCGAAGACCAAACTGAGACGCACATTTGCTGTCCACAAGTTGGACACTAAATGCCGGCACATCGTGACGGTGACCCACGCGCTAAGCGATCATGATGTCATTGCCGGCGAAATTCATGGTCATGAGTTCGGTTAGTTTCAAATCTTTCAGTGACCTGACAGCATAATGTCCTCCAACACTGTCCCAGCAAAGCAAAAGAACATTTCTCCAAGTTACGTTCAGAAGCCTAAACTGCTCTGCGTCGCATGGAAAACGGCTGGTGGTGCAACAAGGTTGCGAAAATACAAAACTATACTATCGTAGTTCTATTGCTTCCCTACGTTACAGACCGTAGTACCATCAATAAAGATCGCCAAGGAATATTGAACCGATGGATGGAACACTTAAATATGTTAGCCATGTTAAATGAGTTTGCAGATTGCCGACACTAACCCTAATGCCTAATCTTGACACGCATCCGTTCTTTGAGGAGGTGAGTAGTGCCACAACGCTTCTTAGGAACAGCAAAGCTGCCAGCCCTAATTTTCTTTCAGGAGAAATATTAAAGTGTGAGCGTTCAAAAGCTATTCATCTCCTTCATCGTTTTATCTCTGAATGCGGAACGCACAGTGCGTAGCAGAGCAATGGAAGGGTGCGAACTTTGTCATAATCTACAAACGAAAAGGGGATAAACCAGATTGTGTAAACTACCGTGGGATCTCTCTGCTTGCAATAACAGGCAAAGTTCTTGCCAGTATTATCCCATAACGTCTCCTCGCGAAAGTCGTATATTTGTTTCTACCAGAGAAACAAGTTCGCAATACCACAGACATGATTTTGTGTCGCGTTTACTCCAGGAAAAATGCAGGGAACAGCGCAGAGATCTCTACATCGGCTTCGTCGATTTGGCTCAAGCTAATTGCTAATCAGAATCTTCTATGGCGCATTCTGGCTAAATGTGGTTGCCCACCCAAGTTCATAGCCGTTATCAAAGATTTTCACACCAGTATATATGCACGCGTCGTATCTGCAAGCATCTTTACTGATGCTTTTAAACGTAGGAGTGAAGCAAGGCTTTAGCCGTCAAAGTTTACAACTGGAATATGGTGTCTATCTCCACTATAGACTGGATGTCTTCAATGTTCGTCGGTTCGCGCGCTTACAAAAACTAGTATAACATTTTTTTTTATCTCGAATATTTTGACAATGCTGCCTATCCAAGTCGGCATCATGATGCCCTGCAATGCGACATTGATTTTATGTACAGAACTTTTAGCAGCGCTGGCCTTAGGATTAATGTTCAAAAAACTGAAGTTCTCTGTCAGCCCTGGGATCAGTCCCTCATAACAGGTGGTGAACACATCAAGTGCGTTGCCAACTTCCTGTATCTAGGAAGAGTACTGCCCTCATTTTTCTCATTTGGTGGAGCAGACATCGTCATTGATGGACTTTTTAAGAATATAGTGTAATATATTAGGTTGGTGCAAAAATAATGACGTAATATTGTCGTTTTTTGACGTATTTTTAACGGCAAAAAACGACATTATTACGTCATTATTTTTGCACCAACCTAATATATACCTTGCTACACACACACACACTGACACACACACGCATATATTAAAATATTTTTATTATACGAGATTATAATAAAAATATTTTACATCGCAACACTTCTTCACGTTTTGAATCATATTGGCAATCTGTTTTTCATTATATCTCTCTTTTTGTTAAATACTTTCCACCTTTATACATCGTTTTGATTCAGCCACATAGTCTTTCATTAATATTAATATCTGTCCTAAGTATATATCATATTGGTGACTTAAATGTCACATGAAATTTCTTAAATTTCCATTTCAACATTCGCTACATGACTATTTCTTTCTGTATATTGTTGCCATTGCTTTTCCACTTGAGGTATGAGACTTTCTGAAAAGCTTTCCCCTTCAAACCTAAAGTGATGGCGGAATCCAGTTATTTCTTGATACAGAGAGGCGGATGTTACCGCGTATGTGTTTTGGAAACGAAAACCTTATTCATAGTATTTTTAGTCAAATCAAATCAAGTAATGACCTTGGGTATGGTGTAAAGTGGCGTTAAAGTGGCATTTGTTTTTCCTGCTTTATTGATATTACGAATTTTACACACACGAGACTGACAGTCTAATAAAGAGTCTTTTGCTGCGCTTTTAAAGAGAGGTTTTCTTTTTCTAAGGGAATAAATGGTAAAATGACATCGACTTTCAACGTTCTTGTGTACCAATATTCTGCATGTTGTTATAGTTCACTTTAATTATTTGGACAAGTAGATTTTTTTCTAAAAAAATTCTATAATATAGAAAATCTCTCAGATGAACTGGTAATATTTTTTCTAAATGTTTGAGAGTGAGAGAGTTTTTAAAAATGAGGAAACAGATACAACCTAATAGATACAATATTACAATAATTTACTAAGCAGATTAAAAACTACATCATAGACGATATTCACTTCCTTAACTCCAAAGTAGATCTGGGAACACTTATGGCAAATTTTGACATTAGTAGCCTATATAGCAACATACCCCATGAATTAGGTAAACAGGCAATCTCATTCTGGATTGAAAAATATCCAGAAGCACTACATTCCAGATTCACTAAGGAATCGATTATCGATAGTGTAGACCTAATTCTAAACAATAACCCTTAGAATTTGACAAAAAATAGATACTGCAATGGGAACGAAAATGATACCAACATATGCCACCCTAATATTAGCTTACCTAGAGGAAAACCTCTATGAAGAGATAGAACAAATATAAAAACTCTCTTCACTAAATCCTGGAAACGATACTTAGATGACTGCTTCATTTACTGGAAATTCTCATGGGGTGATATTAACTAATTCCACACTCTACTTCAGAACTTACACCCAAAAATCAAATTCACCCAAAAATATAATTTCAACGAATTACCATTTTTAGAGATACTCATTAGAAATAAAAACAACCACATAATCACAGATATCTACCACAAACCTACAGACACCCAACAATATCTTCATTTCAAGAGCCATCACCCAAAAAGCTGCCAGAAATCCATCCCCTATTCTCTAGCAGGAGTATGTACTATAGTGACTGACAAACACCTCCGAAAAACCCGCCTAAAAGAACTACATAAAACTCTAAAAAAACGAAAAAACGAGGCTGCCCCACAACACTAATAAACAAAGGTTTTGAACTCGCAAAAAAAAAATTACTTTAGACTAAAACGAAATCCAAAGAAACATAACGTCGAACAAACTCTAGCATGTGTCTCAACATACAAGAACAATCCAGAACTATTTACAGAAATTACAAAAAATCTAGACCTACTTAGTAAGAATGACAAATTAAAAAAATATACTAAAAACAACCAAAATAATTAAAAACTGAAACATATTAACCTCATCCAAATTTAACCAACACACAATACATTGAGTTACAAAATGCAACAAAAAAAGATGTAGGGTTAGTGACATCATTATAGAAGGAAACTCCTACACATTTGAAAACCCCAAAACAACATTTATAATAAATAAAAATTTAAACTGCAACTCCAAAAATGTGATTTATGCACTCAAATGCACAAATGCAAGAAGTTCTATATAGGTATCAGTCAAAAACTAAACAACAGAGTTTCCCTCTACAAAAGCAACATCAAATTACCAGACAACAGAAAACTCTTTGTATCACCAACACATCTATAAATGTAACCAGCGTGAATTTAAAATTATGCCAATATATCAAACAGACAATTATTCTTACCTATAAATACAAGAAAAAACTTCATAAACAAATTTAAACCAGCACTAAATAGATCATAAACCCACACACAGAAATGCACAACATGCACACATAATAGTCAAATACAGTGATCGAACTACTCACACGCAGGTATCAGTGGAGGACGAATAGATATATACACATATTGGTAAAAACAAATAGACTACTCACAAGCACACACACGAACCCTACACAACATAGGTGTGTGTATGTGTATATATATATATATATATATATATATATATATATATATATATATATATATATATATATATATATATGTGTGTGTGTGTGTGTGTGTGTGTGTGTATATATATATGTGTGTGTGTGTATATGTGTATACTAATTCCTTATAATAAGTATGTATGTATGGCGAGTGAATATACGTATACATACGCATACTAACACACAATACAAAAAATGGAAATAGATCTTATCTTTTAATGATCCCTGTGAACATACAGGGGTCATTAAAAGATAAGAATACAGATATCTTTCCACACCTTTTCTCGGATCAATCTTAATTGTTTTATTACCCTTCAAGCAGAAGAACTTTCTCACTGCCAGTTCAAGAAAGACATTTGAGTCACTACCACACAAAAAAGAGAATGTTTAACATCGAAAAACATAAGGAGAATTAATCCATTTTAATAATATGTGGAAATATCCACTCTTTGCCTGAAGAAGGTTACGAGACCCAAAACCCGTGTTGCAAAATTATGGAAAATAAAGCATAATATATATTTTAAAAAATCCACATTACAACCAAAAACATTTGCGGTTTCTCTCTTCTTTTTAACATACACACACATATCAGATAATGGTCAGATCATCGGTTGTAAGAGGTAATATATTTCATATGAAAATATCTACAGCAGTAATTATTTGTGCTAATAAAATGATCATTTAATAATGTACAGTTTAAAGGTTAAGTCTTAATGTATTGGTTAAATGCAATTATTCTTAATAAAAATGTCAAAGGTAAACACATACGCACAAAAAAATCTGACCAGCATTGGTACAAATTTCAATAAAAGTAATTAAAGACAATCGGAACTTGTGCAAAGTTGCGAATACTTAATAAAAAAAGAAGATAAAAGTTCGTATTTATTTTCATCTTAGTACCGATCTTGAATCAAGTCTTAATGGGTCAATTAAATCAATCATTACTTGAGCTTAAACCCTCAAAGAGTGAACATACCAAAATTGAACTCATTTTTCTTTGTTTATTTTTATCTTTCTCTATTGTGATTCTTCAATTCAGGTCAGTAAGGCATTCTTTCAAATGCAATTGAAACGTTTCTACCTCTTTCTATCAGTGAAACAATTGATCAATGCTTTAAAAAGAAAAGAATGGAAAAAAAAAAAAAAAAAGAATGGAAAAAAAGAAATTCTTATGAGTTCATCCAGGCTGCGATATCGCATTCTGAATTCTCCTTTTATCTTTTATAAAAGCTAAAACTTAAAAAGAAGAAACAAAGACAAGTTTCATTGGTTTTCTTCTGACTAAGATGAAACAAGCAAAGAAAAGAACGACAGAAATAAGGAAAAGAAAAATACTGTAGGGAAATAATAATTTTTATATTAATCCTGCACGCTTCTCGTTTGAAGGAAATAATCCAGTGAACTGTATAATAGAAGAACAAGAGACTGGATATAAACAGATCGAAGAGAGGAGGAAACAGCGAGAAAGAATAGCAGAATAAGAGGAAAGAAAATAAAAGGAAGAAAAGAGGGAGGGGTAAAAATGAAGTGGGAGGAGTCGTCAGAACAAAAGCAAAAACCGATGAGAAAATTGAAGAGAGGGTAGACGCAGGAAAGAAGAATAAGAAGAAAGAAGAGAAGATGAAAGTAAGTGAAAATTAGGAAGAAGATGAAGAAAAAGAAGAGCAAGAGAGAGAGAGAGAGAGAGAGAGAGAAAGATAGAGAGAGAATGTAGCAGCAGCAAAAGACTAAGAATTTAGCATGAAAGGAAAGAAGAAAAAACAGAGTATGTGACGAAAGAAAGAAAGAATTTGTTTTAAATTGATATCGAAAAAGTGAAAGGAAGTGAGAGTATGAAGAAATAGGAAAGAAAAGTGGAAGAATAGAGAGAGAGAGAGAGAGAGAGAGAGAGAGAGAGAGAGAGATGAAAAGAAGTTGAGAAAGAAACATCAAGAGAGTAAATGAAGAAAGAAAAAAGCGGGGTAGCGAAAGGAAATCAACGTAGGTTGGGAAGAAGGAAAACAGGGACAAATACAAAAATCGAATAAATGGTATCGACTAAATTGGATTTTCAATTTAAAAAATCATTCAGCTTACATAGATACATATGTTTCACATGCACACACACATAAGCACACTAACAGGTTATAAAACGCACATATCTAGACTATTCTCTCTCTCTCTCTCTCTCTCTCTCACACACACACACAGACATTATCTCTCTCTCTCTCTCTCACACACACATACACACATTCTCTCTTTCATCTTACCAGGAACAGCATCAGAGGTGCACGCAATAAAAACTAAGAAAAAAACAGAAGAAAATTCCTTTATAGGATTTACAAATCAAAATTGTCTTTGATGGATTAAGATAACGGAAAATGCAAGCAAATCTCGAACATTCCGAACACACCTACCAGCTCAGCCACGGCCAATACCTATTTTCCCATCGGCGAATATTTTTTCTTGCTATCGTCAGCTGAATGGAAGGAGAGAAAGCGGCCGAAGAAAGAAGGATGTAGGAAAAATCGAAATTCAAGATATTTAAATAAAAAGATAAAATAGAATTGCTGACAAAAGGGAGCGAATTTTTTTCTTCTTTTGTCGCCTGTTTTTCACAAGAACGAAGAGAAAAAGGAAATAGCTGGAGTGAGAGAAGAGTAAGGCTGAACTCAAAATAGGGCAGACGGGAATCGAATTTGAAGGAATGACAACAGAAGAAGAAAAGAAATAAAGAAAAGCGAAAAAATTGTTGAAGAAAACAGTAATGAAGGAAAAAGAGAAAATAAAGATAGAGGAAGGAGAAAGGCGTTTAAATGTCTGATGAGGGTGAATGAGAAAAAAGGGAAAATAAGTATAAAATGGTATAAAAAAGGAGAGAATGAACAAAAGAAGAGAAGAGAAAGAAAAAAAGAGGAGAGGAGAAAGAAGAGAGGAGAAAGAAATAAAGAAGAAAGGAGAAAGATAGATTATTAGAAGGAAAGATAGTGTGTGAAGGAGGAAAAATGCAAAGAAATGATGGATCTTCTTCTGATGACCTTGTAAATTGAGAAAGACATAAGCAAACCAATCCTATTTCCATGAAATCAATGTCTGTTTAATTCGTTGTTCGCTTCCTTAGCTCTTGTCTGTTCGGCTTTTATTCAACGATGAAGATGAACTGAAAACGTCCTTGAAAAAAAATTAGTGATTTCAAAAGTGAAGAAAACGGGAGTGGGTTGAGAGTCAGAAGGTGGAGGAAAGGAAGGCGGTTCAAGACAGAAAAACCGAAATTGCTTGGGTTCATCTCATCGAATTATCCATCTACTTCTAGATGGATAATTAATTACACACACACACACACACACACACAAACACACACACACACACTCACTCACTCTTTCTCTCTCATCATACACATATGCTTTTCTTCTCATCAACAAACATAAACGCCAAAGAAAGACCTAAAATTAAAGATCTTCACCCGATGTTTGGCCATTTGATGAAATTTGGGGGAAGTGGGTTTGTTTGATTGACTGACTGACTGATTCGTTTTCTAAGGCTTATCAAATTTTTGCAGCCAGAAAATATTTTTGATTGTAAGAATTTTCTGGTGGTGAAGATAATAATGGTTTAATTATACAAGTTTTACTAATTAACCCATAACTGGGGGAGAAGAAGTGGAGTCTTACCGTTCCCAAGGGTAGTTGCGCGTAAGTGAATATAACGAACTCAAAAGAAATTGAAACTCGGTTCTTCAGTTAACAATTCCGAGCCATTATCCATTACACCACTCACACATCCAAGCTTACAGCACCCGCTATTTCCAAGTGGTCACCCATCTAGTTACTGAACAGGCTCGGCGTTGCTTAACTTCGGTAAAAAATTTACTTACATCAGTTACATAATACTAGTTTAACAGTGTATATAAATACATATAGAGCCAGCCATGCAATAACATAGTTGGGTGCTAAAAAGTACTCGGCTCGAGCAGGAAACCTTGTCTATCGAAATTCTGTTTGTTGGTTTGAATAAAATTCTAGAACTTGGCCAGGCCGAGAACATTTCTGCACCTCTTCCTAAGATGATATTGATATTTATTTTTAATTTTTTCATTTATTTTTAATTTTCAATAGACTGCCATGTAAGAATGATAAAATTATTGAGAGGAAATTGGAAAGATGCTGAACACTGATTGACTTTAAGAATGTCACAAGGAGAGATTTGAAAAATAAATTAAAAGAGTAATTTTCTTTGGCCAGCGAATATCTGAAGAATTTATTCTGGCGAAAAGAGAAAATAATTAGAATATTAAAACATTAGCTAAAGAAATGATAGCAGCCAAACTCAGCTATGTGCCATGCGTGATACACGCTTAGGCGATCATGTATCTTTCGATACATGATTGACGAGGCAGATTTTTTCTCGCAGTAGAAGATGCCATTTCTTTCTACGGTAGATCAGTTTCCATCCAATGCTATAGAACTCATTACTCTGTCCTGCTATTTAACCATAGCTGGGGGAGAAGAAGTGGATTCATACCTATCCCAAGGGTATTAGTACGTAAGTGAATGTAATAGATTCGACCGGAATTCGAACTCAGCTCTCTGATTCCTCAATCCGAGCAGCTATCCATTACTTAACCGTGCATCCAAACTATGGCATTTAAATGAACATGACAAAAATCATTTGTAAGTTGATTGAGGAATACATGAAAACTGATTTCATACAAGTCATTTTTAGTGATGAAAAGTCATTTTTAGTGACTACATTGGTTAGGTATGATGAGTGAGATAGAAGTTGTATCCTTCATGAAATGGTCAACTAACACGACTTTAAAAACGCAATGAAAAAGTGGATAAATGTTTTGGGCTAGAATTGTAGGCAGTAAAATTATAGCTCATGGTGATAGTATCAAAATAAATGCGGATAATTTCTGTAAGTTCTTAGGCAAGACGTTTTTTAAGTAGTTCAGGTTACAATCAAGAAGCTTTGAGCAGAAGAGAATATCCATGCAAGGCAATATTTCTTCATATTCTGCAATGCTGCCAAAGATGTTTGAAAAACAGAAAATTAATGGAATAGCCTTTATTTTCTCCAAATATTAATCAAGTAGAAAACTTACCCCTCATTAAAGGAAATTGAAAACAATAAAAATTGCTGCAAGTAACTGCTAAAGTCTAAACAGTTGAAAAGAACAAAACCAACTATTGAAAGACTAATGAAGGTGCTAGAATATTAATTAGTTTATGTAAAATAAGAAATAATTTATTCATGTATAGGAGACATTGCGCTGACCAGATATGATTATATGACCTATAACGTTTTTATTTATTTATCAATAAAAGGTTATACTGTACTTTTTTGCATAATAAAACATGACACTCGAAACAAGTTATCAATACATTTAAATAAGGATATATAAACGCATACGATATATTGCTAGCATAAAGATATCCTGAAAATGAATGTGTTCAAAAATCTAGAGTGGCAAAAACAAAGTCTTTATGCTTGTCTACTAGCTTTTCCTTCGTCATTATTGTCAATTTTTACCACTATTCAATGATTGCTAGGTAATATTTTTTCAGAATTCTAGCTAAGTTCTTCCCGTCTGAGGAAATTTCATTCATTTATACAGAGAAAAGGTTCAAGAGAAAATGCTGATTCAAAAAACGATGATTTATAACTAGCAACATTCACGTGAGAAAACAAACTTGTGATGAAAAGAAACCTTCCTCAAAATGTTAGCCTTGTGGCAACTGGCATTATGCAGCCCTTTTTTATCCGTTCAAGAAACATAAGTGCAATATTTTTTTTTTGGGGGGGGGGGTTATAAATTTTTGGTTTTCAGTGTTTGAGATATTCAAAGTGGATTACGAATCCTGCAGAAAATATATTATTGTTTCTGTAAACAACAAAACAACAAACCAGTTCGTTTCCAGTTTGATACAGTGTCGTAAATATCGCATTCGATTTGGGAACAGATTAAAAAGTCATGTGTGTCTGAAACAAATAATGTAGCAATGAGCGCATCCAGAACAATTCGTTTAACTGGTGAGTTAATTTGCGATGTTTCCTTTCAAAATAAAACATTTTCTGGTGTGTGTTATGTCGCAGATAATTCGGAATTAAATTTAATTGGCCTTGACTGCATAGAACAACTTAACATTTTTGAAATTCCTCACAAATCTGTGTTCAATACATTAACCTTACGTCGGTCTGTGATACTGAAAATCATTTTTTGGACAAACTTAAAAATAAGTTTAGTGACGTTTTTCAAGATCGACTTGATTGACTTACAAAAATTAAAGCTACTCTGAAATTAAAACAAGTTTCTAAGCCAAATTTAGACAAAAAGGCCAGTACGCTATACTGCTCTGAATATGGTTGAAAAACAACTGCAACGTCTTCAGCTAGGTGTAATAGAGCTTGTTAATTACTTCACGTGGACAGCTCCTATTGTAGTTGTTAAAAAGGCAAATGGAAAAAGTCAGGATATGTGTTAATTACTTGACTGGATTGAATGATTCTTTGGATGCTCATTAGTAATCACTTACAGAAAACTGAACGGCGGAAATTGCTTTGCTAAGCTTTTAATCTTTCTGATGCTTTTCTTCAACTGGAAGGTGACAAGAAGTCCTAAGAGCTCCTTATTATCAACACCTACAAGGGATTATTCAGATTTAACCGTTTTAGCTTCGGGGTCAAATCAGCGCCAATGAATGCCATGCTGACCGGATTAACAGGAGTTCTAGCATTCATCGATGACATCATCGTTGCAAGATGAATTTTTACAACGTTTATTTTCTGTTTTCATCCGAATTCAGCAATATAGATTACGTGTCAAACCTGATAAGTGTAAATTTTTCCAAGAAGAAATAAAATATCTGAGGTTTATTTTCGACAAAAATGGTACACGACCACATATTGCTGAAAATATCTCAGCAATAAAAAACATACCGGCACCGACAAATGTAACAAAATTACGTTCTTTCCTTTGCTTGGTTAGCCACTACAGAGCTTTTTCTGCCTGAACTTCATCGAGTTCGTGCACATCTCAATAATCTTTTGAAAGATATTGCATGGGAGTGATCTGACATGTGTCAGGTAGCTTTCAAAAAGGTAAAGTCCTTACTTTCTTCCAATATTTTGCTGACACGCTACAACCCGTCCATGGATTTTCCCTGATGGCAGCCAAAGGGCAATACCTTACGCATCCAGATCCCTGAAATCGAGCGTAAATTATAGCCAAACCGAAAGAACCATTAGCAATAGTCTTTGCTATTAAAAGTGTCCACAAAATGCTGTACGGACGTCATTTCACTCTGATCACATACCACAAGCCTCTTGTTAATAATACTGGATCTTAAAAGGTGTATCCCAGTGTATAGAGGAAACCGTCTGCAAAGATGGGCTGTTATGTTGCTAGATTATAATTTTACTATAACATACAATTCAATCAATGTAGTTGGTCATGCTGATGCATTATCTAGGCTCATGACTACACAAAATAAAGTACCAGAAGACTCAATCATCGCAGAATTATTTCTAGAGCCAGAAGTCCACTGTAAGAGCATTTCCAGTCACTTCTACAATGATCCGTGAAGCCACAGCTTCTAATCCAGTATTACAAAAAGTTATGCTTCAGTTGTACAAAATGGCCATAAATATGCACTGACAAAAGAATTCAGCCATTCATTGATTTTGCTTGATCCAACAAGGGGCAGCATTATTTTATCCTCGTTGATGCTTACAGAGATTTTTTAGATGAATCACATCATTTCGGATTAAATAATTGTTAAGTTAAAGCAAATCTTCAGTTGATTTTGAGTTCCACAAATATTTGTCTCTGATAATAGAACTATTTTCACTTCAGCTGCATTTTCAACTTTCTGCACACAGAATGGTATTCAACACATTAAGACACGATCTTTTCATACACAATCAAATGGAAAAGTAGAGTGTTTCTGTAGATACCTTTAAGAGGACACTTCCTCAAACTCGAAGGTGGGAGGGAACCACACAAGAAATATTAGAAATATTCCTCGGGAGATGCATAGCTATACCCTATTCAATGAAAATTCACCAGCAGTATCACTGGTGAAATGTAAAATTTGTTTGTATATAGATATCCAACTACGAACGATTCCCTAGAAAAGAACACGGTGATGGAAGAACAATTCAACCATAACCATGGAGCAGTAAAATGCAAATATGTACCAGGACAATCTCTACTAACAAAAGATTATTGCAAGGGAAAAAATGGATTCAAGGACGTATTATACATCACTCTAGAAATGTTACGTATGACGTAGATATACAGTCTTTAGTCTGGATCTGACATCAAATCAATTACGACCATCAAACCTTCCAGAAACCAAATTAAACTCTTCTTTATTGCTGGGCACCACCGAACTGCTTCAATAAAATTCTCAAGTAATACCAACAGACAAAGCAAAAAGTGCACCAAGGAAATCCCATCCACACGAAGTAAATCATAATCACTGCAATTAAATCACTGACAAAAGTCATACGAGAACAAGGCTAAAAAGGGGAGATGTTACGGGATGTTAACTTACTCCCCCTATAAAGGACAATAACTCAAAATTCTCTTGTTACTTTCCGTTGTCCGCTAGCTGGAATGGTCACTTCTGAATTCAACATGGTGACAAGCTGACATGCACGTGGAATTCATGGTTTAAATTCAAACTGATGCTTGCTGTTCTTAGACAGTAAATGAATAAAAGTAGTTTTATTATGTGTTAAAAATACATTTTTTTTTATATTTACATTCATTTTTATTCATCCCAACAACCTGGAATATAACATATATATATATATATATATATATATATATATATATATATATATATATATATATATATAGTGGCGGCCCTTGGTCATCAATATACTATTCAAATTACATAGATACTAAAATGATTCCTTTACTCTAACTAAAATATCAAATTTTTAAAAATCTGTGTGCATGAAAATAAAAAAAAAACACATTTTGGTATTTAGGGTTAGGGTTGGTGGATATAGATATAGATATGGTTGTTGTTTTTTTTTAAATAACGTGTGTATCTATCTCGGGTGTGTGTTTGTATATATGACTATGTGTTAGTGTGTTTATGTATCTCTGTGAATTTTCAGTTTTTATTGTACATTTATGATCACTACTACTGACATGTCATATTTCCACAAAACTACCCCAATCACACTCCTCACCCCAATCCACCAGTCCACAAGTTAATGCTGTCACTTTCTTTGATTTTCGTCGACTAAATTATTTAAAATGAATATTTGAAAACAATAAGTTAAAATAAAAATGTGCTCTTTGAAAAAACAGGACATACAAGTCATTAGAGATTTTAAAAAGATTATTTATAAAAATTGAAGTAAGAAATACATTTCTTATTAAATATGTTTCTAGATTTGATAGTGCCCAGACCTACGCAGTCTGACTAGCCACGTTAATTTTATTTCATTCTCATTTACTTGCTATCTTTCATGTTTTTCTTTCTTTCTTTCTTTCTTTCTTTCTTTCTTTCTTTCTTTCTTATGAATAATATCAACTAAATGAATTTCGGTCAATATTTTGAGGCACAATTTTAGATTCAGCTGGAGTCAAGAATGAAAATGAGGCACTAAGAAAGATTTTTGTTGCTTTATATATATACATGCATATATATATATATATATATATATATATATATATATATATATATATATATATAGTGGACTGTCCTATCGTAAATGATAAATGAGGGTAAGCATTGGATGGTGCCTTTCGTTTTACACATATGCATGATAACAGGGCCTATTGTTGAGAAAATCAGGTACGGGAAAGACATATTTATGCTTTCTTAAGTGTGATACTAGCCCAGCCTTGCTGCGGACGACAAAGCCACACTGATTTTGATGGCGTCTCTATTTCAGAGCTTGACGAAGCTGATCACGGTGTTTCAGTCTGCTGTCTTGAAAACCCTTTAACTTAATGAAACGTCTTACGCCACTCCTTTTGGTTTGATGCTTGGACTTCCCAGGTTTTCATATCAAAGTTGAGACATTTCAAGTTGTCTTTCAATTTGTCTTTGTAGCGTAAGAGTGGACGTCCATCTGAACGCTTTGAGTTTGGTAGTTGTCCATACAGCACCTTTTTTTAGAAGCCTATGCTCATCCATTCTCACAAAATGACCAACCCACCTAAGTTGTATCTTTGCTTGAATAGTTTCAATGCATATGATGTTGTTACATTTCTTCAGTATTTCACTATTCTTGACCTTGTCATCCCATTTTATATCATATATGACGCGGAGACAGCGCATGTGAAAGGCGTCAAGTTGATTTATGTGCTTGTGGTACAGGGTTCAAGTTCCAGCACCACAGAAAAGAGTTGAGAGAACGACTGATTTATATATGTCGATCTTTACTCTACGACACACGTTTTTGGTGTCCCATAACCTATGTTTAAGTTTACCGAATGCTGTGCTGACTTTGGCTATTCTGGATTGGATTCCTCTGTCCATTTTTCCATCAAAAGAGACTGTTGATCCAAGATATGTGAACGCCTCAACAGTTTTTAATGCCGTGCCATCAATGAATAAAGAAGGATTTGTGAGAGATGGATTGCCTGGTACTGGCTTGTACATTAGCTCAGTCTTCTTTATGTTGCTAGTGAGTTCAAATGCTTTCGCTGCTTCAGAGAATTCATCAATGATAGCTTGAATGCCTTCTAGACTATGGGCTAATAGAGCAGCTTCATCTACAAAGAGAAGATCGCATACCAGTTGCAGAACAAGTTTCGATTGTGCTTTAAAACGTTGCTGATTGTATAGACCTCCACTTGTTTTGAATTCAACATTGAATTCTTCACTTAAGTCAGAGAATGTAGAAAAGAAAAGTGCAAAGAGAAGAGAGGCAAGAACTTGGCATTGATTTGTACCGTTGGAAACAAAATGGCGTCCGACTGCTCACTTCCCAACCTTACAAAAGCTTCCATTCCTTTGTGAAAGGAGATAATAATATGGAGCATTTTTTTTATGGAAACTTTCCAAAGAGCAGATCGAGATACAGTATCGAAAGCCTTTGTGAAGTCTACAAAAACAGCAAATAGATCCTTGTTTTGTTCTCATGCTTTCTGAGCCCAGCAGAGACAAAAGTTCATGTCCGCAGTTCCTCTACCGAATCGAAAACCACACTGAGTCTCTGGTAATGCCGATTATGAGACAAATTCATTAAGCCTATTCAGGATGACACGAGCAAGGATTTTGCCATCAACCGAAAGAAGAGATATTCCTCTATGGTTGTCACATTCACACTTGTTCCCTTTGTGCTTATACAAATGGACAATTGCTTATATTGCCGTGGCACTACTCCTTTTTCCCAGACGAGGTTGAAAAATTCACAAATTTTTCGTATCAAAAGATTGGTGCCACATTTATATATTTCAGCTGGAATTCCATCTTCGCTGGGGGACTTTTTCATTCGAAAGCTGTTTGATGGCTTTTTTGAGCTCGAAGGTTGAAGGGTTAGCAGAAAGGCTTTGTACAACAGGTCTCTGAGGAAGACTGTCTGTTACTTCAGCATCCACAGACGAATCCTGATTTAGGACCGTGGAGAAGTGTTCTGCCCAGCGTTTGATAATGTGGCTTTTTTCTGTCAAAGGAGTGTTATCTGAAGAAAAGATAGACCGCTGGAAATGAGACCAAAAACACCCTTCAAGTTTTGGTAGAATGATTTGAAGTCACATCTGTCAGCAGCCTCCTGCAAAGCTTTAGCCTCCTTCATCTCTCCTAATTTTGCTTAAGACTTTCCCCTGGCTGAATGTTTGAATATAAATATAAATAATAGAAAAAGAAACCGGCGATAATGAGGTAGTCAAAAATAAACAAAATAAACATTACAATTCTCTAAAAGCTTTCCTTCAGTTTCGAAAATTACGACCAAATCGTACAAATAAGAGAAATGTTACGATTAAATTTAAATACATGGACTGGCTGCGGACCCTGCATAACTTGTTACAAAAATGACATCGAACAATGTGCTTGACACAACCTTGATGGATTCACACTGCTGTGCCTGATTCCTGTGCACTACCATGTGCCTTTTCAGTCCGGAGCAGGCGGAACAGCAGAAGCAGATCATAAATTCAAGATGGGGTTCTATGACATTATACCCCGCGACAGATCGAAGTATTACATCAGAACCAATATTTAGAGGCAATGTAATGTGTTGTGACTGGTTTGAAATGTAATTTTGTTGAGTGTGGGTTGTTTCATTTTAATGTAGATGGCCTCCAATATCCGTGACCGTATCAAAATAACAAAATATCATCTTTGATGGTGTATATCTGGTTTCATACCTGTATAACCATTTGGAGGATGGCTCATGTGAGCCGAAAGCTTAGGACCAACTTAATAAATTAATATCCAAATGTTGGACAATTTTTTCTTTGTTTTCATCAGAAATTAAAGCAAACATTCGAATATTAGAACGGCTCATGATCAGACATAATAGACATTCATTGTGTGTTATATTCAATATGTTTAAATAATTATCTGCTACTCCGATATACTAAATTCGAGTCACTTGATTATATTGACAAACGCTTGTGGCACTAAGCTTCCACGATTATGACCTGGTGAGATGAACAGTGATCGTTTCAGTCGAAGGTTTTGTAGCGCGTGGAGATTTAGGGGATGGGTGAAAACCAGTGTTGCCCGTCGACCTTAATAATAACATGCAGCAGCCGAGCAACAAAGGTATTACTTCTACTGCTGGCCCCTACACGCATGAGACATAAATGCTTTACATTGGATGTCGGAGTAAGCAGTATACACGGAGTACACGCACACACACACACACACACACACACACATATATATATATATATATATATTATTTAAAACTAAAAATAACTCCTAAAAATACCGGATTATAAATCTTAATGTTCTTTCTTATTTTAATATATATATATATATATATATATATATATATATATATATATATATATATATATTCATAGAAAATATGTGTTCTCCGACAGGAATCGAACCTGTATCCTACACGGAACTGACGTGTTACATTTACCTAAAGAGGATGTCATATCTGCTCGAAGCGTATCTTAACGTAAACAAATGAAAACTCTTGGACTGAATGTCCAAGAGTTTTCATTTGTTTACGGTAAATGTTGTTAATACTGTTTATTATAAACAGAGCATTGATCTAAATATTTGTATCTATAAAAATAACACACGCACACAAACACACAAACACACACACGTATATATATATATATATATATATATATATATATATATATATATATATATATATATATATATATATATATACATTTGATTTGTTGTAACTTAGAAATGATTGAAGATATCTTACTGGAATTCTTCGAAGTTTTTATAACACTAATAGATACTACTTTGAGGAGTGGGAATGTATAATTACTTAAATCGATCATAAACGAAAATGATATGTTCATCATTAATTAATCACAACTAAGGATCGGAAGCTCATGAATTATTGAAATAAAATTCAAATATATTATTCCAAGATCTTTTTCTGACTTATTCAAGATGATATTCGCCCTCTCAAACTTTCTAACTTTCTGTCATGGAGTTCAAGGTGACTCAAAGTTTTCACGTACGATTTCATTTTCAAGTTTTTTAACTGCTCTTTGAACTGTCATAGCAGAAACTCCTCTCTCACGTGCCAAACGTCTTATGGATTTAGTTGGATTTTTTTTCTAATTGATCTATTTATCTCTAAGTTGAAATGATTTCTCTTCCTGTTGTGACCTCTTGATCCAGATTTTCTGTCTACTCTTCCCTCTTTTAGCATTCACCATTATATTGATGTTCCTTGAATGGACTTGGAAGAGGGTTGACAGACTATGAATGTTGGTACCATTAATGAAGGCCTAAATGATCTTTTTCCTCTCACCATTGCTCATTTCGGAAAAGTGTGGGGTTGACACAAAACGATTTTAACCTGTTATCTTTCTAGCTGAATAACTGAAAGTGTTTTTTAGTGATTCTCAAGACAAATGGCATCAAGATGGGTAAGCATCTTATCTGAAAACCTGGGGGAAAAGAAATTCAATTAGTTTAGTGATTTTTTTCGATATTAAAAATATTTCTAGGGTTGAAAATGCAACTCTTCATGCAAAATACGCCTTACCGAACGATTATCGATGCCAAATTCAGGAGAATACCTTCGAGCAGAGCGATTTGGACAGCGGAGCAAAGCTTTTCTGATGCGTCCCACATTTTCTGGGGTACGGAATGTTCGTGGGCCCTCCGCCACTGGTCTGATACTCATTAGTATATCTCGTGTACGAGGTGCATGAACCTATATATATATATATATTAATATATATATATATTAATATATATATATATATATATACATACCTACATTTGTATATATATATATATTAATATATATATATATATATATATATATATATATTAATATATATATATATATATATATATATATATATATATATATATATATATATACATACCTACATTTGTGCATATATATATATATATATATATATATATATATATATATATATATATATATATATATATATATAATGACATATAATTGTGTATAATTTTATGTATCACCAAACAGTATTTAGAAAAATGTGAAAAACTGGAAAATTTCTCGCGACGTGTTTCATCCGTTAGGATTTCATTGGACTGGGGTTTATTTATGTTGCTACGTCTAAACATGTGCACGTGTAGACATGTCAACGTCAACAAAGCCCACTACAATGAAACGCGTCATATATCCTGTTCACATTCGCAATATAAAAAAATACTGATTGATAACGCAACAAATTCAAACTGCACATCCTCGAAGCAATCTACATTAAAAAATTAAAGGCGACACTGAATAGAATCAGCTGCAAATACTATAGTAATATTCTGAAATGCCTATAAAATGAACAGTTTTTCACGCCTTAATGCATGCATGACCATGACGTCGCAACATAGAAAAAAATTCCATAGTGGATAATTTTTTTTTTCACGTTCTAAAGAAAGTTAAGCATGACTGTCAACCGTTGCATTTAAAAGCAAAAAGAGAAAAAAAATGACAGTAATGGATAGCAACACAGTTTTGTATTACTACTTGCACTCCTGAAGATGATCTCGGAAGAAGATCGAAAGTACTTGGGAAATAAAAGTGATTTTCACAGCTATAGCACATTTCTCACATTATTTAATTGCAATATACGGAAGGTTATCCGTGAGTATGAAAGGATTATGCTAAAAATAAGCAGACATAATGTCTATAATTTATTTAATCAGACATGCCTAAAAAACAATTTGCTGCCTAAATACACACACACACACACTCACACTCTCTCACACACACACACACACATATATATATATATATATATGTATGTATTGTTACGTTAGCCCAATAATTGTACCACCACCTCAGTTTTTATAAGTATACTTTTAGTACATTTTGTGTAAGTTTTTGCATGTTTACATATATTCTATAATCTGCTGACTCTATTTTCGTATATATTTCGTCGCATTGGTATATGTTTCATTGATAAATTATCTCCCCCATCCCTTGCATTATTTAGTTTTCTTTTCTTTTCCTTAATTTCATACCTTGTATATTTCATAAATAAAATATTTGTATTGTATACTCTCGTGTCGTCTTCTGTTGTCCTGTGTCTTCATATTGTTCGTTTTCTCACTGCGTTCATTGACGTTCGGAATTGGAGAATTGCCTTCCCACCGTTCTTTTCTTTAATTTTACATTGAACCCTGGGATACTCTTGTTTATTTATTTTTTATTTTCTCGTTGCGTCCCGTCCCAACGAAACTCCGGGCGTAACAGAATGTATGTATATTTAGAAAAATATGACAAACTGGAAAATTTCATCCGGATGAAACGCGTCACAAAAAAACAAAACAAAACAAAAAAAAAAAAAAAAATTCAAGTTTGTCATATTTTTCTAAATACTGTTTGCTGATATATAAAATAATATATCGTTATATATCATACATATTTTCTATTTATACGTTATCTTTATAAATAGTAATACTTAAGTAAATGTTAGGTTTATAATAAACAATATTAACTGAATGCCTGAGAAATTTCATAGAAAATGTGTCCTCCGATAGGAATCGAACTTGTATCCCACACGGAACCGACATTTGGCCTGACGTTCTATACCATTTAGCTACAGAGGATACAGGTCCGATTCCATTCAGAGGAGACGTATTTTCTATGAAAATATGACATTTATTCCGATAAAAGTAGTTAGTACTGTTTATTATAAACTTGCATATTTGTGACTATAAAAATAACGTATAAACAGAATATACAGGGTGTTTCAAAAAGAATACGCCAAAATCATCACGTGATGTGTCAAAAACGTAAAAAGATTACAAACCTCTAACATGAACACATGTGTTGTATATACATTCAAGTTTCATTTCATGTTTTATAAGTGCTCAATGTGGCCACCACCGGCAGCGCGGACAACATCAAGCCGAAATGAGAATTCCTCCCAAACGCGCCTCAGCATGTCACGGTCCACCATGTTGATTACAGCTGTTATTCGATCTTTCAAGTCATCGATACTTGCTGAAAGTGCTGGAACATAAACTTGGTCTTTAACATACCCCCACAAGAAAAAGTCACACACAGTGAGGTCCGGGGATCTGGCAGGCCAAGCACAGAGAGTAAGATCTTTAGCACCCCTCCTCCCAATCCATTGCTGAGGCACGTTTTCATTCAGATGAGCTCTAACCCCGGGATGCCAATGGGGTGGTGCTCCATCTCGCTGAAAAATCAAGTCATTCGAATCTGCTTGCAGTAAAGTGAATAGCCAGTTTTGGGTGCTCTGTTCCCCAAATGCACACATTGTGACGATTGACTGTGCCTCTCAAATGGAAATTCGCTTCGTCACTAAAAACTAAACGTGAAAAGAGAGTTTCATCACCTTCCTCCATCTCCAGCATTGACTCACAGAATGGCCTCCGCATCACCTTGTCATAATTAGTAAGTGCTTGGACGAGGCTTAGTATGTATGGTTTCATGTGTAATCGTCTCTTTAACACATGCCAGACAGAGGTATCAGGGATGGCAAGCTGAAGACTTGCTCGACGTACGGACTTACGTGGGCTGCTCTCAAATGCATCATGAATCCTCTCCACTTGCTCCTCTGTAACACGTGGTCTTCCAGGACTCTTTCCTTTGCACAGGCACCCACTCACTTTAAACTGTTTAACCCACCGTCGAATGCTCTCACGATGAGGCGGATCAATGCCGAATTCTGTTCTGAAAGCACGCTGCACCGTGACAATGGCGTTTGGTTTCGCGAACTCAAGCACGCATAATGTCTTCTGCCGAGAAGTCGCCATTTTGATTGATCTTCCCACAATTCAGCTGCACCAGAAGCGGTGAAACTGACACCCAATCAAATTTTGATAACTACTGTATCAAATAACCACTACAATGCTATAGACCTGAAAAAACAGCGTAATGATTTTGGCGTATTCTTTTTGAAACACCCTGTATATTAAAATAATTGTCGGAATTAGTCCTTTTCATAACACACACACACACACACATCACAGCTTTTTGAGGGTTCCTATTAAATAAAGTAAATTCAAGTTTGCTATGGTAAAAATTTCCTATCCCAAATAAAATCAACACAAAAATCGCAAAAAGTCATTTTGTCACAGCTTATTTTCTCTGAAAAAAAATTGATTTTCATATTTTTATAGGGGTAAAATATTGAAAGACGAGTATTTTGTCATCATCTGAACAAAATATCAAGGAAACTTTTGTTCTGAACTAGGTATTTTCTGAAAGCAAACAATATGTTCTTTCATTTAAAAGTAAAATTGGCTGGTGTAAATGACTCAAAAAAAATTTTCAGGGGTTAAATGTGAAAAAAAAAATAGTGAAAATTTTGCTTTTTTTCTAGTTCTAAACAAAAGATTTCCCCAATAATGGGAAATTAACCATTTTTTTTTTTGGAAAATCAGAAAACCTAAATCCTAATCAAACTATTTCAGGTATAAAATTGAGAGTTTGAAGGAAAACAACATCCCTAGTGGGTCAAAATGCGACAAAGTCCGTTGGTAGTTTTCAATTATATAGGGGTTAAAAAAATTGACACCCGGCCACGGCGAGTGACATTTTTCACAGCCAAATCGAAGATTAATTACCAGTGAATAATTCCATGTGCAAACAATAGCCGTCTGGATCCTATAACTGATTGATGGAAAACTTGTTGCACATAATTGTGTTTTCCACGGTCAGTTTCCATTATTTAATCTTGATGTTGACATTTTCGGACAGCCAAGTCATCAAGGATTCAGGAAAACAGTTTCACACAGGTTTGTTTTGAGAACTTTGCATTCTATGAGGCGTTTTAAATGTTACTGACAAATGGGATTTTTTGCCGAATATTTCGTTTAAGCGCCATGTTGGATTTTCCTGTATGACAAAAGCAAGCGGTTTAAACAATTGTGTAAGGTAGGTTAGTATCAATGTCCAGACATCGTTTTTTAAAATATGATCAATATAGAGTAGTGCTTAATAATAATAATATTTATTAACAATTATAATAAAAACATGTAATAAACCACCACATAAATATAATCGTGTTTCGACACTGTGTGTGCCTCCTCAGGCGGTGGTGTTTAACTGGAGAATAGAAGATCATTTTATGGTTTAAAAGCAGCAATACGCTCAACGGGGAGGGGTGAAGAAAAAAGGGCTTAAATTTCTAACATGCTGGTGGGGAGGGCGACCTCGATTAACCAATGAAACGTCGAGCCTATGATGAATTCGAAGTTAACTTCCGTGTTGGATTTCTGTTGGCTATATAAGTTATTTAGAATCTCACCTCAATATTAATAGGGTCTCACGTTCATAATATTCTTTGGTTTTAATTCAATAAACTAACCTAAGAATGTAAACAATCAGGATGAAAGCAGGGATAAGTCTATCGATAAATCTGTCTACGTCCCATATCAATATCAGCGAGCACTGACCATTAGTTCGATGTGCAAAAGCCGGACAAGGTGGCAGGGAAAGAGGTAGGTAGAGTGGAGAGGAGAAGGGAAGTAGTGAAATAGTAGTAAATGGGACGTATAACTATAGACATATACATAGCCATAGGTCCACATATACATACACACACATATATATATCCACAACCACGCACATATATACGTACACTAATATATATATATATATATATATATATATATATATATATATATATATATATATATATATATGTGTGTGTGTGTGTGTGTGTATGTGTGCGCGTACGCATATACACATACATACAGACAGATACAATACACATATCTATATATATGGATATTTCGACAGTTTTGTGAATAATAACGAGTTCAGCGTGAGTTTCGTAGCCGATTCAACATTCACCGAAATCAGGCTGTTCGAACTCGTAACACAAACTTTCGTTGGATTCATGCTCTTCGTACATTAATGAATAGCAGACCGGTGGTGGCCCACGAACGGTACGTACCCCAGAAAACGTGGAGAGCGTCAAATAATCTTTTCTCGGCAGTCCGAATCGTTCTGCTCGGAGATGCCCTTGAACTTAGCATCGATAATCGTTCGATAAAGCATATTTTGCATGAAGAACTGCATTTGCACTTCTACAAATGTACAGCGGCTAAACTTCGAACGTTAGATGGAAGCAATTTTTGAGGCAAATTACAACCTCATTTCCAGTTTTGCTCACACTCCTTGGCCCTCTCGTTCCCCTGTTTCGTCCACGTGTGATTATTTTTTTTCAGAAATGCATCAATGAAAATTGACACCACATGAGGGATATTGTTTTCCTCACTTTATTTTGACAAATGCTAATTCAGTAAGAACACATTGATGCCAATAAAGTTTTTGAAGCTAAAATTAATGTGAATTTTTCAAAAACGTCCATACTCCCTGCCTTACCATATATATATATATATATATATATATATACACACACACAGAGATATATACACATATATATTCATATATATATGTATGTATACATATATATATATATATATATATATATATATATATATATATATATATATATATACATATGCATGTATACACACAAACACACGCACATATCTCATATATATATATATGTATCTCATTAAATAATTTAGACAAGTTTTGTCTAGTTATTCTTAATAGGATCCTATTTACGGACGTGTTTTTTTAGTATCCTTATTGAAGGAAGAAAGAAAATTATCATGTTGATGTATATCCATTTTTATTTCCGAGTACTTTCGACATTAGCACAATATCATCTTCAGGTATTTGTTTTCTGCGTTCGTCTGAAATTGAATTTTTTGCTTTTGAAGTGAAATTGAGATATTATATCAAAATATGGAAAAACTTCAGGAAGAACAACTGACCACGGCAACACCAGAATTTCTGAACTTACCCAAAGCAGAGACAGTCAAGGATAGGTATGACAAAAATAAAAACTTTTCAAAAGCATTAACAAAACCATTACAAATTGTCGCCAAGGAACTACGAAATCATTCGGATGTAATCGTTAAAATAGAAGACAAAACAAACATCTTTCTTGTTTTGAACAAATTGGATTATAATACAAAACTAGAACAAATAATTAATGACCATCACTCAGTCAGTTAAGTGCTATACTTGAGTGATCATGTATCTTTCGATACATGATTAATGAGGCAGATTTTTTCAGTAGGTTGCCATTTCTGTCTTCGGTAGACTGGTGTCCAACCAAGGCTAAAGAACCCAGTCTGTCCTGCTATTCAACCCATATCTATTATATATATATTATTTATCCGCTTAATTCATATTTTTGTACACAAAGATTTTCTAAAAGGGTCATCCAAAAATGAGTAAGTCATATTTTTAATATTTAAATTTTATTCCTACGGATTTAAAGTACTATTCCGCCATTTAAAAACTAATAGACTATACGGTATTTTTACAAATAAATATATTAGAATTTAATTTCGTATTTAAAAAATTATTAATTAATAATCAAGTATAAATATATGTTTCATCTCTCTTCTTTTTTTACCAAAATTAATTATTATTTAAAGAAAATATCTAACAGTGTCTACAAAAAAGCTATTTTATTTCTTTGATTTAGTAAAATTTTATTTTTCAGAAACTTAATGTATATTTTTTCATGTATGCACAAAGGACATGGGCCCTTTAATGAGCTACAAGCTTTAGATTTTCTTATTGATTTCCATTTTACTGTTGGTTTCTTTTGAGTGCCAGAAATATTTAGATAGCGACGTTTGATTTCGGCATTTATTATTATTAAAGGATATTTGATGTTGGTTTCATCTTCTTTTGAATTCACTCCTTGTGTATCCAATGTAGATTTTAACCATGTCTGGATCTTCAGTAGGTGAAATATTGCATTGATAAAGTACTGATTCAATACGGAATTTATTACTAAGAGAACAGTTTTGAGGATTTCTACAGTTACATAATTTTTCTTTATCTTCATTTCTTTTTATTTTAGGATCTATATTTTTTTGATTTTGGTATAAGTCTTTATTCAAGATATTAGCATTATGATTCTTAATTTCTTAATAATCATTTCTAAGTTTTCAGTACAACTGTAACTTAATTTTAGGGTATTTTATAGTTTACTATCTCTATATATATATATATATATATATATATATATATATATATATATATATATATATATATATATATAATGACGTAATAATGTCGTTTTTTGACGTTTAAAAATACATCAAAAAACGACATTATTACGTCGTTATTTTTGCGCCAACCTAACATATATATATATATATATATATATATATATATATATATATATAAATAAATGTAAAGTTCTAAAAACAGAAAAAGGAAAGTCATATGGTTCAACAAACCCTTCTGCAGACTTTCCAATATTAATATAGACCGTTTCTTCTTAAAACTAATAAATAAAAATGATGATGAAAATCCCTTATCAAAGATTTTTTTTTATAGAAAAACACTTAAAATTAGTTACTCTTGTGTTAGCAATATAGAAAGGATCATCTCAGCCCACAATAGTAAACCCCTAAGTAAATTTCTAAACAGTGGAGCAATGGATATTAACCCCTCATGCCATTGCAGAAGAAAAACTGAGTGTCCTGTTCAAGGTAAATGCACGTCTAAAAACGTGGTATACGAGGCAACCATTTTCCCCGAATAAAATTTAGGCCTGAAGACCTGCATTGAAATTTTGACTTAATGTTGTTACAATATATAGGTATTATGTGTATGTGTGGAGGTAGATAAGGATGCATATAGAAGTATATGTGGGCTTATGTATGTATAGGGATTTATGTATATATCTGTATATGCATATGTGTGTGTGTGTGTATATATATATATATATATATATATATATATATATATATATATATATATTTTGAACAATAAAAATTAAAAAATTAAAATCCTCTGACACACTGGGTTGTAGATTAATATTCTTTCATTTTTTTTTATTATTCTTCCATTTAGATTCCTCGACTAGTTTCGGCCGAAATGGCCATCATCGGGAGGAGAAATATTTCTCCTTGCTGCTAGCACTAAACTACAGAAATGAATGTCTTGATGGAGAAAATGAACTTTTGTCTGTAGTTTTCATTTGTTTTTTTATTTTTTTTATCTTTTTAACATGAATCTTTTAACATTCCTTGTGTTGGTCGAACAGTTTCTTTTAAGTTGTTATTTGAGATAAGAGCTGGATGCTGCTATGAATTCTCTGGTCAGTTTAACAGTTTTATTGGACTTGGTGAGGGGATGTGTCTCATATATATATATATATATATATATATATATATATATATATATATATATATATATATATATATATATATAGGTGTAGGTGTGTGTTTAAAATACAATTCAAATATAATTTCGGATACTTTTTAAACTAAACTCGTAACTTTAATAGATATATACTGGAGAATTAGGATCCCATTTATTTTACATTTAATTTAAATTACCTCCGTAACCCGTTAAAATGTAATAAATTAGGTACCGCCAATAATTCGCTGAAAAAATAGTATAGCATGATAATAAAAGCCTCAAACTTAATAAAACCAAAGTTTTTACCTCAAAGTGTTTATGTTATTATTAAGAGGAAAGGACAAAGTATTTTTCATTACTAAAAAAAAAATTTCCTCTTTTTCTAACACGTTCTTAATTTGGCGCAAAAATTTTGATGTTTTTTGTCAACTTTGTAAGACTTGTGGTAATGGGCATTTTTAGTGTAGCAGTTTCCAGTGTTTACATTAATTTGGAAATTCTTTCAAAAATCAAATAATTGTTTGATTTCAATGAAACTATCAAGACTTATTAAAAAATGAATGAATTTATTTTTGAAATTTTTATTTTTAGAAAATCTTTGGTAAAAATATGTTTTTACAACTGTTACCCATCTCCGTAACTTAATTTTCAAAAATTTCAAAGAGTACGAAAATTGTTTTATATTACTTATAAGCAGAAATCCTTGGAGAAATTAAATCATCAATGTATTTTTCACAACTATTCACACCTGTTTAAAAAAAATCTTCTCCAAATCGTAAAATAAAAACTGCAATAAAACTATCTAATTATCTAATTAGATAGACTTTTATTTGCTTTTATAAATAATGTACTTTAAGGACATTATTGTCTGAAGAAAAAATATTTTGATTAATAATTAATTTTTACAGGAATTGTTTGCATTTTTCTTTAATTTTTTCAAGAATTGTTTCACATTTCTTTAAGTTTAAAAATGTTTTAAAATTCTTTCAAACAGGGTACGAGGTAGGTTATTAAGTTCTTAATTGAACACTATATTTACTAAGCGAAAATTAAAATTTTAATATAAATCATACGCTCAAAACTTTTTACAATAATTAAAGATATTTTTTTGCACGTCAAAATGTTATATTTTTTTAGTATGGTGTATCGTAAGTGATATTATGGTTAAAAGATCACGTGTTTCAAAGCTTGTCCCCCTTAGGGAAAAAATTCTCGGATCTTCTTCCTCCCCTCACTCTACGCTACCATTACATGTTCATAATTTTGAATTTTTCTCTCTCTGCCTCTACTTCAATACAGTATTTGTATATCTTGCATTTAATCTGAAGTAATTTTTTCCGTTTATATTTGGTTTGCAGGTTTAAAGGATTGAAGGCTACTTTTATAGCTTTCATGAAATAAAGATTATTACCATATTAATTAATATATATACATACATATATATATATATATATATATATATATATATATGTGTGTGTGTGTGTGTGTGTGTGTGTAGAAATTATATAAATATGTACATAAAATTATTAAATAATATATGAAAATAACCATTCTGCTTAGTTTTAACCCGTTTCGTTATCCGAGGGGAAAAGGAAAATGTGACGATTTTATTTTTCAACAATTAGTTACTAAAAGTTCTTAAATTTATGAACGCTCAGAAATATTCATATTAAGCATTTAGACCTTAGATTACGTTATTTGCTATACACGAAAAAATTAAAAAAAAAAAAAAAGAAAAAATATTATTTGGATTGAAATATCAGATGTACATTTGAATTATACATCACCAGTAATTGAAATGATGGTTGCCGTTATTTTCCTTTGATTTTTCAACACATTTGTTGTGTATCCTCGCATAGTAAATTAGTCATTTCTTCAGGAAAGGTAAGATTGGGAAAAAACCGGGACGTAGTTTGATATTTTGATAATATTCGATGGTGGCAATATAGAGGATTTTCCTTCTGAGTAAATTACTTTCTCTTTTGATGAGTGTGGTACTTTTATGTCAAAATTCTGATCGAATTAGTGTATAACTAGTGCAATTATTAAATTGTCATTTATAAGGTCTTTTTATGTTCATAGACACATTTTTTTTTAAATTCTGCTTATTTCCCCAATTGATTGGGAAGAACAGTCTAGGCAATTTATTTTATATGTGCGTATCAGCACATATAAAATAAATTCGACTATTATAAGGACTATTCCAACGTATAGGGTATGGATGTTATTTACATTTTACAATGTCCAAGATGGTTTTGGGACTGGTTGTAACTATTTGGATGTTTAGATGGGATAAAGTATTTTTGTTGAGGGGTTCTCCCCTTTTTACACAAATGGACTCACCCAGTATATACATATACTACTGCTACGTGAAGACCCGAGAGACGAGAGCAACAGAGGGTAAAGGTGACAGACAGACAGAACGAACGTAGCGAGCAAGAGTCACAGTGAGCGAGTACGTAGATTCAGTAAGAAGTCATACAGCGATACTTCAATACCAAAGACTGTATAGATATTTTGCTACTAACCCGTATTCCTGGAACTACTAACCTGCATTACCAGTTTGTATTATTACGTTAATACATTATTTTTCTATATACATTCTTGGCGTTTGTTATTTATTGGTATCGGATTACATCTTGGAATCCACAACAACTTGGCGACGAGGATATCGGGAAGAAAAAAAAATGGACAAAATTCTCCCTCATGAACTTGGCGACGAGGAAATTCGAACTCACACAGGAAGAGAACAAAGAAAAATTTTCCCTTGCCGACCACAACTTGGTGACGAGGAATTGGGACCTACACGGAAAGAAAAAGTTTCTCTTTTTTCACCACAACAGCTTGGGTGACAAGAATTTGCACTTCTCGGAGACTCAAAAGAGAAAATTGCCGTTTTTGCCAGTATCCACAACTGGGTAACAAAGAGTTACGAGGATTAAAATACGGAAAATCGAGTTTTTCGTTAGACTCTTACCATGGAGGATTTAAAAAGTATTTTAGTAGAACTTGTAAAATACCAAAATGAACAGCAAATACAACTTCAAGAAAGACAAAATGAACAGCAATTACAATTCCAAGAAAGAATGGAAAAAATATTACTACAAACGCAGAAGGAAAATCATGAAAGACAAATGCAAAATGAAGACAATTACAACTCCAGGAGCTAATTGTAAAAGTAGCGAGTAATACACAACAACAGAATATTGAAAAAGAGGCGACTTTTTCCCAAGACGCAGTATGGAACACGATAGAAACATTCAAATACTCCCTAGAAGAGGATAAAAATTTCGGGAACTTTTTCAGACGTCATGAAGACATCTTCAACATCGATTGTCAAAACTGAACGGAATCAAAGAAGCTACCACTATTACTCAGGAAATTAGGAACGAATGAATACACACAATTTGTGGATTACATTTTGCCAAAGAAGACAAATGATTTAACGTTTGATGAAGCAGTTACATGCCTGACGGAGCTTTTCAGCCCGAAAACGTCACTTTTTCACAAAAGGTTGAAATGTCTTAAACTCGTAAAGGATGAAAATAAGGACTATTCCACTTTCGCCACAATCGTGAATAAACAATGCGACGACTTCAAGTTGGCAGAATTAACCCCGGACAATTTCAAGTGTCTTATTTTTGTACAAGGGTTAGTCTCAGCAAAGGATAGCGAAATGCGCAAAAGAATGCTTTCAAAACTGCAAAATGAACCTGAATTAACACTACAAAAACTATCGCAAGACTGCCAAAAATGTCTGAGTATAAAGAAACACTTGAAGGATATTGAGGAGTCGGGAGTATCACATATACGTAAGTTAAACAAAAGTTTACGTTTTTCACTCTCCCCGAAAAGAAAACAAAAATTCTATAATAATGAAAAAAGTACAACGTATAGGGCAAATAATGACGAAAATCAAAGCAAATATAAGCCCCCACCCCATCTGCATGTTATCGATGTGGAAGACTACACTGGAATAAGGATTGTCGTTTTAAATATAAAAACTGTCTTGCGTGTGGAAAAATGGGTCACAAGGCATCCCAGTGTAGGAACAGAAAATCTACTAGTAGGATAAGAGCTACTAGTATGCATGACGAAGACAATACTAACATAAGGAAATATGTGGAACTTGAAATCTTAAATAAAAAGATAAAATTGCAGCTAGATTCAGGGTCAGATCTGACGATAATTAACCTACAAACATGGAGAAAGCTTAATAGATCAACCATGTTACACACACACAGAAAATTGCTATGTCTGTTACAGGAAAGCGTATAAAATTCGAAGGAGAAGTAATCCTAAATGTAAAATTTCACGGGAAAACAAGAAAACTCAAAATATTCGTAATGAAGGATACAGAAAATCTGGTGGGCACAGACTGGATGCAAAAGTTCGACGTATGGAATTTACCTATCAGTTCTTTTTGTAAAAAGGAGTGCGAACCATCAGAAGCGACAAAGTTAAAGGAAGAATTATATAATCAATTTCCCGAGGTATTTTCGAGCGGGTTGGAACGATGCAACAAGTTTGCAGCCAGAATTGAATTAAAAGAAAACATCCAACCAGTATTTAAAAAGAAGCGGAACGTGCCGTTTGCTACCAAAGAGAAAATCGATAAAGAATTAGAGAGACTTGAACAAACTGGGATCCTTTGAAAAATTGAGTTCAGTAAATGGGCGGCACCAGTAGTCTATGTAAAAAAAAAAAAAAAATCGGGAGAAATCCGTGTTTGCACAGATTTTTCGACTGGACTAAATAAGGCTATAAAAGATCATCATTACCCATTGCCAAGCCGAGAGGAAATATTTACCAAGCTTAACGGCGGTAAGATATTTTCCAAAATAGATCTAAGCGAGACTTATTTACAGATTCCAGTAGAAGAAGAGAGTACGAAAATTCTATGTATTAATACGCACAAAAGATTGTACAATTTCAACAGATTACCATTTGGTGTAAAGGTAGCACCGGCAATTTTTCAACAAACGATGGATACAATGCTCACTGGCCAGAACTTTGCCACCGCTTACTTGGATGACATTCTAATTAAAAGCGACAATGTTGAAGATCGCGCATCGCACATAAAGGAAGTTTTTCAAAGACTTCAAGATTTTGGGTTTAAAGTAAAAGAAAAAAAATGTGATTTTTTCCTAAATGAAATCAAATACTTAGGCCATATAATTAATCAAAGTGGTAGGAAACTAGACCCAGAGAGGGCATCTGCAATTAAAAATATGCCTGAGCCAAAAAATATCGCAGAATTGCAAAGTTTCCTGGGTCTAGCAAACTACTACGGGGAATTCATTGAAAATATGCATAAATTTCCCCCCCCCCTAAATGAGTTACTGAAAAAAGAGAGCAAATGGAAGTGAACGGAAGACTGTCAGAAAGCGTTTAAGAAAATAATACAAAAATTAACTTATTATTGCTAGCGACGCGAACTCACACGGAGTAGGAGCTTGTATTCTACACAAGATGCGGGATGGCACAAAGAAGCCCATAGCGCACGCATCGAGATCATTATTACCAGCAGAGAGGAATTATTCACAAATTGAAAAGGAAGCGTTAGGCATAATATTCGCCATAACTCGCTTTCACAGATATATTTATGGAAGAAAGTTTACTCTACAAACGGATCATAAACCCCTTCTTACGATTTTTGGATCGAAAAAAGGATTACCAATATACACAGCCAACAGACTTCTAAGATGGGGAACTATTTTATTGAACTACAACTTCAAACTTGAGTTCCTCCCATCGAAGAAAATTGGGCATGCTGATGGACTATCGCGATTGGTACCTACGAAAGGCGAATCTCTGGAAGACTCAGTAATAGCAGCGTTGCGAGCCGAAGATGAAATCAGTAAAGTGTTACATAATGCAGTAAAGGAACTACCTGTGACTTTGCTAGAGATAAGAAGAGAAGCGGAAAAGGATGAATTTATTCGGAATACCAAGAAAAAATAGAAGAAAAGGAAAGGAGAGTGGTAATACCGAAATCATTACAAAGGCGGACCTTGAGGGACTTTCATTTAGGACATCCGGGAAAAAACCGGATGAAAGCATTAATGAGAAGTTTTGTTTACTGGCCAAATATGGACAATGATATTACGCAAATGGTGGAAAGGTGTAAAGGCACCAGCGAAAGCACCAGCAAAAGCACCAGCTACTATACAAAAACCATGGCCTAAGGTGGACAGACCATGGTCCAGAATTCATGCGGACTACGCAGGACCCATAGAAGGTTACTACTATCTAATAACGGTAGATAAGTTTAGTAAGTGGCCAGAAGTCTTCAGATTTAAAAACCCGACAACGGAAAATACTATAAATTGTCTGCATGAATTATTCGCGAGATTTCGGCGTCGTGGACTGCTTAGTAACTGATAATGGCACACAATTCACCTCAAATGACTTCCAGGAATTCTGTGAGACTTACCAAGTAAAGCATATTAAGATAGCTCCGTATGACCCGCGGTCGAACGGGCAAGCTGAAAGATTTGTAGACATACTAAAGAGGACTTTGAAAAAAGCAGAGGACATACCGACAGAAAAAGATATACAGCAGTTCCTCCAAGTATACAGAATAACACCAAACGGGAACACATCATCTGGTCTTTCACCAGCAGAAGTGATGTTTGCCCGAAAAATACGGTCTGTGATTGATAAGTTATTGCCTAACAAAAATAAAAACCTGCATACACCTATAGTACTCAAGAGATCATTCAAACCTGGAGAACGGGTCTATTTTAGGATGATCAGGAACAATATGGCTTATTGGGAATTGGGTAAAATAATTAACAGACTAGGAAACGTGATGTACACAATACAAGGAGAAAAATGTACCCACAGAAGACATATTGACCAAATACAAAAAAGACGGGTTGAAGAGCCAAGCTCGTCACCCGCTGAAAATGATGATTCGATGGAGGCGATCTTTGAAGCTTTTGAGATTCAAAGACTACAGGAAGACACAGAAATTAGAAAGACTATCAGGAAAAGAAAATTTACAGAGCCTCTGATTGTCGATCATAAAAGGAAAAGATATTAACTCCCCCCAAAAAGAGATCTAAGGAGTGGGGTGTTGAGGGGTTCTCCTCTATTTACACAAATGGACTCACCCAGTATATACATATACTACTGCTACGTGAAGACCCGAGAGCAACAGAGGGTGAAAGTGACAGATAGACAGAACGAACGTAACGAGCAAGAGTCACAGTGAGCGAGCACGTAGACTCAGTAAGAAGTCATACAGCGATACTTCAATACCAAAGTCTGTATAGATATTTTGCTACTAACCCGTATTCCTGGAACTACTAACCTGCATTACCAGTTTGTATTATTACGTTAATACATTATTTTTCTATATACATTCTTGGCGTTTGTTATTTATTGGTACCGGATTTCATCCCGGAATCCACAACAATTTTGGATAGTGGATGTTATAGAATTGGTAGCTATATAATGTATCTATTTTTGTTTAATTTAATATTGGGATAATGTTTTTATTTTGTTGCTGTATATTTTTTGCCTTTCGCTTTGCGTTGTGGATGAAATGATATTGGAGGTGTCAGAAAATGTTTTCTATGTGTGTCTCTTATTATAATTATATAAAAGTTTCTTGGTCAGAGTAGAATTAAACCAGAAAATTATTAGCCCAGATCGACTGAAGATACCGAAAGGTTGAAAGCAAGGTAGTGTGAAGAATCTTTTTAAATTTTTAATATATATATATATATATATATATATATATATATATATATATATATATATATATATATGTAGAGGTCGCTGTGATTTGTTTATAGGTATTGAAAATTGAGAGCTGGTGTTTAAAAACAGCAGCTCTCATGAAATAAAAATTATTACCTATGGGATTTTAAATGTTTGATATTCTTTAGTTAATATAAATATATATACAAATATAAATACATACATACATACATGAATACACAGACACACACACACACACACACACACACACACACACATATATATATATATATATATATATATATATATATATATATATATATATATATATATATATATATTTGGTTGGATTGATCTGAGTTTGTGATCCTGGGTCTCACGCTTTTGCAATCGTCAGACAAACTGATTAATTTTTTTAAATATTTTGGATTTATGTAGATTGCGTGTATTGGTGTTATTATGGAAGTGGTGGTGGGAATCGTTGTCGTGATGTCACTCATGCTAACGCAAACATAGATGCATGTCCGTACACTCGTTGAGGTACATACACACTCGCTCGTCCGCCGGGGCTCATACAGATATAAACAAGTGGACAGTATGAGATTTGACATATGTATGTATATGGGTGGTGTTGTGTCTATACATAGGCATTTGTATGTTGATATTAAAAGATCGGAAGTGTAGCGAAAATTTCTCGTGAATGTATACATGTCAGCAATCAGAGCATTTTTCTATTTTTTTCGCTGAATAATATTTCCTCGCACGCACGTATATTTTTAATTTTTTAAGGCTGATTTGTTATTATTTTAATGTTGGTTATTTGCTTGTTTTTGATGACTGCGTATATGTAACTGGTAGAAATTGCAGTTTGTAATCCTTATTGGTTTTTATATGGTGGTATTAAATATGCTAGGGGAGTGGGGAATAGTTTACGCTAATGATTATAGCGGGTTTATATGATAATAGTAGATGTGATGTGATAGTAATGGTGTTGGAGGATTGGTGGTAATGATAATATAAGTAGCTAATAGTTATTGTAAAGTGGTAGAAGTGATTAGTAATGGCGGTTGAATGATAATGACAATAAATGTTATTATTGTGATGGCAGCTTGAACTAGAAAGTGATTGTTGGTGGTTGTTTTTTTTAAATAAATTTATGTATATATCAATAAATATATATATTTATAAATATATACATATAAACATTTATATATAAATATATACATATATAGATATATATGTAAATATATAAAATCAGTATATATATTTGTAATCAATATATATAAATATATATAATCAATTTATATATATATATATATATATATATATATAATAAATATATATATATAATAAATATATATATATAATCAATATATATATATGTATAAATTGATATAATCAATAAATATATAATCAATATATATATATTAACATAAATAATCAATATATATACATATACAATCAATCAATCAATCAATCAATCAATCAATCAATATATATATATATATATATATATATATATATATGCGCAGTACTTAGTGGAAAGGGCCCAATATCTGTGATAAAGCTTATTCAGTTGTAGGGATATTAGATTGTCACCCTGGGCTTCACGCTTTTGCGATCATCAGACAAACAGGTTTATTTTTTTAAAAGTGAATCTATTTATGCTTATTTGTGTTTGATTATTTGTGTGTGGTGAAGGGTGTATTTTCATCTATGTTTGTATACATAGACACACATACATACAGGTGTATGTATTTTAGTTTGTACAAACACGCCAATATAAATAACCTGATGTTAGGTGCAGATACACATCCATGTGTTCGAGCATACATATATACGCAATTTTCATTCTATTTCGGTGTCAAGACTGCAGCGTTTACATATATAGCAATGTTCTCTTAACAAGGAACAGGTAGGGGTGGTCTTGACGTTTTTCAGATCGGCCGTTCGCACCGTCAGATAAGATCATGTAGAAGCGCGCACACACGCATCGGTCTGGGTCTACTACCACCAAGTTGTGTTCTGTTTGTGGACATGATAATGATGGTGTTTGTATTTTTAGCAACGGTAGCTGCTGGTGTATTATTGACGATGGTGATTATGTTAATAGTACTAATAACTGTGATATTATTATTGATAAATTAATAATAATTACTGATGTGTTATTGTTTATGATAAGCGGTAAAGTTAGTCTTGATGATGATGGAAACGATAATATAATAATGACAAAAAAGTGACAATAATGACAATGTCAATTATGATAATAGTTTTAATAACCATGATAATGATGATGATGGTAATAATAATAATAATAATAATAATAACAATGACGATGTTAAAAAGCAGTACTAAGGGTGGTAGTGATGGTTATGAAGTGATACATCTTAAAGTGGTAACAGCAGTACTGATAGGGAAAATAATAATAGTTATAGTCATTACAAAATAATAATTTTGAAGTGTTAATGGTTTTATTTTTCGTGATGGCTGTGGGTTAGTTGTCATGGTGGTCGTCGTGTCTGTAGGGGTGGTGTTAGTGTTGGTAACAATGCTGTTAATGTTATCGATCTGTGTTAATTGTTATAATGGTGGTTGTGTTTGTGGGATGGTGGTAGTGTTATAACAGTGCTGGTACTGTTAATGATTCCTGTTAGTGGTTTGGTGATTTTGGTGTTCTTTTGTTTTAGTGTTCTACCATTTTTTTTCCGATAGGTTCTGTCTTGGTTCCTTTTTTTGTAGATATTATCCGTCTATAATATTTATATTCGTTTCTTCATTTTGAAATTATTTTCGATATTTAGTTTAGTAATTCTTCTTGTTCAGTGTGAGAGATTATTGCCACTTTTTCGTGCAGACAAAGTAGACACCTCTTTGGTATGTAACTGTAGACAGGTGCGGTTTTCATGATTATTTTTGGTGGGATGTTTTTGTCTTTTAACTACCATATGTATGTGTATAGTGTGGTGCTGTTGAAGTATTTTCTGTTGGAGAATGAGAAATCGCGTATGTATTTTCTTTGTTTGAATGTTTCTTCTGTGGCACCAGTGTAGTGCATTGTAATGCTGTTTGCGTTTACCTTAGCTTTGTATACTATGTTCATTTATAGGAAGTTTCCTTGTCGTTGGCATGTGGTTTTGACTTTGTGGCCGCATTGGGGGCATTTGATTGGTCTATTGCAGGTTATTATACTTTTGTTGTGGCTTTTTTATTATTTGTGTTATGTTTTTAATGCAGCTGTAGCAAACTTTTACGTTATTGTTGTTGAAAATTTTTACTAAGGGGTTTGTTACGCGGAAGTGTTTTTCTATTAGATTTAGGAAAGTATCTACCCGAAAGGCTGAAACCAAGGTAACGGAATTGGTTCATCTCCTATTTATCTAAATACCTATAAACAATATATATATATATATATATATATATATATATATATATATATATATATATATATATATATATAGTTAGATTGATATGAGCTTTATAAGTGTATAATATATATAATCAATATATATATAATATATATACATATATTATATATTAAAATATATGTAATCTATCTACATATATATATAAATATAATCACATCATATACATATATATATATATAAATATATTGTATCAATATATATATATAAATAAATAAATATAAAATAAATAATCTCTCTATATATAAATAGATATAAATATATATATAATCACTATATATACATATATGAAATATATAATTAATATCTATATATATATATATATATATATATATATATAAATACATATAATCAATATATATATATATAGCAATTTATATAGGTCAATATATATATATATATATATATCAATATATATATATACATGTATATATATAAATCTATCTATCTATATAAATGTATATATACATCTATATCTGTAAATAAATATATATTAGGTTGGTGCAAAAATAATGTCGTTTTCTCACATATGTTAAAAGACTTTGGTTGAGGAAATGTCTTCCGCGGAGGAAGAAGGAAAGAAGGAATGTCTCAAATTCTTTAATCAAAGAAATTTGGCTAAATGGGGTGATGTGCAAATTTTTGCGGAAATATATTACCCAGATACAGTGGTAACAAATAGAGTAGTAAACCTTTAAACCAATAACAATGTTATGTCTCATTTTAGAAAAACTTTACAATCCAAGCAAATGCAACTAACATTGGACAGGTTTTTACTGAAAGAAAAAAAAAAAAAGAGAAACCTCAGAGAAAGATTTACCTGAATATATAGTGTAAGCATATAAATAAGTATTCATATGATGTTTGGAAATAAATTACTCTCTTTTGCATTAATTGTAATGGGGAAAATTGATTCGGTTTGAGAACATACTTGAACAAAAATTATGGTTGAGGTCTCTCTCTCTCTGTCTCTCTCTCTCTCTCTCTATATATATATATATATATATATATATATATATATATATATTGATGCATGTTTCATTAAATAATATAGACAAGTGTTGTCTATTTATTTTATGTAAATTCTTTTCATATCGTGTGATAAGCTTAATAACATTATCATTAAACGAAGAAAGAAAATCACAATATTGATATACATTTTTTAAACCTATCTAAGCTTTCGGCTTATATAAGCCATTATCAGACGATATCAAAAGAATTTACAGAAAATAAATAGATTTGTGTATATTATTTAATGAAACATGCATCAATGAAAAAATGCTGCCTAAATACACACACACACACACCCAATATATATATATATATATATATATATATATATATATATATATATATATATATATATATATATATAAAACTCTGAGTCGTGCTATCGGTGTGGGATATGTATATTAATTAATAGCAGTATTTTATTAGCACCAGCACTAACTATATATATATATATATATATATATATATATATATATATATATATATATATATATATATATATATATTAAGAGTTATTGTTTATGATTAAATTGTTTGTGTTAGATTTAGTATAATATATAATTAGTTATATATATATGTGTGTGTGCGTATAAATATATATATGTGTGTTTGTATATATAAATAAAGAATTATTGCGTATGATTAAATTGCTTGTACTAGATTTATAATATGTGTGCGTGTGTGTGTGTGAACCGAAAACTTAGATCGAAGACCAGAATAATAAAAAAAAAAAATGTTGGCCAGTTTTTGTCTTTATTTTCTCCCGAAACTAAAGCCACTATACGAAGCTTCAAACGGCTCATGATCAAACATAATAGACTTTCGCTGTCTGTTATATTTAACAATATGTTTGAATATATATATATATATATATATATATATATATATATATATATATATATGTGTGTGTGTGTGTGTGTGTGTGTGTGTGTGTGTGTGTGTGTATGGTGGTTTCACGTCATCTTTCCCCTACGCTTGCAATCATTGGGGTGCAAATGTGTCCACATATGCAACTTTTCATGAAAATCTGCTGCTATGTATTACAGATGGCGTATTCTTTGCCTTCAAATACATTATTGGAATCAAGATCAATCCATGTCAAATGAAAGGTTCATGCACACTTGACTTACGTGCAATGGCGGCAATCTTGAGAGAGTGAGGCCTACCTGACTATCTGCAGGGCTTTCCGATGAAGCCGTTCCGAGAATCTTTTCGGCTGTGAATATAGGCCTGTCTATAATGTTTATATACGCTTAACATATCAATGTATATTAGAGTATACGCGTTAGCGTATGTGTGTATGTATTATTATTTTAATGAAACAGATTGATAGTTCTAAGCTGATTTCCTTTCAAGTGACATTACAGAACACACACACACACACACACACACACACAGAGCGACACACACACAGACAAGCTGAAATTCTCTTTTGAGCAATCATTCCTTTCACTAAATTGTATCTTTAATACCATAATGAGGATATAAAAAATTAATTTGTGATTAACGTTATCTTGTAACAATTTCCATTTTTCTTGTATCTAGTTTAGATGGAAAATGGCTGTAAAAAATAAGAAAGGACACAATATGTATACAAAAATAAAGAAGAATTCGATGATAAAGCGGAGACTAGGCGACAACTTGTGTAATTATGCACTGTTATGGAAAATCTGCTGCACAAGAGATTCCAGGAATGTTGAATTGTCTTTATTGCTTTTTTATGAAATTTTACAAACATTTATATCTGTTTATATTAATTTCTTTTAATCGCAGAAAAAAATTAATATTACAACCAGATATGTCATTGAGTTCAGTCAAAAAGTAAAAGGTCAAAAAGATTTTAGGCTATAAATCACTCTTTTCACAATGAAATTGATATTAGCCAACCGAACTTGATAAAATAAATGGAATATACCTATATTCTATATGAGAATTATATCGCGGAAGTTTCGCAATATCCTTATTCAAAATATTGATAACTTGTTTTGTTGCTTTTATTATGCTAAGTGCAACATAATTTTTAACTATTTATAAGTAAAGATATAAGCCGTAGAAATATACGGAATAAATTATTTTAATTATTTTACTTGTTAATAAATATTCCTTGACATCCTATAACATTCATCATTCTTTCATTCATTGATTTTCTTATCTTTTGATTGCTTCGATTTTAGGACTTGAATCGATTTTTATTGCTTGCTTATGTGCTTCTTTGCTTGGACATTACTTTTCATTCATATACGTCTATTTTTAATGATGAACCACAAGTTTTCTATTGATCTAGAGAGGCTGTTCATTAATTTGGTCTTTCTTTTTAAAACTGTTTTTGGCAAGGTGGGCAATAGGCAACTTTGAAGGGGCATTGCCTTTCAAGAATATTCTCTTTTTAATTCAAAACCTGTGAGCTGAACATTTACAATTTTATTTTTAGCTGTAAACAAATAAGATGAAAATAACTAAACAATAAATTAAATACATATTTTCTTTTTCGAAAAAGCACAAAAGAAGGCAAAAAAGGAAGAAAAACAAAAAGCATGCAGAAAAGGGGAAAAGAAAGAAAGAAAGAAAGAAAAACCAGGAAAAAAGGAACAGAAAGAAGAAAATAGAATAAAGAAAGAAAAATGAAGCATAAAGAAAAGAAGAATAATTAGTTTTATCGAAACTGTTTGGTGGAATAAACGAATTACTTTCAAATTATAACAAAGTAAAACATACAAATTACCATAATTCTTTGCTATCTTTTTTTTGTATGTGAGGTGGGGTACATAGACATAAATACCCTTATGTAATTATAAACAGAAGTAGGCGTGTGGATATATGCAAATATGGGATGTGCGGATGGGGTAATAGTTATCGGCACAGAAAGTGGAATCGGTGAACCGATTTCAATTTTCGATTTCCGGCCTAATCTTCATCAATCATCTTCGCACTAATGCCCTTATGAAAGGCATGGATCCATCACTTCTCCCTCCAGAGATACACCCGTCTATATACAATGTATAAATGTCTCTTATTTTAAAAATATGTGTATATTTACTGTGTGTATATGCCACTGCAAACATTTTCTTCACTGAAGTTAACATTTAGTAATAATATGTTTTCATTCGTAACTATCGAGGAAATGAAAAAGTTTTTTGTGAAAGTAAAATAAATAATAATCAAACCAAAAATCACAAAAGAATTTCGTTCTTTCAGGCTACGCCCTCTTCCTTGGCCACTGATGGCCCCGCCCCAAGCGATTCTCACCCATTACAAGGGCAATTTTTCCCTCCTTGCTTTACCGCAGACACGCCCATTATTCTGCATCTTTTACACTACAGTGTCAGCTTTCAATAACATCGTCCTGAAGTGAGACAGTCTTTCGTTACCCCAGGATTGTTGTTCATTTCATTGTTCATTTCATTGTTCACATTAATTCTGTCTATTATCATGGATTATGGGAAAATCTTACTTGAATTTTACAGAAGGAATTTATCAGGAAGTCAATGTTACAATGCTTTGAATAATTTTCGCTTTCTTCTCCCACATACTTTATACTATAAATTGATCATCTTTAGTATTACGTACGAAGTGATTTAAAAGCATAAAATAAAAATAACTTATTAAATTAATTGCGGTGATTCATCCATATATATCGTGATTACGATTCCAATGTAATAAATTATAACCATGGAATATTAGTGTTTGAGCCTTAAGCAAATATATGGATATAGATCCGACAGTATGAAGAATATATATATATATATTGTGTGTATTTAGGCAACATCTTTTCATTCATACACGTTTCATTAAATAACACTTGTCTATATTATTTAATGAAACGTGTATGAATATATATATATATATATGTGTGTGTGTGTGTGTGTGTGTGATATAAAACAGGTTTTGAAAATTGTAATTTGATATTTTTTTTAGAATAAATCAGTTTTATGCACAGAGTGTTGCGGTCTTAGTGAGAATCGAGCTAAATACCTAGAAGCATATAAGGACGATTTCTATTGCAATATGACAATTGTTAACATTAGAAACTAGAAAGTAACGTACTGCGTGCCATTTTAGTTAAACGGGCTTAATAAATTTTGTTAATAATTTCTATGTCGTGTGTGTGTGCGTATGTGTGTATGTGTGTCATTTTTTTTATATATATTGAACATGGCATAGTTTAAGGGGTTTTATTCGTCTAGATTTCACTTTAATATGAGAAGCTTATTTATAGGTTTCTATGCCAAAAAAAAAAAAAAAATAGAATCATTCACTAATAAAAGCATATTTACGTGATTAAAAAAAAAAAAAAAATTCGTATTAAAAATGAAAAAAATTCGTATTAAAGCTCTGAACACACACACACACTCTTCCTCCTTAATGAAAAATATTGTCTACCACGCGAACGGACGGACGCGTTACTGTAATGTAATAACATTATTAGTGTAATAATATTCAAAAATCTAACAAAATCTAAATATTTCAGACATGCAAATCCGCACAAAAGGCGAACGTACACGCAAATATACATTCATACATACACATGGAAGGAAGTTCAGGAAAAACCACCAAAGATAGAATTTAAATTTTAAAATAAGATTAAAAAATTGCGGATGTAGGAGAAAACATTGGTATTTTAGTTTTCAAACTTGCGATTTTTTTATCAACAAAAAGACTTTCAACAAGTCAATTAAAAATATACCAATTTGCCTCCCTACACATATTGACAACACGTGAATTCTTTTATCCAAAGAAATAAGTAAATCGGTTTGAGATCAAAAGACACCGACTACAGAATTTACATGGCAGTTTCTTGAAGTTAATCCGATTGGTTTACATTCTTCCTGTAAACTAAGTAAATCACGTTTACTACTAAAATGTATGAACTTTCACTACATCAGACACTTGTGTATTAAAAAAAAGTTTTAATATAAAAAATGCATCCAGTGAAAAACTTAAAATGCACCATTACTAATTTGTAAAATGTTAATAATTTTAGTTGTAAAATTCTATTTTCAATTCTAATTGAACAAATCACTATAAAATCTTCTATACGACTTCTTAAAAACACTGCAAATAAACACACACATACACACACTCACACACACATATAGATATGTGTGTGCGTATGTGTGTCTGTGTGTGTGTGTATGGCCATCTTGATACCGTTTGTCTTAAGAATCACTGAAAACCCCTTTGAGTTATTCAACTAGAAAGAGAACAGGTTAAAATCAGTTTGTGTCAGCCCCACTTCCTAACTGAGCAATGGTGAGAGGAAAAAGATCATTCAGGCCTTCAGTTACTTTTTCCAATGTGATTAGTAGCAACAAGCCGATGATGGTAAACTTTTCAGGATGAGTAATATTCTATATTTTTCACCTTGAAACTCTGTCTTTATAAAAGATTTTATAACTTGTTTCTGTCAGATTTTATGAAACAAATTATGTACAACATGATTTTTATTAATAAATCGAAAAATTGACATTCCTTAACCCTCCATCAGTCTTTCCGTTAATGGTTTTCATAATTTTTCTATCGTTTTGACTTTAACATTAATTACAGCAGGTTTTATTGTTCCTTAAGGCTCTCTACATGAAAATTGTTTTCCGTTCTTATATACATTTTTAAATAGTGCACCGTAACTTTTCTATTGGGGAAGTGGGGCTATTTTATTAATGCGTTGTCTTTGATATTTTTTGGTTGGGGGGGGGGCAGCTAGGCAAAAGTCTGCTCTGTAGAATGAGAATAAGTATTGTCTTACATGAATATAGTCTTTAATTTAAAGCTTATGACCTATAACACTCAAACATGTCTTGTCTAAAAACTTGCAATAATTCTTTAAAGGGAATTATAATTTTACTGCCAAAAACCTTTTACCTCAGCTCCCCATTGTTGTCTTTAAGGTAAAATTGAAAGATTATTTTCATAAATGACCCAAACACTAGCCTAGTTATCAGGTCTAAATGTAGCTCTAAATTCGTCACTGTTGAGAAATCTGTTTTTATGTATTCCTTCGATCAACTTTCACATTTCTCTTTATGATCTTTACTTAAACGTGGTACTTTCCACACGTTCATCTTTTCAGCCAATGTTCTTAATGTTTTGCATCCTTTCTGTTTACAATCGCAAAATCAGTCTCTTTACGTATTTCTTGTGATTTCTCAAATTTATTTTGTAGCATTTTTAAAATCAGTCTATTTTATTATTTTGACAAAAATTTCATTTTTATTTTTTCTAATCTTTTTTTCAAGCTTTTCACAATTTCCCATATCGTGTTCTCATTAGTAAATAACTTTATGCAAGATTGTTTCTCTTTTGAGGCTATATTTACTTATGACTCTTGCCAATCTTTATATATATATATATATATATATATATATATATATATATATATATATATATATATATGAAGAAAAATATACGGAAAAACAAACAAAAATCCTTATATGCAATTATGCTGTTTTAAAGTTAATATAATGTCAACGTGGGACGTTTCGGTCTAATAAACCATCTTCAGGACATATTGATAAAATATAATTAACATTATCAATTCAACATGATATGTTGAATTGATAATGTTAATTATATTTTTACATTATCAATTCAACATGACATGCATAATTGCATATAAGGATTTTTGTTTGTTTTTTCCGTATATTTTTCTTCATACTGTCGGATCTATATCCATATATTTGCTTACATATATATATATATATATATATATATATATATATATATATATATATATATATATATATATATATTGAACAATAAAAAAATATTAAAAAATTAAAATCTTCAGACACACTGGGTAATAAATCTTTCGTTTTTTTTTATTATTATTTCATTTAGATTCCTCGACTAGTTTCGGTCAAAATGGCCATCATCGTGAGGAGAAATATTTCTGCTTGCTGGTAGCAGTAAACTACAGAAATGTATGTCTTGCTGGAGAAAATTAACTTTTGTCTGTAGTTTTCATTTGTTTTTTTATTTTTTTAATTTTTTTAACATGAATCTTTTAACATTCCTTCTGTTAGTCAAACAGTCTCTTTTAAGTTGTTATTTGAGATAAGAGCTGGATGGATCTATGCTTCTCTGAATTCCCGTGGTCAGTTTGACAGTTTTATTGGTTCCTGGAGAGGGGATGTGTCTCTGTTAAGTGTTTGTGTGTGTGTTATTTGGTTCTTAGGGAGTGAGTGAGTATGATATGTGTAAGCGTGTGTATTGCTGTGGGTGTGTGTTATCATTTGGATCATTAGGGAGTGAGTATGATGTGTGTAAGTGTGTATATTCGTGTGGGTGTTTGTATAAGTGTGAGGCCTCCACACTTCCGTAAGCATGTCTGTTTTGTGTGGGTGAGAAATGTGGGTAGGTTTTGATCTGTTGAGTATATTAGTACTATCTATATTGTTAAATTTATGGTTTAGCCCGGCTGGATATTGTGTTTTTAGACGTTGTATCCACTTATTTTCATGGGACTCTAAAATCTTTTTAATTTTATCTGCTCTGAACTTTTCTATTCTCTCTATTTTATATATATATATATATATATATATATATATATATATATATATATATATATATAATGAACAAATATCAATTTGCTCAATAACATCTTACAGACCCAAAAATTCACATGGTATATTTTACATAGAAACACAAGAATATATTTAAAAGTTTTCCTAACATCGGAGGTTAATAGCAACTTTATTTTGAAAACATTGATTTGCATAATAAAATCTGATATAGTGTATAATATATATATATATATATATATATATATATATATATATATATATATATGTGTGTGTGTGTGTGTGTGTGTGTGTATTCTTCTGGTGCTCTTATGTATAATGTTCCCCAAATTATTCATTAAAAATATTAATTTTCAACTTAGACCAATATTATGGTCATGTAAAATACACTGTCATTTATGCATAATTAATATCTATTTCTAACTGGAAAATTTTATTTGATAAAATTTTATAAATTTCCTATTTTGTCAACTGGTGGGAGATGGATCAATGGATCAATTAATGGATCAATCAAATGTTCTTTGCTGATACTCGTTTACAAAATGTCAGAAAGGAAGGTAAAAATTGCAATTTTCAGAATACTGGAATTCGTTCTCTAAACGATTGAGGCAATTTTACACTCTAAAACGATTTAACATCGACATATTTATTCCTACTGTCCAGCATTATTACAACCGATAAATTCACACAAACACACTCTCTCTTACACACATCCTTATTTTAATTTTTTCATATCTATCTACTTGTATATACATGGACATATACACAGTGATTAATTTTTAGGGTTTTAGATAATTTATTCTTTTTTCACTTATTATCATCATCATCTTTTGCTTTTTGTTTACTAAAATCCTTTAGTGGGTCATTACTCCATATATAGGCAAAGTATTCCTTGCACACATTCTGATGTTATGTGATATTTTACACGTACAGTTTTTATATTTTCTTTACATTGATAATCTTGAGATAATGTACAGCACGCAATTATTATTATTATTATTATTATTATTATTATTATTATTATTATTATTCACCCTCTTCGGTGGCATTGTATTAAATAAACTTTATTTCTGGAAACAGACTTGAGCGAATTGTTCCTATATTCTTGTGGAATGTAAAGTATTTAAATTCCCCCAATCGGGCAAATTAACTCAAAACTCAAGAGACATACTTAGCTTTAAAAATCTAAAAAGAAAAATATTTTCAAAAGCTCATGACATTTTTGAGTAACTGTTGTTGTTGTTGCTGTTGTTGTTATTATTATTATTATTATTATTATTATTATTATTATTATTATTATTATTATTATTATTATTATTATTTTATATTTTAACCGTAAGGACATATTTAAATAATATTTTGCTTATTAATCCTTCTTTGTTTTGACGACATTTAAATGAGGATGCATTATATGAAGAATCCAATTAGTAATGAATTTACTACAGAGTAAATACTCTCGAAATTGTTTATGTGCGATAAATTTAAATAATAATTAAAAATGTACAAATATTTACAAATTAAATTTCAAGGCGTTTTTACAGATTTCATTATTTGCACCTCCAAAACTTTAAAGTTTACACTCTTTATTATTTAGGTGTCAACAAATAAAAAGAACTTCTTAAATCTCAGTTAAAAACATAAACGGATAAAAATGTACAAATTACTTTTAGTATTTATTATTATGCATTTATATTAAGGGCTGCTGAAAAGTTCTCAGCTTGGAAAAGAAGGGCTTTAAAATGAAAAAGGATCGATATTTGGTTATTTAATGTTATCAGCGTTCTAACGTTACTGTAAGATTTTGAATATAAAGTACAAAGAAAGTAATGGAAAAATAAAAAAATTGTATTAATTTCTTTTCTTTTCAAATAATTAGTTTTGTGCAAATAAAATATCTAATCGTACAAAATGAAAATAACATTAAAAAATTTTGTTTGTTGTTAATATTTCATTAATAAATGCAAACTAGTGGTTCATTTTAATAATTCAATCGGAATTCATCTTTAAGCTGGTCCATAGCCGAATTAAAATGGCAAATTTCAAATCTGATTTCAAAGCCTTAAAGCGGTTGGATTAAAATTTACCAACAATATTGTTGAAGGTACTAAAACGTAATTTCATTAAAAATCCCTTAGGACAGCGTTGCATCTTCTTACAAAATTAAATTTAAACTAGTTCAGTACTTGTTGCTTTACTGACAGACCAAATGATCAAATTCTAAAGCTAAATTATTTGTCCTTTTAAAATACTATATTTATTAGAAAATATATCCAATTTAAAAACACAAGGAGAAAAATGACTTCAAATACTCGCACTCTTTACCTGTTACCCAGTGGTTCGTCCTTGCATCACAGATGTCTGTTTTAACAATTCATTATATATATATATATATATATATATATATATATATATATATATATATATATATATATATATATATATATATATATATGTGTGTGTGTGTGTTGTGTGTGTGTACATTAAACGCAGGCAATGCATGACGGGCTTATAATCAACTCTATTATAATATAAATTAATATTTTTGTTGGAAAGTCTTCGGATAAAGATTTGTTTCAAACATTTTGTAGCGTCAATTCATTTTATCGTAAAAAGTGAACATATTTGCCATGGCACTGGAAACTGCATATCGAAATTCTAAAACCGAATTACTGAGGTAAAAACACGCTTGCAAGCAAGTTTTATTCAGTAGAATAGGATAAATATAGAACAATAATAATAATATTGTCAGTTAAAGTCTTACATTGACATAATTAGTATCAAGTCTTGTATACCATCACTTCAGAAATCTGGATGGTCTGGCACTGGAAATATTCTGCAAAAGGTTGATGAAGAACAGCAAGATCTCCAGTTGAAAACGAAAAAATCGTACGAAAGGAAAAAAAAACAAACCAAAAAACAAAACAACAACAACAACAACAATAATAATAATAATAATAATAATAATGTTATTATTATTGTTATTGTTATCATCATCATCATTGTTGTTATTATTTCCTTTGATTTCTGTTGTATACACGTTTCCTTCAGGGATCCAACCAGAGACTTAAGGTCAGAAATGGCTTCATGTTATTTTCCACTGATCATTTTTATAAATAAAAAAATAAAACACATAAGATCACACATATTTTACATAAATAAAGCTCTTCGTAATGTGCGAGCTGTACTTGTGGGTATAATTTTTTGTGTATTTTTGTGTTTTTTTTTTTTTTTTTTTTTTTAGGCTGGGCTACCAGGAATCCCCTCACTGAGTCTATCGGAACCTTTTTCAATCAACTGAATTGGCTTCAACTGAAACTGGAATTATTGATGTCCTCATGTGTCACATTTTTTTTTTAAATGTCCACTTCAAGTTCCTTGTATTTTGATAGTTTTTTTATAAAGATTTTCATATATATATATTACAATCTACAGGGACTGTCGTGTCAATAAGAAAAAAACATTCTGTCTTTGTGGTCTTTGACCATGATGTCTGGGCGATTAGCTTTGACTTTTAATGTCGCATAAAATTGTTACAGGTCTTACCTCTGTAACCGAATCTGGGTTACCAGTTTATTGCAGTTTCTTTTCCGTAAAAGTTGTAGATATTCCAGTGCAGATATTGGCCCACTCTATCATAACGAGTTTCATATTCCGCGGGTGATAACATCGTACAACCTGATACAAGATGGTCAATTGTTTTTGGATATTTATCACAGAATCTGCATTGCGGGTTAACACAATTTTTCGGAATGTGTGCTTGGTAATTTCTAGTTAGCAAGCATTGGTTCTTTATAGCAAAAATAAAACCTTCAGTTTCAGCTTTTAACCCTGCATTACGTAACCAATGATGCGTACAGGGTTTGGCCACATCAGCTTGTTTGTACGGGCAGAATATTAACCACGAACATACTCATTTTGCCATCATTTTTGCATTTGATACATTGTATTTGCTTTCTTTTTTAGGTTCTTTGCTGCTGCAGTAGGTATATTATGGTTTATTTGCAATTTTTCACCCACTTGAAATTCCTTATTGAATTTGTTAGTTCACAGTTTTAAAAAAATTTGAAAAAATAAAATATACTTTTTTGAAACTTTATTTGAGTCGTGTTTACATGTTTGACGAGTTGACAGACCTAAAAAAATGTTGTTCGATGGAAACTTTATCTATAAAACATAATTTAAGAAAATGACGTGACTGCCTTTTTATATAATTCTTAAGTACTCAGTAATCTTAAAAAATTATGAAAATATTCTCCAATGTTTTATTGAATTTTAGAAATTTCGGCTTTAAATTTAATGTAGTTATAGCTCTTATTTTCTGATAATGTCGCGTATAGTCGACTGTACTTACAAAAATCGGCACGTTTATACACTAATAAAAAATACAAAATTCCTTTAAAAATCTTGGTGCGTGATGATTTGTATTAAGCTTTCTATTTATGATTAGTAAATGTCGTTTATACTTAATAATATAATCTAAAAGGCTGAAATTAATACAGAAATTTAAAAAAAATAAAACTTTATAAATTATTATAATTAAAAAGTGAAAACAATTCTTGTAAAAATTCATTATCCATCAATTTTTTTTCTTAGACAATGGTGTCCTTAAAATATCTTATTTATAAAATCAATTAAAACCTTTTCTAATTAAATAATATCATAGTTTTATTGCATTATTTTATTTTACGATTTGGAACAGATTTACAGTAAATGAGTAACTATTTTAAAAAATATTAATTATTTATATTCTCTAAGGAGAACGACTTTTAACTAATATAAAAAATATTCGGATCAAAATATAATTTCTTGAAATTTCATAAAATTAAGTAAGTAGGAGTAACAGTTGTAAAAAATATATGTTTACTAAGATTTTATAAAATAAAATATTTAAAAAATAATTTAATTGATTTGGAAATAAGTTCTGAAAATCTCACTAAAATTCAACAATTATTTTATTTTTGCAAGAATTTCCAAAGCACCGCAAAAAAGACGCTAAATTTCCCACCGTTGACGCCAAACAAAACAAGATTTTTCATCAAAATCTCGAACGTGCTAGAAAGGATTAAAAAATTAATAAAGTTGTAAGAAAAATACCTCTTTCCTCTTAATAATAAACATTTTAACGATAAAACTTTGTCGTCATCAAGTTTGGGGCTATTTTTATCATGTTATGCTCTTTTTTAACGAAAATTGGAGATACCTACATTATTATTATTAATATTATTTGCAGTATCATATTGCCAGAGAGTAATTTTGAGTTCCTAATTACCAACTCTCCTCCGGGGTCTAAGAGCACTCTAAGCGTGGTATCTATGCACATTTGGGACGTTTCGTTTAGATGATGAGGTTTTTACGCATTATTAGTTTTAAGAAAATTTCTAAACATTCTTTAAATGGAAGATATGCCAACTTCATGGAAACGCAACAGTAATACGAATGTATTCGTTTTAGACGATTTATTATGTCAATTTTAATAAGACGATTTATTCGGTAAATAATACGTACTTAGGGCAAGCATGTTGACTAACTGATGTGAACACCATCAACCACATGGGGGTGTGCCACCTTCTCATCCATCTGACAGTAGAATTTGGTATTATACCCGTTCATAAGAAATCTTCTTTTTTTCTTTCATACCCGTTCATAAGAAATCTTTTTTTTTTTTTTTTTTTTTTTTTACATTTGCAAGTAATGTAAGTTCAATTACAACTGAAGAGTAGGCGCTGAAACGTTCTTGGTCCGACCAAGAAGAGATTCAAAATAAATTCTGATATTTGGTCAGATATTAAGGAAGTGGATAGAAGCGAAAATATTTCAACAAGCCTTCGTACAACTCACAAACATATCGTGATACAATATAGTTTGGTCGCTTGGGCTTAAAAAATGTTGCGAATACATGAATGGAATCAACATATTCAACTACGAATTTAATGATAATCCGTTCCAGGAGTGGATTTGTAACTGGAAATTTCGTATGTTGAAAAAATTTTCCCCATTTAAAATAATAGAAATTAAATTAATTCGTTCCATGCTCAAAAAATATTAATATAAAATCAATAAAAATTGTATTCAATAAAAATTCTCTTAGGGTCTGCTTTGTATTTTCGGTCACTTCAAAACACCTCTGAAACAAGGTAGCTTTATCAGAGCTTCCACTGTGGATGCCGGTTCTCTTTTTAAACATTTCAAACCATCCCCGGCTTGCTTTAAATGCATTTTCATCTTCAGGAGACGTGCCTGGTATTTTCCAGATAAGATCCACGTGAAGTGCCCTTGCCTTTGCATATATAATATCGTCAGACACAGAATCACCTCGTAGCCGCCTCTCATTCACCCACACCAACAACAGCTTCTCAACATCTTTTAGGGCTTTTGGACGATGTTTGGTAATTATGATAACTCCCTTGGTTACATCAAACTTTTTTTTTATTTCTATCTAGTTCTTTAAGATAGTGCAAATTGTTGATGCTGAATGTCTGTATAGATTGGCAAGGTCAGAAACACAGGTACCTTCTACGTACATCTGAATGATCTCCTTTATTTGCACGGACATTTTTCCCTCTTCTTAGTAAAAACTAGCTTCTTCAATGACATTGTGGGCTACAAAAATTATCAAAAAATTTCTAAAATTTAGTAACACATTACAGTAACACATTAAAATGTACAGTACAGTACATTTATGGAGAAATGTAAAGGAACAAATTGCAGTAATGAAATGTACCGTACAAATCAACCTGAACTGGATACGTAGTTTATTTTACTGCATAGTTTACGTGCTGTACCTGCATTTTATACTTTTTATTTTACTCTACTTAAACTTTATAATTTTTTTTTACATTTTTATATTGTGCTGTGCTGATATGAATTTAAAATTCAATGATTATACACTGTATATTAGACTAAAACACACTTTACATAGAGATTAAACGAAATAAACTAAGCTTTGTCACATTTTACCTACTTTTAATTCAATAAATTTGAATCTGTACAGTAATGTACCTGTACTGCATTCATTTCTTTTACACTTACACTAATATAATCACAAATATGCGTACACTACAAATGTTCATTCTACGAGGTAACAAAGAGGACTGAGCGAGATGATGCAATGCTCGTAGTAGCATCGCACTACATCTAGTGTGATGGAACTATATAGAAATATGTACTGTATAATAATATAATACTGTACTGTATATAAAATATATAATATAATAATGTACACTGTATATAAAACATAACAAATATAAGAATAAAAAATACAGTATAAAATATATCTGCAAATATTTAGTAGAGTACAGTATAATAATAGAATATAAAAAGTATTTTAATACTGTATAATACCACATTATTATATTATTATATATAAAATATATAACAATATATAATACATAGAAATATATAATAAATTATATTTAGATAAGATTAAAAAGTATTTACGGTACATTTATATCAAATATCTAGTTCGAATTTCAGTGGTGGGAAGCCCATTCTTAATTTTGTAAGTCGAAATTAATTCGTAAGTGTAAACGAGTTTTTCGTAAGTGTTCATGAGTCGGTTCCACTATACTTCTATTGGAAGCATTGCACATGCATATAATATCAAATGATATCATGAACAAGTAGATCGTCGAGGCATTTAGGTATTTATTGAGTCAATGGAACTTACTTGGTTGTGATTATCTCCTCGAAAAAACAAAATGCGGCAAGTTGAAATGGGTTACTTATTCCTTTACTGGACCGATTAAATGGAGAGTTTCATGCCTTTTCCATTGATATTAATACTAAGTGAGCACAAATGACTTCAGTCAAAATTTGAACCGATTATATTTACGGTGTTAGCTTTACATTTATCTATAATTTTTTAAAATATGAAGTTTATGTAAAATATTTTTCTGTCTGTCTCTCTCTCTCTATATACACATATATCGACTGGAACAAAAAAACTGGATACATTGTACTATAAATATTAAGATCTCATAACTCGGCTGAAACAGAACTTTATTCTGCAAAGTAAGCATTGGAGAAATACCCCGAATTTAATGCCTTTTATTCATTTCCACGGAGTGGAATAGGTACAGAGGGCAGAATATATACGGAGGGCACAATAACAATGTTAGATAGAGCAAATTTCCAGCTACATAGTCACCACCATTGTCAATGAATTTACACCGCCAATGAACGAGAGCCTGCTTGACGCGCTCGGAACGTGTCTTGTCACGCATACCTGTGGCCACTACTAAAACGCATTACTTACCATCTAACTGTACTTACATTCATTGTTTGGTCTCCGTAAACGTTTAACAAGTGTCGATGAATGCCAGTGGGAACACTTTTTTCGCATGTAGGAATTAAATGATGTATATTTGCATTGTTCATGCATTCATGTCAGTGCAAGATTGCTGTTCAGCTGAAAAGAAAAAAGGACGACATGATATTGGTGTGAAGGACTTGCTTTTGCTTGAAAGCAAAAACAACGTGGATTTAAAATATAACCTTGTTGCAAAAATAATTGCAATTTTTTGCCCTTAAAAGCGGTATATTCCAATTTAGGATAAAACTTATTAATTGAAATAAGAACCATTATTAGAATGGAGGCATTATTACCAACAATAAACATGTCTATTTATTCCGGTAAAATATCATTCTGGAGTCCTGGAGTCCATACATTCTTTGAAGGTGTTTTGAGTTGTTAACAATCTCTTACCTTTCAATTTTCTTTTCTTTTTTTTGAAAATATGATAGTCGGCTTGCGATGTTTCCGCCAGGATTCAAGCAAGACGTTGTGGATGATTCCACTTGCCGAGCACAAAACTGTCTTCTTGATGCAGCTTTGGATTAGTAAAATATTTCTGTTTCTTCCCTCAAGCCAATTGCTGTTTGGAATGCTGTCAATTTTCGTACAGAATACATTTTGTCACATGTCCTAATAGCATCAAGAAATATTTTAATTTTCGTTCAGCACACATTTGCCAGGATTTTTCATTCTCCAATTAGTTGAGTTGATTTACGGGTTAAGGGTTGGGGTTAGTAATTTTATTAGTTAAGTAAATAGCCTTCAGTTGTCGGCTAAAGCAGAAGGGCGTCTGCAATCCTCAGCAACTTCAAAGATCTTATATCCGTCACGGAATTTCGTTGGCAGTCTCCTGACCAAACGTATGACTTATAATGTGAGTAGTTTCTGCTGCTTTACATCCCATTTGAACACATGTAATAAATTCACTTGAAATTGGTTTTTCCCCCATCCCAACTTTGATTGCTTATAAATAGCAATAAGCAATGAAAGCAAAACCATAAGACTAAATCAAGAAATGAAATTTGCGCTTTAAGATGTTTACATAAACATAGTTTATTTCTGAATAAGCATCAAAGTATTAGGTTGGTGCAAAAATAATGTCGTTTTCTCACATATGTTACTATGTGAGAAAACGACATTATTTTTGCACCAACCTAATATAATAAATAAACCCTTGTTATCAAATTTAAGATAATATGTGTGTGTGTGTGTGTATGTGTGTGTGCGTGTGTGTGTAAATAAATGACAGTGTCAAAAGTCAAGCAAACAATACATGACTTTTCCTCGGTATCATGTTAAACGCACTGATAATGACCTAGAACTAAGTGCCATCGTAAATCAGCTAATAAAAATGATCTCATAAATTTCTATTTTCACCATAACAACAAAATAAAATCCAAAATAATTATCAGATTCTATTTAACACTCAAAATTTATAGGTATCAATTGAGTAGAAATATAATGAAAATACTTTTAAAGTTCTCCAATACACCAATGATTGAATATTCAGCACGAAACGGAAGGCTCATACAATATTTCAAAGAATAAATCAATTAAGCAAATCTATCGAATCAATATTACTCTACCTTCCAAATATCACAACTATAACTGAAAAGGATTTATCTAAGTTTAACGTAAAATTTGTAACTTCTAAAACAATAAGAGATTTAATTAATACAAAACAAAATAATAACCGAAAACTTGAAGAAGGAATGTATTCTATAACAATGAATAAATAGGAAAAACCTTTAAGAATTTAGATAAAAGATTATATGAACACAAAGAGCTTTTAAAAAAACCCAAAAAAAACAATACACTTGCAATAATGAGTTTGACCATAATTTCTACACGTTAATTAATTAAGGTGAAAATGTATAGAAAGTGCTTTCATTACTAGATCATCCACGGCAAATTTGCGTCAAGATTCACCTTCCCTAGTTTATCTTCTGTTATCACAACGTGAGATACTTAATAAAAAAGTGATAAAAAATAAAAACGTAGGGGAACTGGATGAAATAAGTCTGACAAAAACAAAATAAAAATTTAAAAATGAAAAATTTCAGCGTTCCAATAGCGTCAGCATTTCCTTTCGTTACGTAATTGTAACAGACCCTTACGTTCGTATACGCCCCCTTTTCTACGTGTATATAGTTCCATCGACAAAAACATTACTTTAGTCTGATGAAGTACGTCTAGAGGACGAAAGGCGTTACAAAAAATTTTTTCAACTTTTTCATTCATTTGCCTAACAATTATAAATATATTTATATGTGCACGCGCGTGTGTGTGCGTTTATAATAATACTATAAAAAAAAAAAAATTAAAACAGTTGACCGGGGTATTTCTTGGAGGTAACTCTATTAAGGCAAGCAGTCTTTGTAATTTTCATGCTTGGTATCAAGAGATAGGGCATTAATAATACATACATAGATACATATAAACATACATAAAATGAAATGTTTATCTTGTTTCTATTCTGAGTTTCGTAGGATTACATCCACTCTTCAGTAGACTTATTGTAAACTACAGTAAAGTATCGTAAAGAGTGAATATAAATCCGCGTAACAGAAAGTAAAGACACGATAAATTATATATGTGAAATTAGGAAGGAGTTCACGAATTATATATATATATATTCAGCTACAAACAATTATCATCATAATAATAATCGCGTAACATCAAAAATGTAAACATTCATTATATTTAATCAGTTCGTCGTCGTTTTATCAGTAATAGTTCATAATTATTTTAATCTTCCATATAAACTTTGGACAAATCTCGTATCGCATAAACTGAATTAAGTGATTAAGTGTTGCTGCTGATCAAAGTAAAATTTATAAGAGGGGAAAATTAAATTAAATAAAAATAGAACAATAATAAAAATTGTATTTTATAATTTCTAGAGATTTTTAATAATTAAAATATTTTAGTGATTTTCCTATTTATGCAAAGACTAATGGAGCTGTTTAAAAATTGAAATTAATATTTGAAATTTCTTCGCTGTGAGAAAGGATTTATCTCTGATGTTACCGTCTGTACAAGAACAGTTCATTTTGGGAAATGTTGTTGAGTGCGATAAAAAAAAGAATAGAGAAGCAATTTCCAAAATTAATTTTACTTTTTCTCATTTTTATTTCTTTGCCCTTTTTCTTGTTTCCCATTTTTATTTCTTATTGCATTGATTCAACCTCACTTTCCTAATTTCTTTATTAAGAGGAAATGTGTTAACGATTAGACATAAAAGCATTCAATGTTCAAAATCTCTTATAAAGTGTGTATGCATTTGCAGAGTGGCGAAGGAGGGATTATATTGTATAAAGCAATTATCAAATAGGTGAACCACTGAGATGACTCGAACCTTTCCCTTCTGTTTATTATTCTCATTCAATAATCAATATTTTGCATCTATTCATTTAAATATTTGACTTCATAAGCCCAATATTTAGCCTCCAAACAACTGAAGAAATCGTTAACCACAAACACAAACAATAATCCAACTGAGAATCTACTGACAGTTCTTCCAATAAGCTACGATTTGAAATCCATACAACGTAATGAAAGACTTAATTTGCATAAATCATGAATAATGTTTGCCCAAAGTAATCTTAATAAATTACCTTTTAAATTTTAAAACAAAAGATGTCGATTAATAGCTACCATTTTGTTTTTGGTTGATTTTCTGTCGAGAGATGATAAGCGTTATGTCTTATAAGCCGCCGTTTGTAAGTTGAATGCTCTGTGAATCCAAATCTGGTTTCAAATTTGACTTTGACCAACATATCTCACTGAACAATTATTCGTTCATCATTATTATTGTATTAATATCAGAAGATCTTACAAAACCATTAACTTCTCTCTGTAGGTTAAATAAATTACAGTTTCTGTTTAACAATTAGAAATTATATGAACGAAGACTTTCGTCTTTTATTTATAATCCAGTGATCTGTATTTATTCATCAGCTGTTCAATTCGTTGAAGCCATATAGGAACCACGAAGCTCAAATTAAGTTAAAAAAAAAGAAAAAGAAAAAAGTAGCGTGTGTCGTTGGTATACTTAAAGGCATCTCTGCCATATAAGATCAAAATATGTACAAAGTTAATCCTATATTTTAATATAACAAGGAAGATTATATACACTTTTAAACTTGATAAAAAAACATCATTTTCCAGAATTTTATGGAGGATACAATGTTGGTCTTAGGGCCTATTTTTTGTAATTTATTCGCATGGAAATTTTTTCCATTTATTGTATACAATAAATGGAAAAAAATAAGTTACCTTTAAATCCATTAAAAATTTTAATGGATTTAAAGGTAACTTATATAAGAAGAAACAATCTGTTTTAGGG
>OZ010600.1:39875577-40035577 GCA_963932145.1 Acanthosepion lycidas | reverse complement strand
ATCAGGCCTCAGATCCAGGAAATTTTGGAGGGAGGGGTTTTATGACCAAATTCAGGTCTAGAGGGAATGGACTATAGGTCAGATATGTACATTACAACAAACTTGAAAGCTATTATATATTAACCAAAGCTCCAACCCGCCTAACAATGTCATACACAGGTCACATGATGAAATAGTCAAACTTGATGAAAAGAGAACAGACAGGACAATGATTATAGTCAACATCATGTAATTAAATGTAAACATTATGTAACATTTTAACCTTTGAAAATTGACAAAATTTTTAATCTGAAACTTTATTGAAAATAATAATCTTAAATCATACAGTGATGGTTGGTGAAGTTTATTGTTTACGTAAAACAGTCAGATAATCGAATTGCCCTGTAAAGGCTATTTAAACATTTATGATAGGTAATTTAATGCAATGTCATCTATGATTTCATCGAAATCATTAAGTCGCAGTTTATCATTCTTTATATAGAGAATACACAGACAGCCGCTCTCGTGACAGTGTTGAACGAAGGTCACTTTTGATCCTTTTCAGCCTGGTAAATAATCTCTCTCTCCAGCACAATTAGTTGCCATCAAACACAGGGACAATCTGAAAATCGTTTCCATATTTGGAAAAGCAGCCTATATTTTTTCCTGTTTTATTTTCTGGTACATGACTAAGTGGCTGAAACTTTCTTTTTTCTGCATAAGTCTTTTTGACAAGACAAGAGTTCATCAACAAAACTGAGATCAACATCCTTTGGATATTCTCGTGAAGAATGTGTTACCTCGTTGCTTGAAGATCAGTTAAAAGCGAAAAATTGTCAGCAACACTCCTCTACACAGTAGCTCTTCTCTCCAAATTTGAGTGAAGAACATCAATGAATGTATCCTAAACTTATCTCTTGGAGGAATTTCATCCAAGTCTTCAGTTTCACTGCCATTATTATGTTGTTTTCACACGCTACACCTTCTTTGGAGAGTTTTGTACTCTGCATCAGGTAGAGTTTTTGCTTGCTCCTCAGTCTCATCAAAATTTTCCTGTGTGCTGGAAACAAATTGTAGAAGTGAACTGTATAGGTTTTCACATGTGGTCAATGAAATCTGTACACTTTGAAAGGCATTACTTTGTGAAACTGCTCAAGTAAACTTGTCCATAGATGAATAATGAACGCAAATTCAAATTCTTCCATTTTCTGAAAAAGGATTTTGAGCTTGTCGTCTAGTATCACCCTTTTTAGTGTCTTCATCATGGATGTGACTGGGTGCTTTGACAATGTATACATAACCTTCACTGATGGTTGTCGTAGCTCTGGAATGGGCCTCCTATTTTGTGTCAGATAAATATTGCAGAACATTTAACACTAGTGGCAAGAAGTATTTTCGCACTGCCCACTGTCATGTAGGGGCAGAGAAAAAGCAATAAAATTCATTGACCACTTCAAAGAAATTCACTGCATCCAGGCAAGAGTCAACTGCAGCACTTCCAACGAGATTTAGGGAATGTCCAGCACATGGAAAAATTTTGAAAACTTATTCTTTTCTAGAATTTTCTGTCGAACGACATTATACTTTCCAGCCAAGTTAGCTGCATAGTCATATAACTGACCCCTGCAATTTCAAGTTCTTCAAAATGTTCAGTATCAGTTCAGCCATTCCTTGTGATTCTTTAGGTCAATAAATGCCAAAAATCGTTCAACTCGTATTCCATCAAGGGGAAACATAACTCAATTACAGTGTGTTGATCAACATTGGAATCATTAGGCGTTGAATCGACTTATACAGTAAAATACCCTGTTTCTTTGATATCAATCACTATTTCTTCAAGAAGCGATTAACTGAGTAACTTCTTTACATATGGTCTTGGATAGGTATGATTGATGGACAGAGTCTTTATTTCCATACTAGTTTATGTGGGTACGTATGAAGGGATAAAATTTGGTAATCAATTCCAGCAAATAGAGAAAGTTTATTTTGTTTGGAGAGGCGATGGTTTCATAATCCCTTCTAAAATCCAGTCCAACCGACAAATCACTGCCATCACTCGTTGAAGTACATGCCTCCAGTATTCCTGTTCTGCTTTGATTTGCTCATCAAGTTTTGTTGTAATCGTTTAATCACGTTCTCTTGTTAAGTAGGTCAGCATAGCGTCCATATGACTTCATAAATTTTCATGGGTTTTATAACTTGAGGATGGTACCTGTTATCAAATCCCGAAGAAGCTAGAGCTGTCGTTGAAAAGCATTCTTAGAGAATTTAAAAAAAATTTGCACAAAAAAACAATAGACTTTTCCTTGTCTTGAAGAATATACTAGCCGTCCCGAGGGTAGGTTTCTCATTTATTTTAGTGGAGAAGTCAAGCAAAAACGAGTTTGGTTTTTGTAGATTCTCTTCGAAGTTGTGAAATGTCCATCCCAGTATTGACATTCCAAAGGGATTTTTTCTATCCAGTATGAAATTTCTTCATCGCTCAATGTGGTCCATAAATCTACATGATTCTTGACGATGAAATCAGGAGATAAGCAAACACTCGCTTCTGGACATTTGGTGGGGGAAACTAAAACTTATGGGTTTGTGGATCTACTGGTACTTGGAGTTACTGACAAATGTTCCTGAGTGGCAATAGTACTTGGATTTACAGACGATGGTTCTGGGGTGTCACTGGTACTTGGAGTTACTGACAAATGTTCCTGAATGCCACTAAGTAATGTATCTGAATCTTCTGCCGAACTTCTTCGTTTCAAATATGCAAAGCCAAATGATGTGATTGGCTTTCAATATTAGGCAACAGGAAAACATCACTGCATTTATTATTGAATGCTGTTAGCCACTAAACTTGAGCTTTTCAGAAATACAACAATATTTTTTAATATGTTATGTAAAATTTTATGCTGAATCGTTCAATATCTTTTCTGATATTGAATGAAGAGCTTTTCTTGATAAAAACTGCAATTTTTTTCATCATTTACTATATGGAGCAGCTTTTAAATTCATTATATCTGAGAAGTTTAAGTAGAGTAAGCTGATTTTAGGTTACTAATATGTCCAAAAGCTCGTGAAAAATCAATGGAGATATATTTTAATGCTTTTCAGAAGATGACCGAAAGGCCAACGGGACCCTGTGCTTAAGCACACACTTAAGCACAAATGGTAAATCCGGCACTGATTTTGTGCACGCTTCGGGAATATCTTCTCTTTCGGTAGTTACACTTCAGCCTACAGATGACTGCTGCAGCGCCTTGGTGCGTTGAATGCATACTTTTAGATATCAAAAGTAATTAATATTAGGAACGCACGTGGCTTTAATTTAAATCTATTCACCTTTGTAAACCGCATACATAAACAGCATCTGGAAATATATGTATGCATTATGTATCTGTTCTCCAGACTGCTGATAATAGATAGATAGATAGATAGGGAGGGAGGGAGTTGAGATAGATAGATAGGGAGGGAGTTGAGATAGATAATGGATGCTCAGTAACCCTTTAGGCATTTATTTTTAGAATCTATGAGTCAGTTAGGGAACAGAAGTGTCACAACTTGTACCTGTGTCGTGTACAGAAACCAGTATTCATGTTTAAAGAGAATTTAGTTAAACGGATGCTGCTAAGATTTTAGAAATTAGTGCTATCCATTATTCTAACCGAAATCAATTAAATTAGATTATTAAAGTCCATAATATAATCTGAATTTGACATCCATCAGTATAGTGTTTCATAATCTGAAAACACACACACACACACGTGCGTACATATGGACAAATCTACCTACATCAACGGCGTAACTAACGTAGAATTTGCTGTCTAATCGACATTGCAAAACTAGACTACATTTAAAGAGGTTTACCGAGTACGAAATTAGATACTGAAGATAGCCGGGGGTTACAATGGCCAAAACATTGTATATATCATAACCGAGATGAACATACTGGTTCGAATAGGAAAGCATATAATAATAATTTAATCATCATAGTTCATAATTTGCAAATGTTAAGCTTAAAATCTATTAGAAAAAAAGCAGGATCTAGTCTCTCTCTCTCTCTCTCTCTCTCTATATATATATATATATATATATATATATATATATATATATATATATATATATAGAGAGAGAGAGAGAGAGAGAGAGAGAGAGAGAATCTCTTTTTGATCGAGTCGAGTGCATTTCAACAACCCCATATTTATGTGAAAGAGAAGCACAAAAATAAAAATTACCAGAATTTTCTTTTCTCCTCCATATTTCATCTCTGATAAATAAAAACGAAACATGTTAAATTTATAAACTTTTCATATTTTTTCTAGCATGTGTATATACATGAATATTTATATGCTACATACATATCTGCATTTCTGCTTGCAAATGTATAAATGTTAATGCGATTCTGCTGCATAAAGACATGGATTTATTCGTATTTATACGCTACAAATACGAACAAACGAATGCACATATGCATTCTGATAGAGAATTTTTGTAGATAGGATGTTTCGTGTATGTCAGGTGATTTAACATGCACAACATTCAAGACAAAACCAACGAAAGGGAAAGAAAGAAAGTTACCAATAGTATCCTCGAAATCTAATGTTGATGAAGAAAAAGTAAGAAAACCAAAGAAATAATTGAATAAGGGAACAGAATAAGAAAAATGGCAGGTACAAATGGAAAATAATAAGAAAATACAAGGAGGCAAAAGAAGTAAAGGAGGAGTTTTGAAAGCCAGAAAATAAAAATGAGAAATATAGAAAAATAAAAGATGCAGAAGAGGAAGAAGTAAAAAAAAAGCAATAGAAGGGTGCATTTCGATAAAAAAAAAATAATCGAGAGAGAAAGAGAAGAGAGAAAGAGAAGAGAGAAAGGGAGAGAGAGAGAGAGAGAGAGAGCAATGACAGTTGTCCTAATGTCATATCTTGTTAATTGAGAATCTTCCTCTGAGAAAGATCAAAGAATGCCGGTGTCTGCTAGGTTTTCCCCCAACCCCTTCACACTGGCATTATCAATGCCTTTTACACATCCCCACCCTATTTCATTGAATCAAGCATTTAGAAATAAGAAGAGTTGGAAAGAGCCAGGAAGATAAAAGTGAAGGAGTGGAGGGAGTGTGAGTGGAGAAAGAGAAGAGAAGATCTAAAGAATAAGGAAGTTGAGACATGCCGGAGAGAACAAGGAAAAAAAAATGGATGGGAATATTTCAGAAAAGCCGAAAAAGAAATAACATTCCTTTTCTCTTTCCGAAAAATGATAAGAATGAGGGAATATTCCGAAATGATTGAACTGACATGTTTTAAATTTCTAACACAATGGAGGGCCTTTTTAACTTTGCCCACCCGATCGCGCATGCGTGAGTGAAAGTGACTCGATGGTTGTGTGTGTGTGTGTGTGTCTATATTATGGGCAAATGTTAATATGTATGTGAGTGTATGCATTGCTTCAAAAGCGCAAATGTATACGTATGCGTATGTATGTGTATATATTATGAAAGGTGAAAAAGGGTGATTCCAGAGCGCAGATATATGCGTGTATGTCCACCGGATAGAATAGATAGATGGCTGCCTGCTTAGACGGATAAGCCGAAAAGTATGTACATAAATGGACTAATGGACTAAGTCCGACAAATTATTTAAATATATTCTCTGTTTTGTTTATACGTTAATTTTAAAGATACAATTATTTAAGTCAATGTATTTAATACTGTATTATATATTACACATTGTATTATAAACAGAGCATTTACTTAAACAAAAGTATCTATAAAAATAACGTATGAATAATATATATATATATATATATATATATATATATATATATAAGCATACTTGGAATTTTTTTTTTTTTTTTTGGCAGGGGAGGGGAAATCGTAATATGACATAGCTTCAATGACGACGAAGTTCCACATGGATATTCTCTACTCTGACAGCGCGTTTCGACTGTATTTAAGAGCGAGTATTTTTATTTGCATTCAGTCATTCATTGTAAGTACACCACAGAAAAACAAGGAAAGGCAGAAAGATCAGTGAGGGCGGTACTGCGCAGATGCCATGTAATGACTGCCATTCAACTTGTGAAATTTACCGAGAGACGCGACGCGAAACACTGTGTGTGTGTGTGTGTGTGTGTGTGTGTGTGTGTGTGTGTGTGTGTGTGTGTGTGTAAGGAGAGACATAGGGAAAACATGTGTGCACTTGGGAATACGTTTCATGCGATGCACGTTTTTTCATATATATATAGAGAGAGTAGTGGTGTACGTATTTAGTGTACATGTGTGTACAAAATTGTGGTTTTGTGGTCTTTTCGTGTGTGTGTGTGTGTGTGTGTGTGTATGTTTGTGAAATGCCTTTTTTGTGCATGTAAAATGTCGGCAAGCGATCAAAGGCTGATGAGCAGTAAAAGATGACATTAAATTCTCTTTTTAGGCGGCCGTAACGAAACGAACGCACAATAGCGTGCTTTGCTGAGGTGGAAATCAAAAATAGACGCATTGAATTTGTTGAATTCACAGAAAACCAATTCGGTGTTCCGCCTGTCTGTTTAATAAAACATATTTAGGGAAACGATTATCGTTTGTTGTACATGTGCTAGTGAAGAAATTGTTTGCTTCTTTTTAAGTGTACGCTAATATGCGTGTGTGCCTCGATCGAAGATAATAATTGCTTTTCTCAGATTATTATTATCATTATCTTTTGTGAAAGTGTTTGGGTTAGGGTTAGGTGACAAGGTATATAAATTGCATACGTGTTGGGTTGCACATGAATACTTACAGATATGTCAATTTTTACTAGTCTTTGTTAGAATAAGTGGCAAGTAAGCGTAACAATACTTTCAATTAATTTAGTAATAATTGCAAGAATCGTAGTGAATAAGAAAGCTTTGTCATAAAAACAAATTCCAAATAGAATGTTTAGGATTAAAATGATAGTTGCTGCAGGCCTTATGAAATGCTTAAATTGTTTTTCTAATATGATAGTAGACTGTATGACTGTATGTTACTGCTAAGTCCATTATCAATAGGCCATAGCCGTTTATCTGGCGAAAGCTTGAAAAATAGACGTTTGTGAAGGAATTTGAACAGTGATACAAAAATGATATCTGAAGACATCTTCCTAGAAATATTCACAAAAATGTGTTTTCTTTTTATGACCAAATCTTTGTTGGTGTAAAGGAGGAAGTTGTATTGTTAAGACACTGGTTCAGCCTAAATGACATAAATGAAGTTTGTTTGCAACAAATGAAAAAACACTAAGAAAATATGCATTGAATTATATTTTTCCCGCATCTTTAAAATATTTTATAAAAGGGCAATCCATGGTAAGTTTTGTTAAATTTGGTTCTACATGCTCTATGAATGCCGAGAAAATGGCACAAATATATGGAAACTTAGAAAATACCATAAATATTTTGTAAACTAGGGTTTATTTTTAAAGTGTTTATTCAAAATTAGTTTATGAAGAAAAACTTTAAAAATATCGTTGCAGCTGAATTTAGGTGGATGTATACACGAGAATAACTTTTTGTTTTACAATGATGTTCACCCAGTACAAGGCTTAAGAGCCACTCGAGGTAGAGGAGTATAGAGTAAGAGGCACAGTTTATGTGATATGTGGGGAAGATAACAATTAACCCTAGACTTGAACAGGTTAAGATTGCAGTGATTGGGGAAGCATCCTCTTGGGAGTCGGTTCCACAAAGCAGCAGTTCGTCGGAAGAAACAGCTTGAGTGGAACTTACATCTCACCAATGGAACACGTGTGGCATTGCGGGCCTCAGTCATAAAGGTTTGAACCAGTGGAACTAATGAATGTAGTTTGTCTGAACCCTTTCCATGGAAATAGTGATAGAGAAGCGTGAAGCCTGTGTTAGTGAAGGAAAAGAATGAAATTGCATTGTTAGAGAAAAAAAATTCTTAAAGAATGCCGTACTATCAATCATCCACTCCTAATGAAGCTGGTTAAGTCGTAATTTGAATTGTTTAAGCAAATTTGATTTAACCATTGACAAAAAAAAAAAAAAAAAAGAAAAGAAAAAAATAAAGAAAAAAGATTTACTGGCTTCTTGCACATGGAAACCATTTTACATCACGTCGTGTTGTTGACCGCCGCCATGTTTTGTAGCTGTTTGGAATTGTTTTTATTTAAAAATACATTTTTTACAGGATTTAACAAAAACTTTTGGCGGTACAAAGGATGCAAAATGGCAGTTTCTCTTGTTACCAAAAGGTCCGAAATTTTTACTTTTTTTCTATTATAAAAGTGAACGACGTTGAGAGAAAGAAAAGTAAATAACCAGACTTCAGAAAAGGAAAAGCAAAGCCAAAAAGTAATAACTGAAAAGCAAAAGTACAAGAAATATGAAAACAAACAAAGAAAACGGAACGTGATAGAAAAATCATTTGTCCTGTGGGACATTCTACTGCTCCCGCCAGAAAACTGTGCAGCCCTGAAGAAAAGTATCTATTTAGTGTTGAAAGAAATCGGTTATTGTCTCAGGCAGTAGACCGACAAGATTGCACTACAAATAAATTGATCATCTTTCTGCAGCTTGTATGGGGCCTCAACTTTGAATCGACGTGATTATTTGACACCTACCATTGCCATTGAAAAGGAAGCTATGATAGTTTTGCCTGCTGCATATGGTTGGAAATTCAGTCAGACATTTTAGATAGCATTATCCTCCTTCCCACAGTTGTGGCATCATCGGAGAAGTCTGAAGGAAAGTGTCAGGTGGTGGGGAAACGTGGCAACAAGGTCCAAGCAGCAGGATTTCAGTTCCTTTTGGATCACATGTTCGATGATAGACAGTGATAGAGGAGGGGCTTCATGGTTGTATGCCTCGACAGTGAAAGAAAGCTACGGTGGTTGTGCCAGATTCCATCAAGAAAAAAAAAAAAAAAGGCCAGTAGCAGTGGCTGTCTCCTTCAGTATCCTGTCTTACCTTCAAGAGCACAATGACACCAACAATAATCAAGACTGCTACAGATTCTACTACTGTTACTATTTCACCAAAACGGATTCCACATAAATAGTCATCGCACATTGTAGTCCGTGCCACATTTGCTAAAATGGTTGCAGTGATGATGGCCTTGGTGGGGAAGATAGGAAACTGAAAGAAAATTGGCTGAGTTTTAGTTAGCAGTGTAGATTTAAAGATCTTAGTTTATCTAAATTTCCATATTTCAAACAATCCTCTTATTCGGGTTAGAATAAACTTAGGTAAGCTTAAGATAATTGCTTACTTGAAATTTAACACATCGTTGAGTGATCTCTGAGACTAGCTGATACTAACCCTAAAGTGGAATTTGATGGGTTCTACCGTTTATAGCCACCAACTCAAAGTAGCCATACCTATGGTAGAGCTAGTTTCCTTATTTATTAAGGACTAGGTCCTGGGAGTTAGAGCTAGAGTGAAAAGAATGTTGAGGCGACGAACATGGCCAAGGAACTGCGTGCGAACAACTCTGGAATGTCACTGATCGACATATCGCCAGTGTCACATTAACGAGCGGACCTTGACTACCCACGATTACAAAGTTATCTGTGAAGAATTTCGCGATGGCAACCAGAATTTTAGCAAGTTGCCAAATCTGAGCTGGCCTCAGTTTGATGTACGAGTTTCTTCGCGTCGAGGTGACTGAGTCTGCATGGTTTGAGAGACCTCCATAATAGAGAGACAAGTGTTTAAAATGGTCAGGACAAACAAGACTCCTAGAATCGATAGTCTTCTATACGAAGTGTACTTGAGGGTGTCATACATATCTGTGGATTTGCTGACGATTTCTCTTTTTATCTTCCTTATTTGATTGTCTACTTTAAGCGAAAGATTAAGGTAAAGTGCAGAGTATATATGTCGGACGTTAGCAAAAAGTGGATGAAAATTGCAGGATTGTGTCGTGCGAATAAAGCTAATTTAGAGTGACATCTTGAAGACTGTTAGAAGGAAGTTAAGGAAGTGAGAGGTTTTCTCTTTTGAGAAAATTAGTTTAATTCATTGATCTTTTTTTATTTTTACTTAATTGCATTTCTGTTTTTTGCCTTTTCCTTCCTGTTCCTGTTAAGAAATTTATCAAATGACGTGGCAATGTTACGCTTTATTTTATAAACAGGTTCGATTCCTGATACATACCTTAATTATATATATACACATATACCTGTAAACATATAAAAATACATATAGAACCACATGCATATATACACACATATACCTGTAAACATATATAAATACAACCACATACACATGTATCGATACATATACATATACATACATAACCTTTCATATACCCCCCATATATATATATATATATATATATATATATATATATATATATATATATATATATATACATACACTTACACATTTATACATGCGTCTATATATACAAATATAAATTTTCTTTTAAATTTTGGTTAATGTTTGATAGTAATTTAAGTATTTAAATTCACCGCAAAAAAGTTTACTAATTTTAATATTATTAATATTGTGAATAACGGTTATGGAGTAATATTTCTTAATTAAAATCTAAGTCATCAATTTAATTTTAAACTATTTCGATATGAGTAATATTTCTAAGTCTTGCATGCACATGTACATACCCATGCATATACGTACCCACACACATACGCCCATACATGCATACGCTCGCGCGCGTGCATACCAGCATTCTCACATCTAAATACAAGCCAATAAGTACTTCCGTATATAAACATCAACATATACATACACCATTATTAGTATATGGTTGTAATTACCTTATGGATATCTATAAATATTAGCCTAATTGTAAGGATATATATCAATACAGATATGCCCATATACAAATGCATATATATTATAATATAAATGATAGATTTTGTTTAAACAGACATCAGGTATTATTTTAAATATTGATAATTTAGACATTTAGAATTTCAATGGACAGTTTTTTTCTATATGTAATTAGTTATATCGAGATGATTTCTGTGTCTGCATTTAATGAACTGGCACCACAGAAAGAATCGTATGTCCTAATTAAAGATCATAAATCAGATTTTGAGATCCAACTACCTACTAGGATTATCAACCCTACCAGACCAGAAATCAGAAGGATCAGTTATACTAGACAGTCAACAAGCAAATTAAACGACGCCTTTGACTTTTACAATAGACTGGGGCTGCAGATGTCTCAAAGGAATTAACAATAAAAGAATTTTTATCCAATTTGATATCGTGGATATTTTTTACTCCACTATTTCCAAAGAGCTTTTTATCTTAACTTTGGAATTTGTCAAGGAATAATCTAATATTTCCAGTGAAAATCTAAATATAATAATGAATTGTAGAAGATCTATTCTCATTAACAACAATGAAAAGTAGGTTAAAAAGTCTGATGATCACTTTGATATTTCTATGGGATCATTAGATTCTGCATAGTCTTCTGACCTGGTGGGTTTATTTATCCTATATAATCTTAGCACTTCTGATGATGCTAATGTTGATAATATAGGGTTATACAGAGATGATGGTCTTATGGTATTAAGAAATTTTACTAAAATTAAGGATGGCAAATTAAGGAAAATGATTCATAGAGAATTAAAAAGTTTAAATCTTAAGGTTAAGATAACTACTAATGTTAAACCGGTAGATTTTCTTGATGTTACGTTACATCTTGTTAATGATATATTCCAACCTTATATGAAAAATAATGCTAACCCAATATATATTCACTCTAATTCTACCATCCATTTGTAATCAAACATATACCCACACCTATAGAATGTAGCATTAGCATCTGACAAAGATGTGTTTGATAAATATAGCAGTGTTTATAATACTGCTTTAAAAATAGTGATTACAAGTACGCTGAAATCAAGTATAGAAAATATGATAATATTGATCCAAGGAAAAAATAGGAATGAGAAAATCATTTGGTACACCCCCCACCCATTTAACTAATTATTCAGTACTAAGTTAGGCCAGAAGTTCCTCCATTTAATTGATAAACATTTCCCTAAAAGTAACCCTCTTAGTAAAATGTTTTAGAGAAACATACTAAAACTAAGTTATAGCTGCACGGATAATCTTGAGAAGATTATAAAGAAACACACTGATAAAGTTTTAAACCAATTTAAATATCTGGATAATAATGTACATTCCAAGATAAATATTGTTGATAATATTAACCAATGTAATTGCAAGAATTCTAACAAATGCCCATTACGAAATTAATGTTTAACCAACTCTCTTGTTTATCTAAGTACTATTTCTACAATAGAGAATTCGACTGTTGAAAAATTTTATACTGGTAGTACTAAGAATTCTTTTAAGACTAGGTCGCACCAACATATCTTATCCTTCACCAAGTACTTATTAAAATAGTACATCTCTTTCTAAATATTTTGGAATTTAAAAGAAGTTAATAAAACTCCTAAGGTAAAATTAAAAACTACTTATTAAACTAAAGGAGTGAATTGACTAAAATTGTAGTCATAGTCTACAATATGTTTAAACTTTGAATTTGATAATACTTTTTCTTATAGTAATAATCAGTAGATGAATTGTGATGCACCCTATATAGCTTACTATTCTATTTGTAAGATTGATTTTGATTTAATATAGCCTTGTATTGATGTTTAGTTAGTATTATTAACATCTTATATGGATGTACAGGTGTTTAGTTAGTATTATTAACATCTTACATTGATTAGTTTGCATTACATGAATGCCCCTTACTTAACGTTTGCTTATTAATTTGCCAAAGTAGTTTTGGATTTATGATCAGTTTTTTTTAATTTTTTTTTCCAACGGTTAAGTTATCTACCAGTTTCTTTTATTTATCAACTACAAAATCTCATGTAAGTACCTGACCGAGCATATGACTTGTTAGCATTTTGTTAAATTACCTCCCCATCTCTTTCGCTTACACTTATTAGGAATTTTGAACGCCAAACTTCTATACATCGTATGAAATAATGTAACCATTTGAATCTGTCCATATTGAAATTGTCTAGGTTTTATACGCAGACAACGTGTCATGACCTATATTAAAAAAAAAATACTGTGTGTTTGAATTTAGTGTAGGTCACATTCGATTGGTTAATCACGGCAAAGCGCACAAGCCTATTTTTAATTCTGTTTTTTTTTTCTCGAAAAAAGAGTAAGTATTCTGCTTTAGAAATTAAATATATATATATATATATATATATATATATATATATATATATATATATATATATATATACTGAAGTACTAAGAAATTACAGACATCAGTGCATTAGATAGTTTCCCCCTTTTCCAATTGAAAGACATGAACTTGGATGATTTATATTGCAACATAATAGATAAAAAGTTAGTGAAGCTGTGTTATCGACAGTAAGAGAACTGGACTTAGCTTTTAACCGAAGGGTGAATGCTAAGTACAGATAGATAGTACTCTCTTCGTTTGAAGTGGTAATTGCTGTTGGTTTTTCTCGAGAAACAGTAAGAAGGCTATGCCATAAATATATGAATACTGCCCACAAATGGCGCAGGAACGAGACGCCTCGACTTGCATAAAAGTTACCCCACCCAACGAAAAGTAACATTAGAGTAAATCACATTCCGACTCAACATTGGTAACGCGTAAGCCATCAGTTAATGCCTGTACAGCTTAAACAGAGAGTTTTGTAGCTTGATCAATAAAGGTTATATATATATATATATATATATATATATATACATATATATATATAATCTTTTCGTGTAGACGACGTGTTTAATTAGCATAATTATATGTCATAAAATAATTGATGACATGGACCATGAATTACTTTGTGTAGAGCAAAAAAGACAAAAAGCGGATAATGTAATTCCAGGCAATGGTGTTAATGATATTAAATAGTTAGCAACCTTGTCTCGTTAGAATAATTACGACTGTGTAGTGAGTTCGATCCTCACTGGGTGCCCCATGCTTTCGGCCTTGTGCCTCATTTAAGCTAAACTTGGAAAATCACTATTATCACGCACGTTGCAGCCTGGGCAGTTTTAATTCTTTCTGGAAATTATAATTTATCTCCAATCTTTGTTCAAAATGTGAAAACTTATTGATACAAACCTAACATTCATCCTCATCCATGATTTTCGCAACTCCTTGGCGAAGTCCTAATTTTTTTTCATTTTCGTTTTCATTTTGTGGCCTGCTAGAAAAAGCCAAATACGTACTCTCTGCTTTACGGCTTAGTTTTCTAGCTTGGATAATCTTGCTTAGTCTGGTCTTATCCATAATTGTTTACTCAATTGCCAGGATAATACTGTTTATTATTATTATTATTATTATTATTATTATTATTATTATTATTATGTATCATTGGCTATTGTTGGGGATCAAAAGACAACAAGTCTTCTCATAACTTAAGTACCTTTTATAGTTTTTCCACATAACACTGATCTTTACTGTCTTATCCCTTCCCTGGTTCTCAAGTTTTTCAATTTCTTTCCGCGATTGTCATCGCAGCAATATTAGTTTTAGCGTAAATGTGCATTAACGAGTCTCATGATAAGTGTTTGTATATTATATCGTGTGTGGCCTCTTTCGTTATATATATATATATATATATATATATGTATATATATATATATATATATATATATATATATATATATATATATATATATATATATATATATATATATATTGAAGATGTGTGCACATGTGCGTTAATGGGGGTGTTGGTTGGGGTAATTATCTGTTTGTTTTTATGGTATGTTATATATTTAGACTGAAACTTGGTCTGCTCATAAAAAAATGCATGTTTGCGTGTGGTCTCTCTCTTTCTCTTTCATATATATATACACACACACACATATATATATATATATATATATATATATATATATATATATATATTTGTTTATGAATATTTCTGGGTATTATTTCCGCTATAGTTGTTCGCAAGGCATAATTAAAGGTGGATAGAGACTGGCACTTTAAAATAGAAGGAACATTTATCAGACTACGAGAAGTGCTGAAATGCTATCGATCCGACCAAAAAGGCATACCAAAATACATTCTAATGTTTGATTATTTTGATTTATTCAGATTTTGGGAATTGGATGGGCCTAGAAATTTTCCCAATCCTCTTGTAGACGAGTTACGTGGGCTCCTATTTTATTCGTTTCTCCCTTCCTTCCCGACGATAGAATCGGATGTTGTAGTTTTCAAAATTTAGCTTAACATTGAATCACGGGGTTTGGGCATGCATTTTCTTAGAACACTCTTACTCTATCATAAACAGATAAATGCGAAACTTTGCAACAGGTCATGATCACTAAACTCAAAAATGTCAGTTTCTTTACACAATCCTACGCCAAGCAACTCATTACCCAAAATGGACAATGAAGGAGATAATGTAAAAAAATAAAAAATATTCACTGATCACCGAAGGCTGTATTTATATTTCTCCTGTTAATTGTAAGTAACGAATTTTCTAAAATGTATGACCTTTTTCTAAACCAGACATGTCAATATTCTACAAATATTTTTTAAAAAATTGAGACAGATTCACCCAGAAAAAACAACTTACACATATCTTTAATGCAAAACCTTGTAAAAAATGTAAATATATTTTAGCTTAAATTTAACCACACATACTGGAAATTTATTTACTATATTAATTGTGATTTTAACAAATTACTAAAGCTGATATATATCGACCTAGATATTCGTGCAAAATCAAGTTTATAATGTTCTTTTTACAGTACATAATTTTAATTTTCTTGCGGAAATACTTTGGAATTTATCTCATATATTCAGAGTCCTTTTGGGCCGGTCTTATAAAAATAAAATGAATGAAACTAAAAGAATAGTGAAATAAATAACAGAAATATGAAAATAAAATTGGCTAAACATGTCAACTTCTGGCTCCTAGTTAATTTGTTGTTGGGTGAAGATCTAGTGCGTCCGGTAAAGAAATCTTTTTCACTTTTTTCAATAATATTTTGTGTGGAAGAATTTCCATTATCGTGTGCTATCTTTCAGTCGATAATTTGTAAACTTCTATTGAGACACCGATCTTTCGCTCCTTTATTTGTTTTCGAGAAGAGAGCTCTTTCTATTTTACGATTGAACGGTTTGTATATTTAATGAATTTATCGAATTCCTATTGTCAACTTTGATTTTCATTATTGTTATAATCCAATTAATTCATAGTATTAAAGAGATTCTGTAAGGCATGGTACTTGAATTCTTTTAATGACGACATTCTATTACATTAATATCCATTGCAATCTATTTGATTTATTTTGGTCATTTTTGTAGAAGTGTTCTTGTGCCGGAGTCTGTTCCGTAAATTAACAGTTCTTGCAAAGTGTGCACCTGGCTAAAAGTGTTCGCTTTGCTCTTGTTTATATGTACGGCTGTAAGTCAAACATTATCCGCACTTGCGCCATAAAATACCTAGCAGAGCGGCCATGTTTACACTATAACAGCAGCAAGAGAACTGGCGCATGTGCAGAAGGCAGTGGGATAAACCTAAAGATATGTTATGGCGAAAGTGTGGATAACTTTTGACTTACACTATTACATGGGTCTTTGTCATATGGTAAGAAGCTGAGTGTAGTTCGCTGATCTTTCATATTTCGACTTATTGTTCCTAGTTTTACCCATTATGTCGACGACAGCGTAGAGGAACAAATTAAGAGAAACAGATAGGAAATACAGATAAACGTTTCTTTGCTTGCTTTGCCAGCAATGAAAGCACTTGGGGGTTATTTTACTATTTTTTTTATTTCATTATTGTACCTTTTTCATGAACCATTTAATTCCTTTTATCTCTATTTAATTTTATGTATTCCATGCCATAGTTTTATTGCAGTTTTGATGACATTTAGGTTTTGGTTCAAATTATTTGTGATTTGGCATCGATAGAGATTAGAATAGAGATAGGGTCTACGCTAATTGATTAATTTAGAATGCCAGAACAATGCTCCTGTTTGTCAATAATAGATGTAATAATATACTAATATTCAAAATTAATTGATTAATTATTATATATTGCTGTCCCATCTGGTCTGGTGGTTTTGCTATGCATTTAGTGATTCTTGATAAAATACAAAGAAGCCTCTGCAATGTTATTGGTTCTGACCTGGCATCTAAGCTTCATTCATTTTCCCTCCGTCCTAACGTAACTTTCCTGTGCCTTCTCTATAACTATTTTCATGGTAATTGTTCTGATGTGCTTTCCTTTTTGGAACCTAGTCATTAGGAATTTAAGCGCGGTACTAGATTGGCGGCAATGCCTCATCATTTTACAGTTGAGATGTATTGATGTTGGCGTAAATTCTATGATAACAGTTACTTTTCTCGCACTTCTCGCTTGTAGAAGTCTTTTCTGGCTTCTTGCTTTCTAGTCAATTTTAATCGTCAAAAATTTAAATGTAATGTCAGTCTTTATCTTCTGTCTTCTTAATTCCTGTTCTTTTATTGTTCTCTTTCCTTAATAATATATTTCTATTTCTTATTCTTTCACACTCAGTAACCACATTCGTCTTGGTGTTTTTATTGCCTTACTTGGGGTGAAATGATTAAAAATACTTTTGTTTCAGGAAAATTTCGCTAGAAAGAGAGAAAGGAATGTTGAATTCTTATCATCTGATATGACAGTGAATGTTAGACTGTCTCTAGAGAGATGAAGTGGAGATTTGAGGCAACAGAGAAGTGGTTCTACAGAACGATATTGCGAATATCATGAACGGGGCATGTGTGCAAAGAAGAAGTTTTAAGAAAAACGGAAACAAAAACAATCAGAAAGAGATAGTTGAAATTTATGGGGCACAAAACGAGGAAAAAGGGCCTGGAGAATTTGACACTCACAAGACATTTTGAATGTAAAACTTGCAAAAAGAAACAACTGGTAATCTACCTAACAAGCTAAGGAAAAATATTCGATCTGATGGATCAGTGATTGGGACTCGAAATGCAGAGGAAAGTACAAATACAAAGAAAGAACAGAGAAGACAGCACCCACGCTTCCTCAATTTTAGGCACCGTGTCACATTTATGACTAAGAAATCTTTATAATTTTGTACAAGTAACTAAACGGCTCTGTGGTGAGATAACACTGAAGATTTCGCCAGTAAACACATGTTTTGGATAAGACAATTAAATATCGGGTAAAATTGTGAATTAACACTTGTATTGAGATAATACCTCTCGTCATGCAAACTTTTAAATATATTTTCTTGTTGAATATATATCAATTTAAAATATTGCTGTGGTTTGAAGTTGTCTTATCCGACGTCAAATTCAACACATAGAATGACATCGATTACTATTACTACTTTTGAGAACTGAAACACACGAGCTACAGCATCATGATCTGCAGTTTTTCATGTTCAGTATTTTCTGAGTATTAAATTAATTTAGTGGAAAAAATTAAGTAAATATACAATTTATCAAATTTAACGTAAGAATATTTTTAGGCCACCAGACGTCATTGTTGGTGTGAGAATGATAGATAAAAATGCATAGTACTCTATGTCAGTAAATGTTGGACACTTTCTTCACAGATGAAAAGGAGACATTAGACAACAGAAATGTATTCTACAGAAGGATACTGAGAATACCCAGGACGGACATGTGTCCAACGAGGAAGTCTTAAGCAAAATGGAAACATAAATGACACATAGACTTACAAAGAGATAGTTAAAATTTTATGGGACACATAATGAAAAAAGATGGCTTGGAGTATTTGACACTCACGGGGCATTCCGAAGGCAAGTAATACAGAAAGGAACAGCAAGTAACCTACCTATTAAACTTTTTTAATGGACGACAGAACGGAAAGTGGGAGGAATAGTAAAGAGAAAAACATTACTTAGAGCGACAAAGGATAGTAAGTTTTGGAGAGATTTTGGAGAATTTAACATTCAAACATTTAAAGGCAAGAGAAACAGGATGGGGAGAATCAACTCACATACCTAACGAGTTTGTGCACATGGATAACTGAACAGAGACTGGGAGGGACAGTAAGAAGACAAACATTGCTTAGAGCTGTGAAAAAAATGATAATGTGAAGAGCCATGATCACCCACATCCTGAAGAAGAAATAATACACATATCATAAAACGAGTCTGAAGCTGGAAATTAGATATTGTACTGTATATAATTCAATGAAGTAAATATAATTTGATAAATGATATTTATGTTGAATTAAACTTTATTCATGAGTTCACCGTGGCTATATTTATGAGAAACTTGAAACTGGTGGGTGAAATGATGTTCAGTGCGAGTTGGGGCCAATTAATCGGCGTTCGTGTCGACATGAAAATTAGCATTTCGGTTTTCAAGTCAGTTCCTCGACGTTGAAAACTAGTGCAACAAAATTAGTCTAAAATCATCACATTATATATCTTGAAAATATTTACAAGCGCACACACTATGAGTGAATGAGTGAGCGAATAAATGCAAGTATTTATTTGAAAACGTAACCAGACATGAACTCTGCTAATCTACAGCTCAATTATCTCAATCCATTTGCTTGACGTCACTTTATCCTAAGACCCCTCATGACGCGCCCATATGCTAGAAATATCTAACTCCCCCAAAAGGAAATCTTGGTCCTTATCAAGTTCCCCAGGGTGCCAACATCCGGTTCAATTTTTTATTCACTAAAACCGCTTGTTAGACTCGTTAAAAAATGCTTCTAGCAAACATGTTCTTTTCATAATCACAACTGAATTGCATATAAAATCAGATTATATATCTGCAAACACACACACGTACGTATATATATATATATATATATATATATATATATATATATATATATATATATATATATATATATATATATATATACGTCTATATCGGCATTTGTCTTTTCACCCGTTTATCTTGTAGACTTCAATGTCGAAACATAGCTGGTCTCATTTGCTACACACAACGCAAATGCAACCTCTTGTCAAATGGATCTTTCAATAACATTTTTGTTCCTTTTTTTCTGGTTTTCGCAGTTAGTGTTCGTGTTTGACTAACGGAAGGTCTTTGACCAAAAAATATTTTGAAGGAGAGAAAAGCAAAAGAAAATGAGTAAATAAAAAAATGGGTTGAATGGAAAAGAGTAATGGGGAAAGAATGAGAGAGCGTTTGAGTTGAGATAACGGTCAACTAGTATATAGTAATATAATAATGTTTACTCAATAACACATACACTTCAGTGGATAAAGAAGTACATATAACAATAAGGTCGTTACATGATTTTTATCATTATATTTATTTTATTTTATCATTAAATTTATTTTACATGACCAGTTTAATCCAATGCTATCAACGCTTCTACATACATAATAAAGATAAGAGATTATACAATGAAAATTTAGATAAAAGTTCAGTAACTGCGTATACATACACACAGTCATATGTATACAAGCAAATCTATCATATGTATTTTAAACTGAATTTAAATTGATTAGAATTATATATTTTATTATCAATAAAATCTGTCAACACAGCAGAATTTTAATTAAAACATCTTTCAAACATAAAATATACATTTATGAAACATTATTTTATTAAGTTTTCAGCATTTTTTCATTTTTAGAGAATCTTTGAAGGTATATGCATGTATTTTTTAAGGTATATGCATGTATTTTTTAAGGTATATGTATGTATTTTTTAAGGTATATGTATGTATTTTTTTAAAGCATATGTATATATTTTTTAAGGTATATGTATGTATTTTTCTAAAGAAGTAATAGATTAATTTTTTAATTCGACATATTTTTATTACATAAAACGATATTTTTAGTGGATACCCGAATTTGAGTAGACACTCCGTTTAAACACAATTTATTTCGTCTACCGGTCTACACATTCAAAAGAAATTAAGAAAATGTACCCTCCGGCAGAATTCAAAACTGCACCCCACCCACTTGCAGGAGAAACCACCGTGGTTTAACCGCTTGTGTATGAAGAAATTCGCAATCAAGCGAGGTTCTATTTGTCTTTAAAGAACACTCACTAGTTCAGATTTCTCGAAAGCCATATCTGTTCAGTTTCGTATCCGAAACGAAAACAAAGCAATTTCCAAATAATTAATAGATTTTATTATTTCAAATATTGTCAAAAAAGTGCTCAATTTTAATTTGATCCTGACGAGCTGCATCAAGCGAAGCAAGGAAATCAGAACACACACACACACACACACACACACACACACACACACACACACACACACACACACACAAACACACACACACACACACATATATATATATATATATTTATATAACAGCAAAAAACAAAAAATTACCTCAACATAGGTATAGTTTATTTCAAACCGTTAGCCGTGTGATAGCCATGTGAAGAACGGTTTGAAATAGACTATACCTATATTAAAGTAATTTTTTTTCTTTTGCTGTAAAAAATAAATATGTTCTGTTAAAATAAAAACATCGAGCTCTGTGTGGATCAGTTTTAATAATTAATATTACTAGGATCTACCCGGATTATATATGAACAGATCGATAACCTCTACTATATATATAACATATACATGTATCATGAAATGGATAAAGCCCGACAATTATTTTAAGACATTTTTATGTTTATACATTCTTTTTATAGATACAAATATTTAAGTAAAGGCTCTGTTTATAATAAACAGTATTAAAAAACATTTACCGGCCTGAATGTCCGAGAAATTTTCACAGATATGCCATGAACAGATAACTGACTAGTTCTAAAATTTTTGTTTCGTAATTTTTTTTTACACATGGTCGCATCTTTATGACCAACCAAAAAAATACTTTTTTCAATGATTGTTTAAATTATTCATTTAAAATTTTCACTTGTTTGTTGATAAATTACATTTTCTAATAAAATGTAAATGTTTTGCAAATATATTTCGATTAAAGTAACAGCATTTTATATTTTTAAACCCTTTTGTATCTGGTCTAAAGATTTTGACCGGGAGTATATATATATATATATATATATATATATATATATATATATATATATATATATATATATATATATATATATATATATATATATATATATATATATATATATATATATATATATATATATATGTGTGTGTGTGTGTGTGTGTGTGTATATATATATATATAGTAATTCATCGAGTCTAGAAAAATACTCAACAGAACGCACTGGACGGCCGTTTCCTCCTATTTGGGACTCATGAGTATATATATATATATATATATATATTAGCTGTCGATTTTACTATCATTTTTATTTTATATTTTTAGCTTTTATCTTATTTCAAGCTTTAGCTATTATTTTTACTTTTGTCTGTGTGCATTTGACTGTATTTGTTTGTTATATATCCATAAACTGCATATTTGATGTGGTAAGCCTATAAATACGTGTTGGTAACTGCTGCAATTATATATATATATATATATATATATATATATATATATATACATCTTGCGTTTAGTATGAAACTCCGAGTAGTGCAAACGGTGTGGGATAACATGCATATTTATTAATGCATATACTTTATAGATCTGTTATATAACATCGAGCACTGTTTCAATAAGAGCAGTTCTTTGTGTGCAATTCATATATTTATATATTTACACACACAAACAAATCCAGTTCATAGTCAACAAGTCCCTTATAATTTGCTCATAACAAAAGAATCCAGAAATTGTCTGAATATTTAATTAATTCAAAACACGATTTTGAGTATTAATATTATTGGTTTAATTAGTAAAAATATATATCCGCACCGTTTCTTTTTCGTGTCATTTTCCTGTGCAGGTAGTATAATGCTAGCTGTTTGGAACAAGGAACTGGATAGCAGAGTTCAAATTCCGGTCAAGTTCGTTACATCCGTTTTCACACAAAGATCTTTGGAAAATACAAGGAAGACTGGATTCTCTAGCCGTGGTTGGCAACAAGTCTAAGGCAAGGCAACACTTTGAATTCAATCCGTATGTAACCCGGGATTTACTTTGACCCTCCAGTGAGTCAGGTTGTGACACAAGGTCGGTTTTTCACGACCCGAGTGTTTCCACTCAGGCCACTGGTCCAAGCTGGTTTTAGCTGTTCAGAGCTTGTCTAAGCTAGTCATACGACCGCTACGGAACAGATGTTACGCAACGGATGTGCAGGGAGAGCGCAAGGTCTCCGGCGCGGAACAGATACTACAACCGCAGCATCTACTCCGACGGGAAAAAAAAAACTTCTCCTCCTCTGCCACTTCCTTCCAGAAGAATCCGGAAGAAGAGCCCGCTTTTTCTAAGCATAGTTTAAATGTGGTACAAGGCCAAAAGTATGGGGCACCTAGAGAGGATCGAACACACTACTCAGTCGTAATTGTTCTAACGAGACAAGTTTGCTAACCATTACACCAAGTCGAGGTGCCCAAACCGTGTGTAGCCCTATTGAGGAACCTACTGTGCAGCCAAGAAAGAATAATGGAATTCAAGATAAAACGACGATCCCAGCTGCAGTCGATTGTGATAGATGGAAATGTGAGTTAGCAGTCTGGGTGTGTCCTGGATTTTCACCAATAAAATCAGATATATTCGAAATCAGTATCATCAATAGAAAGCATTTATATAAAGTAGTTTGACCTATTATAATTTGGATTAATTCGCGAAACTTGGAGACGGAAGAATTTTTTTACGCAGAATCTCATCATTTAAATTCTGCAACTCCAAGTCATGTTTGTGCTTGATAGTAAATTAATGTTCAGTTTATTATTATGGGTAGTATCATCTTATCAGAGAGTAATTTTAAGTGCCTAATTACCAAGTCGCCTCCGGGGTCTACGAGTAAAAAGGAGAGTTATCTATGCACCTTTGGGAAAGTAATATTTTGTAGCTCTAAGAGGCTGATGTTTCCAGGAATTTTTACCCACATTATTATTATTATTATTATTATTATTATTATTATTATTATTAATAATAATAATAATAATAATAATAATAATAATAATAATAAATTTGATGTTGCTGGCATTTCAATTCAAACTCTGAAATTTTGAAGTGCAGATTTGATATTTTTGTCAAGTACGGTTTTCATAAGGAAATATATTCACGATGTTTACAGAATTGAATTAAGCGAGTGTGTGAGTATTTTATATGTTCAAATATCTATATGTGTATATACACACCTAGGTTGTATATGAGATTACAAATGTTCTTATGTATATACAAATATTCTTATATGTATATTTAATCACATATATATTATATGCATATTTAATGTATACTATATATATATATATATTAAAGAAAAACAGACCACTTTAAGGCTCCATTATAATAGTTTATTTCACCAGAGACCTTTTAAAGTACCCTGGATCGTCAGACATCACTTCCAAAAAGTGCAACTTCACCTTTTGGAAGTGATGTCTGAGGATCCAGGGTAATTTAAAAAGTCTCTAGTGAAATAAACTATTACAATGGAGCCTTAAAGTGGTCTGTTTTTCTTTAAATTATTAGCTCTGAATTTACATTGAGCTCTCAGGATTTCATCCTCCTTGGGACTACCCATACGGATTAGCAAGTTTTTCGTAACTATATATATATATATATATATATATATATATATATATATATATATATATATATACACTCATTTTATATACTTGTAAAATTTATTTTCTCTCTTCATAAAGCAGACTCCTAAATTCCTGTAGTACCCGACAGAAATAGACCATTCGCCAATTTTTCGGGTTTTACGGATACGAATTAACCTGATCCGGGGTTATATTGCGAATAAAAACTATTTAAAGCCTTACGTCCGTCTACCTTTTCTACGTATAGTATATACTTAGTCTTTTACCTTTCCGAACTTCTCATGAAAAAGGGCCCTTTTTGAAATTTTATTTGTATAAAGTCAGACCTTAAAGGATACTCGGAAACTCTAGTATTTGATATATTGCACATATATCAAATAAGCGACACTCTGCATAAATATAGGTTTGAAATACCCTTAATATTTTCTGTCTAAGCGTCTGTAACACTTACTGAGCAATTTATCTTGCCCCTTATTTTAATGAAAGTTTAATTAAACCTTATCAATTCCATTTTTTTTTATAAAGAATTATCTTTTAAAGATTTTACCCGAGTCTATAATAATTTAATTGTAATTGATTTTATTTTATTTTTTTTTTAATTATAGTTACATATTTCAATTTATTTATTATTTAATTTATAATTGATTCATTTAAAAATCTGGTCGATTCGAATTTAATTTAATAGTGAGTGGGATATTGGCGATATAATGATAAGTTTGCCTTGGCATTCTGAAATAATATGTTCTCTACCAGGTGTGACATTTATCTTTGTATCAAAGGACACGAATGAAGATGCACTGTTATAGTTGCGAATGTTTTCTCTGAATTTAACTAAACTATAGTGCAAAAATAACGTATATGCACATGCATGTTCATGACTAATTGAAATGTTATTCGCAATTCCAACAAACTTTATTAGAACACTTACTTATTCATTGAATGCATATATCGAAAGTTAATATTTAGAAATGTAAGCCGTCGTTGTAAATATTGTTGGATAAGTAAATCTCTATTTCAGATCCCTCCTCTTCTCCACCTGGTGTTTAAGAACTCCATGTCAGAGAAGTATTTTCTCATGACTAATTGAAATTGCAAAGATGCACGCATAAGTAATTTATTTCTGATGTCAATCTTGACGGCGAGTAAACAGCTCTTATGTTCATAATTTAATTTTAAAAAGTTATAAAAACTCCGTGGAATTTCCATGGGTAAAGCTAGTTATTAATAATAAAAATAAAATTTTTAACATGTTTGTATTCGGAGTTTCCCGGCAGATAGATAGATAGATAGATAGATAGATAGATAGATAGATAGATAGATAGATGGATGTAGGCAGACACACACACACACACACACACACACACACACATACGTTTCTATATACATATACACTTTATATCGGTATATACGTATATATTCATATATATTTGTTCGCATAACTACTGACATTTAAAATAAATTAAGATATGCACACGAAAGTGCGCATGCGCGCGCGCACACGCACACACACACACACACATACACACACACACACACACACACATATATATATATATATATATATATATATATATATATATATATATATATATATATATATATATATATATATATATATATATATATTCGCCTAATGTTGGATATGGCGCCTACGAGATAACGCTGCCCTTCCATCTAAGACACAAATGACAGTTCATACGCTCTTTTTTTCCGTTGCCATCTCATTTTTTTTACGGGGCGTTAAATTCACAAATAAATGCATCGCCCCTCAATTAAACACAGACTGACAATTGCTCATTGGTCATTCGCTGTTTTTGGGTGTCTGGTTTACCTCCGGGCTAGTGGAATAGAGACCAAGAATAGAGAACAATGGAAAATCTAAGACAAGTTCTTTCAACAGCAAATTAACTCTGTAAAGTGTTTATACATAGAAAACGAGAGTAACAAAATTTGCTTCAATTTGCAGTTTATGTTTGATTTTCTGGATTTTTATTAGAAAAATTGTTTTGGATTTGTTTGTTGAAATTTGATTTCCACCACAAGTTAAACTCTCTTCTTGAATCATGAAAATCGTGAGCGATGAGGAATTGAGGCTTTTTTATACGCAACTAATGGAGTACAATGGTTAAGTGAAACATATTTTGATAGAAATAAAATTGAATGACATGTATCAGTTCAGACTCTAATTGGATCACGTGCATCTTGATGTGATCCATACCAACGGATAGAAATAATTGATTTTTTTAAATATTAAATCTAAATGAGCATTCCATTTTATTGTTACCCGGCATTAGGAGTTTAATTTTAACTAACTTCATTAAAAAAGATGGGGGTTTTATATTGTCACAGCCAGCAACGTTAAATTTTAAAACAAATCACAATTATGGTTATTTTTATTACCATTAAAAATGAGAGAAAATAAACAGCATTTTTCAGCCTATTGTGTTTAAAAAAGAAAGAAAGATTAAAAATGCCAATCAAACGAAAAACATTGAGTAATTTATTTAGAAGGTATTGTGAATGATATAACATATCAAAAATGGTTTGCAATGTTTAGTAATGGATATTTTTTGCTGAACGATATTCCACGGTTAGGTAAAGCATTTGAGATTGATGTCGCTCAAATTTTGACAATGAGAAGGATCAACAAATATATAACGCTGAAGATTGCCAACACGCTCAAAATATCGAAATGAGGATTTGAAAATCCTTTGCGCCAATTTGGTTATATTAATCACTTTGATGTCTGAAATTGAAATGTATATTGATGTTCTATTTCCTGGAATAAATTATGACTAAAGATAAATAGTGAAATGAAAAAAATGATACGACAGGCAAATGGTAAAAGTAGCCATTTCCCTAGCTATTATTTTTATCTAAAAGATTGAATAAGATTGGAAGCAAATACTCATCTATGATCCTCCCTACTACTGAAAATAAACGTTCAGAATTATCTTAAAGGAGGCTAGGCCAAATGTTTATCTGGTAACCAGACAAAGACGGTTACAGTTTGGATGTAAGTTTTTCATTCATCCGCCGTATTCACCAAATATTGCATCTTCAAATTTCCATCTATCCCACTCTTAATGGAAAATGTTTAGTGCCTTGGAAGACTGCAAATGGTAACGAAAGTACTACTTTGCAGAGAAAGTTAAAATGTTCATGGAAGATGGAATAAAGAATTCTTAGAAATAGTTGTTGCTTGTATAGTCAGTCAACGTTATTTACAATCATTTGGAAAAAAAAGAAGCTAAGAAAATGAATTCCACATGATCTGAAGGTAAAGAACTTTGGACAATGTTTAAACAGATTTTTTTTTTCATTTTACTTGACATAGAAAAAGTTATTTAGAGATAAGATAATTCCTGAAGATGAAAAAATAGATTTATTACAAGAATCGAAAATGGAGAAAATCGCTTGCAACATCCCCACTTAAACAGAATTTAATGGAGAACGTTCTTCATATCTTGTGAGATGTAAAAGGAATTTCTATTACGAATTACTAGAACTTAGGCTCTTATAGCACGAAGATCATTTGAATTACGCACTAGAATAAAAAGAAAAAAAGACTAATTTTCGCGGTAAATAGGTCGACCAGTGAAATTCTTGAAAACGACCATGATGTAAATGCAGCGAAATAAAGCAGCATGGAAATGTTAAGTTTCTTCCACGTGACGGAACAAGAGGTTCTTCTATGTGAGATGGGACGGAAAGAGAATTTCTTCGACGTGAGGTGTGACGGGACGAGATGTTTTTTCGCGTGAGATGTGACAAGAGATTCTTCCATTTTTCGCCTTCATTCTTTTTCTTTTGATTGATACCCGCCTAGCCGTTCCAACAACTTCAACATCTTGCAGAATTCATTGATAAAAGCGTAGAATTTAAATCAGAATCGTTATTTTCAATGATGGAATACGCAATTTAGCTGAAAGGTAAATTAAGATCATAGAAAGTCAGGGAAAATAATTTGATAACTTAATAATGACGCTATGAATAAAAGGTTTTGTAAAAAATGTTGGAATCTTTGGTATAAATATAAGAGTATATGTATACATACACAAACACGAAATCCCCCACCACGTTCAGGTAGGGGCACACACACACACACAGAAAGAGAGAAGTATATATAGGCTCGTAACCCAATTAAAATACATTCGAACACACTCAGCATAAGTATACCCTTGAGTCTATATATAGAACGCACGTCTTAACGAACATTTACAAAAGATGCTCCAAAAATATGATGTTATGCAACATTTATCCATATATTTGGTGTAAAGTGATGGTACTTAACATGTCGTTAATGGTAGTCTTGAACTGTCTGCAAACTAATAATGAGTTTTTTCCTCTTTGAGTACTCTATAAAACTGACCTTGTACTCTATCTTTATTTCATATCACTACTTACAAACAAAACATGGCCTTCAATATGTACCTGCATTCCACACTGACAGGAAATTCGAATCATGTCCTCGGGATTTTATTCTTGTGCTTTTGTTTTTAACAAATGTCATCTTTCCTCGTGTTTCAGTCGCATTTTTCTGCTTTTAATGAAATAAAAGACAGCACTTCGACTCATACACAAATGTGAAACGAGAAAATGTTAGCATGCAATCAACCGCTTTTATCGATGACAGCATGAGTCGCACAATATTGAATAATTTACTGAACATTTAAATGTTTCAAAACCAAAACCAAAGATTATTTATTGATCTCATTGAGTGTTTTTCGACTCTTTGCTTTACTCAACAGATCTTATGATAAAACATAAATTACGTCGTGTATATCTGTCATATCAGTCTGATGTTTTGATAATTTAATACTGATACTGTTTTTATTTTATTCACCAGTTCGCATAAATATTTGAAATTGTAACCTATCGTTTTATCGATGTACTTTCACGTATTTTTTATTCTCTAAACCCATATGCCCCAGGCTACTTCATCTTCAGTGATATCAACTTTAACTTAAAATCTTGGATGTGACAAGAGCGATTATTACATGAACAAGCGCGTCCTTTGAGAACTGATGAAATGGGTTTAGGAAATATGTCTACGCAAATATCTGAGAGGCTGCGGTTTGGAAAAAATGTGGTGTCATTATAACTCCCACCTCGTGAGAATTTTTTGTAGTATAGCAAATTTCAGGGTCATTCTTGTGACTATATCAAATGATTGTGATAGTTACATAGAAATTGTATCAGTAACTCGGTCAAATAAAAATAAGGACGAGAAATAGATTTTTGGTAAAATAATTGTTTTCAGATTATAAATTTGTTGAGAATAATAACAGTGTACATTTACAACTTATCTTGTTATATTTATTATATAGATACAATATTCAGCCAATAATCATACTGTACATTTACAACTTTATGAATCTAGCCATATGTGTTATTTACATACAGTGATCAGTAAATATATATAAATTCAACATATAAGTACAATCTATATTTCTGAAATGTCTACTTATTTATGAACAGAAGCAACAATTGCACACCAGTTTACATAAAAATTGTGCCATAATGGTATATTATATAGCAATTCATTTTCTGCAATCTTCTCTTTATTCTGTATATCTTTCTTCAGCATGCCTTCTTCCACTAAGAAATCTTGTACTTGAATATTCTTTGGGGTTGAATTTTGACAGAGAAGGTACCACCAAAATAATAAATAGAAGAATTGAAAGAAGATTTATAATGTGGTGATATGTAGAAATTCATGCCATCTAAGCATCTTTCATATTTTATTATTGATACCTTTGCTGTTGTTTGTAATCAAAAGTGAAAGTAGTTTCTGCCAATTTTCATCAGCTGTTAATAGCTGATGAAAATTGGCAGAAACTACTTTCACTTTTGATTACTTTAATTCTCTTATACAAAACCAACCATTTAAGTCAAATTATTCTGCCATTTCTTTTGTAAAGGTAAAAACTTAATCTTCTGGAATACTGTTAATATCTAAAGATTTCAGTTGGCTAAATAATTTTATTGAATCTGCAATAGCTTCCAATAGCTTCATTGGAAGCTATTGTAGATTCAAGCAGCCTCGATTTCATATTACTGATTAAACATTTCAAAATCTCTTCTCTGTATTTTGTATTTCATAAATTCTCAAATTTATTTCATTAAATGTAATCTGGTTTGTTGTTTTCTCTACTCGAGAATAAAATTTACCTATTTTCTCTATTTGGAATTCAAGAAACTTGATAGTTCGTTTTATTTCCTTATGTACTTTACTCAAAGTAAAATTTCGAATCTGCAGTTAAAGTGACAATTCAGCAAAGCCGAGCAAACTGTTTATGAAGAAACCTAAATTATTTATGAAATTTGTCGGTCCTTAGACTTCTGTTCATTCTTTGTCTACTTTACTCTCTCTGCATTCAAGTGCAGATAGAGTAAAGTATGTGGGGAAAGAAAAAAGTCAACACAACTTGCTTTTCCAAATTGCTCTCAAATAGATTTATAATTCACAATTCTGTAACGAAGCAACACAACACTACACCTTTTTCCAGACGTTGAAAATGTATGCATTTAATCCATCCTGATTTTTAGGACACCTCTTGTAAGTAAAAGACAGTTGCAATTCTTTATGTTTACAAAACTTATATCAGACCAAAAATGGACTATTGCTGTCATAGCTGGGCTGGAGCTACTCAATTCTCACTTTCCAACCTTAAAAGAGTTTTAAAAAGTTTAAGTTGCCTTCTGGGGTAATAACTTATTTCCCACTCTACAGTACCTTTCCCCACAGACACAATGTCGCAAGCTTATCGCCTCTCAATCACAAATTTCCATGGTAAATGTTCCTACGTGCTCCATTCTTTAGCGTCGCCAGTTCAGTCCTTTACAGCTAAAATGCGCCTTGTTAAGACCACGGTATTGAATCCACCCACTTCCTTACGTATACTTTTCATAAGAACATTCCACTTCAAAGCTTCTTTCCAATAATCGCTACTTCCGCGTGGATATTTTCCAGAAAAATACAATCTTAATCTCTTCGATTTGAGTCAATCGTTATTTGTCTGACATATCCCCATAATCTTCATTTCATACTTCTTCCTCTTACGTTCATACCATATACCTCATTCAATAACCCCCCACCTTGAGTACCTTTGGCTTGTCTTGAGGGAATTTTAGCGAAAACGGCAATTTTGCAATAGCATTCTATTAATAAGATATAAAAACATTTTAGTGGACCGACATAATATCGAAAGCTGTGTAATATCAGCGCATTAATTGCACAAAATATGTCCTTTAGAAGACAAAATATGATTAAAACCATTAAATATTTTCCTTTAAGAATATAGTATATTTTACCGGATTTAGAAGTTATATAAAATTAGTTTATGAAAGATTTTGATTTCGTAAATAGCTAAGATATGATATAGTAGGAAAAATAAGATGTGAAACAAACAGAATTTCAATAAAACTAATAACAAAACACTGAAATAGTGTCCATACAGACGTCTGCGTTTCGTTTATAAAAGGATCTTGACAATAAGCATAGGTGCCCATTTGGAAACTTATTGTATCATTGTAAATATTCACTTTTTTTTTAAAGTTATTATCATCATCATTTTTCCACCAATAAAAATTGTACCCATGGGACTAGTTAGGACTTCAAAGAGAAATTGTGGTGTTATGGTGTCTGCAGTACGAGTAATATGTACAAATGTGGATATTGGGCGAACAGAAAAATATTCGATCTAATGGATCAGTGATTGGAACCCGAAAGGCAGAGGGAAGCACAGGTACAAAGAAAGAACAGAGAAGAAAGCACATCCCTTTCTCAATTTGTCGGATTTATGATTAAGAAATCTTTATTATTTTGTACAAGTAACTAAAAGTGCACCCTCGGCCCTGTGGTGAGATATCAATATACAAAATTAATTGATTAATTATTATATATTGCTGTCCCATCTGGTCTGGTGGTTTTGCTATGCATTTAGTGATTCTTGATAGAATACAAAGAAACCTCTGCAATGTTATTGGTTCTGACCTGGCATCTAGGCTTCATTCATTTTCCCTCCGTCCTAACGTAACTTTCCTGTGTCTTCTCTATAACTATTTTCATGGTAATTGTTCTGATGTGCTTTCCTTTTTGGAACCTAGTCATTAGGAATTTAAGCGCGGTACTAGATGGTATTGATCAATCCACCCACAGGGATCGAATGTGGCACAAGGCCTTTTTAATGTGGGTATCTCCGAGCCCGTAGGCGCAGCCAAAAATAAATAACCATCCAAACCCGCCGAGGCGGGTCAGTTCCGTCAACCTCCCCCAACGAAACCCTACCCTTCGGCGGAGCTCCGTCCGGATTCCTCTCTGCAAGCAGAGAGTTCGACAGACACCCGACCCGGCAGCTCACAAAGCGCAGATACTACATTTTGATCCTAGACACCGGGCCGAGCGGGTATAAGCGCGGTACTAGATTGGCGGCAATGCCTCATCATTTTACAGTTGAGATGTATTGATGTTGGCGTAAATTCTATGATAACAGTTACTTTTCTCGCACTTCTCGCTTGTAGAAGTCTCTTCTGGCTTCTTGCTTTCTAGTCAATTTTAATCGTCAAAAATTTAAATGTAATGTCAGTCTTTATCTTCTGTCTTCTTAATTCCTGTTCTTTTATTGTTCTCTTTCCTTAATAATATATTTCTATTTCTTATTCTTTCACACTCAGTAACCACATTCGTCTTGGTGTTTTTATTGCCTTACTTGGGGTGAAATGATTAAAAATACTTTTGTTTCAGGAAAATTTCGCTAGAAAGAGAGAAAGGAATGTTGAATTCTTATCATCTGATATGACAGTGAATGTTAGACTGTCTCTAGAGAGATGAAGTGGAGATTTGAGGCAACAGAGAAGTGGTTCTACAGAACGATATTGCGAATATCATGAACGGGGCATGTGTGCAAAGAAGAAGTTTTAAGAAAAACGGAAACAAAAACAATCAGAAAGAGATAGTTGAAATTTATGGGGCACAAAACGAGGAAAAAGGGCCTGGAGAATTTGACACTCACAAGACATTTTGAATGTAAAACTTGCAAAAAGAAACAACTGGTAATCTACCTAACAAGCTAAGGAAAAATATTCGATCTGATGGATCAGTGATTGGGACTCGAAATGCAGAGGAAAGTAAAAATACAAAGAAAGAACAGAGAAGACAGCACCCACGCTTCCTCAATTTTAGGCACCGTGTCACATTTATGACTAAGAAATCTTTATAATTTTGTACAAGTAACTAAACGGCTCTGTGGTGAGATAACACTGAAGATTTCGCCAGTAAGCACATGTTTTGGATAAGACAATTAAATATCGGGTAAAATTGTGAATTAACACTTGTATTGAGATAATACCTCTCGTCATGCGAACTTTTAAATATATTTTCTTGTTGAATATATATCAATTTAAAATATTGCTGGGGTTTGAAGTTGTCTTATCCGACGTCAAATTCAACGCATAGAATGACATCGATTACTATTACTACTTTTGAGAACTGAAACACACGAGCTACAGCATCATGATCTGCAGTTTTTCATGTTCAGTATTTTCTGAGTATTAAATTAATTTAGTGGAAAAAATTAAGTAAATATACAATTTATCAAATTTAACGTAAGAATATTTTTAGGCCACCAGACGTCATTGTTGGTGTGAGAATGATAGATAAAAATGCATAGTACTCTATGTCAGTAAATGTTGGACACTTTCTTCACAGATGAAAAGGAGACATTAGACAACAGAAATGTGTTCTACAGAAGGATACTGAGAATAACCAGGATGGAACATGTGTCCAATGAGGAAGTCTTAAGGAAGATGGAAACAAAAAGAACACTTAAACCTAGACTAAAAAAGAAACAGTTACAATTTCTGTGACACATAATCAGGAAATGGATCATTAAGACATTTGACACTAATGGAGCATTTTGAACTTTCAGAATTTAGAAATGTTAGCAATCAACAATATAAAATATGAATAGCTTCTTGTTCCCTTTCGTGTTCTATCGCTATAGTTTTCAGGCTAAGCACGTGTGCGCGCACACAGGTACTTACGCACATGTGCACCCACTATCGAAATATTTAATCTGAATAGCCGGTAAAAGTCGCTGTTGCTGAGATACCTAAATGCGCAGGGAACGATTTTTTTCTATGCGTGTGGAAATCAAAAGAAGCAGATGATTTTATTGACACAAGGGATACTTAATTGCTTTTTGGATATTTCTTTAAAAATTTCAGTAACGTTTGACAGATTTAAGAGTATTTTCAATATCTAAGAAACAGAAAAATCAAAATTTAAAGCTTTTCTCCGCTTTAATTGTTATCTATAACAATAAAAGGGGGTAAAAGCTTTGAAAATCCCCGAGAAACTCTCAGATTCTCAGTAACACATTTTTTATCCTTTGGTGCTTATGTTTCTGTAGTATGCATTTTTCACAGGGACTAACATAGCTGTTTGCAGCTCAGAAAATATAATTGGCGAAATCTCGGCTTTTTATATAAATTTAATTTCCTTATCATTAAGGAAAATATGAAATCAAATTTTCTAACAAATATCTATGCCAAATTTATTTAAGGCCTTTCTTATTACAAACGCAAAGAAGGAAAAAAGAGTGTGTGCATATAATCTAATTGATCAAGCATTTGGGGTTAAATGACGATGCATCCTATTGGGAAACAGGTTAAAGGTTAATGTATTTTAAATGCCCGCCTAGAACTTCGCGTTTTTGTTCTTGTTTGTCCATTAAATATTTGTTTTGTGCACTTTGTAAGTTATTTATTTATAAAGATAAATAACACGAACTACTTTCAAAATTATCTTCTTTTATGTTAAAATCTTTGAAAGAACAATTTATAATATATTTTTTGCCTCCATAAGAAAATAGAAGGAAGCAGATGATTTTGTTGATACGAATACTTCACTAGATATCTAGTAATGATTGAGTTATTGTCAGTAATAGTTCGCGAGACTTGTTAACCATTGTTTCATGGCGATTACAAAAGTCTCTCGCCTAGGTCATATTTATAACTTTTAAACTGAACGAGGTAGGTATTAAAGTATTTTTAAAAGAATATAAAATGCTGACAAAACTATATAATAAAGCTGGACACTTAAACATATAAACGAAATCGGCATCAAATCTTTAAAGAAATGTTAGATAATGGTAGCAAAGAAAAACAAGGAAAGAAAACTTGGGTTGAAAAACTGAGTAAATGCATCAATCTAAAAAGAGAAAAAGAAAGAAATGTTGTTGAAGAAGAATTAGACTAGATCACCAACGACAAATTTGTCTTGCGCTTCGATTCTCCCAAGGAACTTGCAGACAATTAGAATGCCAGTTTAATCGAGATACGTCATTAGAAATTTTAAATCTTCCTTCGGTAAACAAATGCTCACATAATGCCTCAGTTTGTGTACTTTTTATTGTTGCCAACCATTTAATTTTTGACGACTAATAAAATTCACACAGTGTATGGCGTTACAGTGAAATTTAGAGAAAGGAAACAGAATAAAACAGATTACAGAGTCTATGTGGCAAAAATCTGAGGCTCTAGAAAAGTGTTCTTGTCGGATTCTGTTTCTTCTAACTTGGTGTCTGTGACTGTCCGACAATTTTCAGCATCATGTCACCCCAATGTTACCAATTCCAATATTTCCTGATTTGAATCATACATTGTCATTGAATGCGTCCACAATGCCAAGGACTCGGTGAAGGCCGCTATCATGATCGTTCTGTCTAGCACAGGCAAGAATAAGTTGATGCGGGTATGCTGTCGTTTGCGAAATTCCATTGAGACGACCATCGTTCCTGGGGACGGTTTTACTGAATAAACATTTTCTGTTTTTCTAAATTGAAAATATGTAAAACTTCATTGAATATATATGCATTATGTTTATATTATAATTTGTTCTCAATTAACAGTGTTTATATATTATAAATTAAATTTAATATTTCCCATAAGAAAAATACATTTCAAACAGAATTTCAATTTATTGGAATTATTTTTTGTTGCTACCAGTAAAATCGTTAAGATCGTTTATATTGACAAATCTGTCAACACAACGTAATTGTCTTTATTAAAAATCTTTGAAACATAAAATATAATTTTCTGAAACTTTGCTAATTTAAGTTTAAATTAATCTGATTTAAAACATTACTTATTTTTAGTTTAAAATATCACAGAAATTCATTTAGCACTATTATTTTCTGATAAGGGCTCGTTTGGACACCTTTATAAATACATAAAATAAAATATTGGGGATCGTTAAATTGGAGTAAGCTTTTCTATTTATTATTAGTAAATACAGTCTTAATTTGACAGCTACAAATTAATACAGAATTTTAAAAGGTTTAAAGTTAATGAATTATTATATTTAAAAAAAATGAAAACCATTTTTGTAAAAATTCATTATTCATTTAAAAAGTTTTTTTTCTTAAGATAATAGTGTCCATAATATATTTCATACATTGCCTTTAAGCAATTAAAATGTTTTCTAATTAAATAATGTCTTAGTTTTATTGTCTCGTTCACCGAGTATGGAGAGTAGAATAGAGACATTCATAAACATACACATATGTATATCACAAAAATACGTACACACGAACTTGTTTTATATCTCTCTTTATACACGCACATATATATAGACACACAGAAAGATATTAAACCGGCATATATTGCAGAAAGACACATATAAAGAAAGGACATAGGATTGCGATAATCTTCCCAAAAGTGAAAGGTTTAAATGTCATGAAAGTCAGCATTCGAAATCTGAATTTTTACCGAGATCTGATAATAGATTTCTGTTTTCAGTTAGAAACACCTAACTACCTCATCCAACAAGCAGATCATAGGTAAATTTGTAGATGCCTAGATTGTTCGCTAAACTAGTGTCATCTTCTAACAACTTGCAACTGACAGGATCAAATTATTTTTATTTTTGTTGTTTTCTCTTTCATCCTCGATAAATTCTTTCCAGCTTTTCACAAGTGTCGTGTTAGTCAGCCAATTGATGCCCATGGAGACCGCGAGCCGGAAGAATACAAATACTCCGTTGTTTAGATTTAATTTCTGTAACATGTGAATTAAGCACAAACTACATGCAAGCCATTTTAGAAACACTTATGTCTTAGCTTCAATTCCCTGTTCCTTCGAACATACTAAATTAGTTGAAGGTGCATGGCTCATCTTATTCACCCAAAGTAGTTCATCATTAGCTACCACCGATCAAATAGGTTGGCTCTTCAAAGAGAGACTGTTTTACTGGAGGCTGGTGTAGAAACTTGTAAATTATTTTTATCTTCCATTTTCGTTTCATGGACATGAATAATAAAATATAAAATTGTGGTATTGTCATATTCAAATATCTATCTATCTATCTATCTATCTATCTATCTATCTATCTATCTATCTATCTATCTATCTCTCTCTCTCTCTCTCTCTCTATATATATATATATATATATATATATATATATATATATATATATATATATATCTGTTTATATCTAAGCAATATATTGCATGGGTAAAGGAGCAATTTAGAATCCAAAGAAGAATCAGCCATATTATTGGTCCTGACCTGGTGCCTTGGCTCCAGTCACTTTCCCACCGACGTAAAATTGCTTCCCCCTGTCTTTTCTATAAAGACTTTCATGGTAATTATTATTGTTCTTGCGCCTGAATAATGTTTTTGTTTTCTAATTATTTCACACCCAGTAACTCCTTGCGTCTTAGAGGCTTTACAACATGGCATGGGGTGAATTCGATTAAAGAAAGTATTAATCTAGGTTCCTCCAAAGATTTGTTAAAAATGAACATACATGAAAAAATGCCCCAAATTTAATAAAAACAAAGTTTTATCGTCGAATGTTTGTTATTAAGAGGAAAGACCAAAGGATTTTTATTAAATTATATATTTACTCCTTTTCAGTAGCTTAAAAATTTTGGTTAATTTTTTTTTTCTGAGTAAGCGGATAACCATAAATTAATAAAGGAAATTTTAGCGTCTTTTTGTTTGGAAATTCTTGCAAAAATTTTGGTAAAATATTTGTTTTTGCATCTTAAACAATCAATCTTTTTTGTAAAACGGAACCCCCAATTATCATTTCTTTTTAAATTTTAATTCGAATAATTTCTAAAGTGTTAAATCATTCAAAATTCTCTATTAATTTGTACCGGTTAGGTGGTATTGTTATTAAATAAAATCTATATTTACTAATCATAAATGGAAAAGCTTATTACAATTCAGAGACCCCTAATATTTAAAAAATAATTTTGAATTTATTTATCTGTGTATAAACGTGTGTTTCTAGCTACGGATGTCCATAAAAACATCCACCTTGCTGTTAAAAAATGCTTTTCTGCAATAATTTAAACTAAAAGTAATATTTGTTTAAAATCAGATTTATTCAACGTTAAATAAGGTAATCTTTCTCAAATAAAGTTTCAGAAAAGTATATTTTATTTTTTTAAACTTATTTTTAATTAAGAGAATAACTTTGGGCCGAGCGAATTTTAAATATGGTTAAAATTAGTCATTGTTAGTGATTAAAAATACAAACATTCCAATCAATTTAAATTCGTTTTGAAGTAAATCAAAGTATTTTGCCTATTCGAAATATTAAATTTAATCTATTAGCTTGAAATTAAAACTAAAATTAAAGCTTCAAAAAAGATTTTTCATTTTTGAAACTTCATTTTAAACTTTAGGTTTCGCTTTTCTTTGGAGGTACCGATATTAATCTATTCATGAATATTCTAAGTAATATTCTTTGAGGAAATCAAATTTTTGTTTTAATTACAGAGAAAGTGAGAAATTTGAGAGGAATGAGTAATTTGACAGCCAGAAAAACAGAACGCGAGAAAGAAAGTAAAAGAGAGATAAAAAATAAAATTATTTTTCGATTTTTCTTTTATTTTTCTTAATACCATCTTTCATCTTGTATTCTAAATCTCTATTTCATTCACTGCAATGAATAAACCCAATTAAATTTAATTATCGAAAAACTCGACATCTGATCAGGGGGATGATTTTTGAAGAACGTTATTTATTCTTTAATAGGATCTTCTAAAAGCATCAAAATCACCATATTGCAACTTCAGTATCTGTCAATATTTCTGAGATGAGGTAATGTACATTATTTACATTATTCGGACTACTGTCCTCATCTTTGTCGCCATGTTTATCTTAACGTTTCTTCAGGTGGTAGTAATGTCAAACTGAACCCTTTATTTCGCTCACTGGGGTAGACTGTTCTAGTTCCATGTACCATGTCTAATGGATGTCAGTTATCTCCTGTTAATTCCCCTCTCAAAGTTCTCCACCGCTTTAACCAGGTATCACACTCTTTGGGTCCTGTCACTGGAACTAACCAATGCCTTTATTCACTGCGCCATGTGTCCTTGAGGACATCTGTGTATGAATTTCTGGGTATTATAAACCTAATGTCTTCAGCAACCATTTTTACCAGTGCTCATATTGCAATTTTTGCTGTTATCATTTTATGTTTTTTACCAGAGCTCATATTGCAATTTTCATTGTTTTTATCGCTTTTCTCTGGCACTCCGTATTACTGGTTCCCATATTGTATTTATTTCTATGCTTAGTCGGCTCAGGAGATTTTTGTGGCCTAGCATATGTGCTGATTCCTTAAGTTTACGAATTTTCCAATGATTTTCTTTGTCTATGATTTCAACCTGATCATACACAGAGGGTGGTGATCTCCCTTTTCTCTCCATATGTGGTCAGCCACGCCTGATTGTTCCGCTTCCCGTCGTGTTACAGCTTTCTGGTGTTCTTGAAGCCTTACCTTAAGGAGGCGGCCTGTCTCCCCTTTATATTTCTTTCCGAAACTGCACAGGATACAGTACACACAGTTTTAGTCATGTTCACCTTTATGTTTTTTTTTTTTTTTTTTTTTTTTTACTTACGTTGAGTTGAATACCTGTTTATTTAAAAAGGTGGTGAACTTTGAGAGGGGAATTAACAGGAGGTAATTGACATCCTTCATTCACCTTGAATATGTTAACGAGAAGCAACAGAGTTGAAATATTTCAAAACTATTTTTAAAAGAAAAAAATTGGATCCTTCTGAAAATATTAAATGTTTTTAATCACAATTTTCCGCATTAAAAAGTTATAATCGCGATATCTTAATATATAGCGGATTCAATTGGTATTGTGAAATGACACCATATTTTCTTTCCATTTGTGTTAGACATTCATATCGTCTAAATTAATAGTTTATAGATTTTAATTGACAAGTTTTGTTTCCGCTTTGGTAAATAAAAATAAAATATTGGTTTTTACTTTTGTTCGTTCTTGAATAGTATCTCGTGCGCTATATTTAAATAAACCTCATTTAATTTTTATTCATCTTCACTTGCGATCATAGAGTTCACGTCCATGTACTGCAGTTAATTGTGAAGTCAATAAATCTTTTACTAATGCCTGTGTATAGTGCGCCCCTCGTCAGGACTACAAACCAGTTTAATCCATACATGAAAGAAGTGATGGGTTCATACTTTTTTCGCAGGTGTTTGCGCGAAAGTGACTGTAACAAATTCGACCGAAATTCGAACTCGGTTCCGAGTCGCTAACCGTTACACCACATCCGGGTTTGGTTAAACAACGGAAACCTAAGAATGAGGGATAAACTTTTAAAAATTTTCTGAGGTATTTTGAATTCTAAAACATTATCTCAACGATTCCTCAAGTCATTTGGAATGAAAAAAGATAAAGACTAAATGGTAATAGTAGTCGTATTAATTGTAGTTGAAAGTCGTGACTGAAAGAAATTAAGAACGAATTGATAATTTAAGATTGGATATACCTCGATATAAATCTCAATGTGACATACACTAATGTATACAAAACTCAACGTGTTTATGATCACTAAGATTAAACTTGTTAAACATGAGTTGCACGTTTTGCTAGTATAATCGGACTTCGAGATGATACGTTCGTTGCACATGCTTATTTGAAGAAAAAAAAATCCTCAGCCTGCTAAAATTCACAATTGTCCTTCTGATAGATCTGATTGTCTATAGAGATCAGTCTGCTTTGCTATTTAATCCATAGAAGGAGGAGAAGAGATGGATTCATATCGTTGCCAAGAGTAATTGTGAGAAAGTAACTCCGCTCGCTGATTTCTTTCCAAATCGCTAAGCGTTACACTACGTGCACAGATCATGAAATTTTACACTACATGCACACACATTGAAACATTACTCTACGTGCACACTCCATGAATCGTTACACTACATACACAGGCCATGAACCGTTACACTACGTGCACAGGCCATGAACCGTTACACTACGTGCATATCCCTGAAATGGTACACTACGTTCACACACCATGAAACCAGTAGAAAGCAATAAAAGTGCCATCAATCCCTTTTGTGGATTCACTGTTACTTCCAGTACTATTCAAGATCCGACTGAACTGACTAATTCCAGCCGTTAGTAATATTCGCCTGAGAAAAACGACTCCTTCGGCGCCAAAGGAAGCATCAGAAAGTAAATAGTGGTACGTTCATTGCCGTAGCGAGCCTCCTCACTCATGAACTCTTCAGCAGACGGCGAAAACCTTAAAAATTGACGCCTTTGTCTTCTTACCAGCCCAAACTGTGTCACGTGTTACACATCTAGTGCCTGCTGTGCTCCAAGCAGTGAATGAAGGTAGCCATTTTTAGTTTTCATCATTAGGTTTACCTACTTTCATTTCTCTTCATTTTTCTCCATTTCCTCTTTCTTTCTTTCTTTCTTTCTTTCTTTCTTTCTTTCTTTCTTTCTTTCTTTCTTTCATTTTAACTGCCTTCATTTCATTGCATTGTTTTCGTTTCTCTTCTTTGTATTAAGCTTTTCAGTTTCTTTCTTTCTTTACATTTTTATCTCTATTCCACCCCCCACCCCACTCGCCATTCAGTAATCCTACTCTTCCTATAGCCATTTAGACCTACTACCCCAGCCTGCCTAACCCACCCTTTTTCCGTCTCTTCTTTTTTCCCCCAAATCGTAAGAACGAGTGAAGGAAAGCATCAAACAGATGCTGAAACTTTGAGGCGACACCCCGTCGCATCCAAACGACTTCACAGGCGCTGCAAGTGTCCGCACCCTTTTACCCACACCTCCAAATTACCCTCCCCATCCCTCCGAATCCCTTCCCCTACGCGTCGCATTTCATTTCAACCCTTCTCCTCCACCTTTGCAGGTTTTTCGTTGCCTTTATGCGTCAGTCCCGATTCACTGATGAAGGAAAGAAGCTTGCGTGGATACTCATACCCACAAACCCACCCGTTCTTACCAAAATGTGAAGGACGTTCGACGATGCCACCAATAAAGGGTTAATTACATTGTTGTTGCTCAAATGGGAAAGGGTCATATGGACACAAATACAAAATGGCTGCCCTGTGGCAAAGAGAGTTCGCTACGATTTTTTTCCATTGAGTGTTCATTTTATTTTGTTTTTTCTATTATTTGCTTTTTTTCTTTCGTTGTTTTTCGTTTTCCGCGCTTTTGTTGTATTTTTCTTTTTTTTTTTAATTTAACGTTTCTTTCTTTAAGTCTTCCTCAAATAATCTTTTTCTTTTTAACTTATGTTTTCCTTTGAAATCCGTTTCTTTCTTTCTTTACGATGAGATATGCTTAAGTTCATCATTGCATCCATTCGCCAACACTTAACTATGTTGATTCGTACACAGACTCTTTTCATTTTCAATTTAATGTTTGTAAATGCCAACATAAACCACTTACACCGGCAGCTACTTGCCCTTAAATCCATCTCACTGCGAGCAATACATGCTCATATACAGATTTTCTGGGGCGTCCCTGGGCGAAGGATATCAGCCCCAATATATATATATATATATATATATATATATATATATATATATATATATATATATATAAATTTCCCGAATAGACTGGATGGAATAAGTACCTCTCTGGGGAGTGACTTCTTGACGAGAAAGATGATTATCATAATACAATGAGAAAGATATTTATTACACTTTTTTTATTATAAAATGCAAAACTTTGCAAAATGTCTTTTAGTAGTTAATGGGTGCAAAATGTTTGCAAATGTACACAGATTTGGCAAAATATATGCAGTTTTAATTAATTTTGACTTTCATAATTTCCATTCTACATATTTGCAGAATAGTTTTAACCCACACATTATATATATATATATATATATATATATATATATATATATATATATATATATATATATATAGCATTATAATTATTATAATCATTATATTTATTTATCAATATACGTTCAACTATATTGCATGATATATATATTTATTTGCATATGATGTTGATCCATTTCCCCGATTATGTAGACAAAATCAAAAGTCGGCGTTTCTTTTTGGCTTTTCATCTGATTTAATCAGTTTTAAAAATGGAGGAAGATCGATTACCACATGCAGACACATCTACATTATACTGAGAAAACGCAGTTACAGTAATTCGTGTATATGTCTGCGTGCATGTATGTATGTATGTATAATTATAATGACGTATATATCTACACAACCTCACTTGCTCTTTGGCATACGCTATTCCGATGAATAATCCTATGAATGATCGAATACTTTCAAATTAAATCGGCTACATTTTATTAAATATCAAACTACTACGTCTATCACTTGCTTTTGTTTCAACGTATTTATGTCTTTCATGTTCAACCAGGATTTAATCAAGATTCTTTGCATGTAATGATTTTTAATAGAGAAAAATTTTATGGATTTTTATTTCTTGAAATTAGAAGCATTAACTGTTTATTTAATCAAATCTACTGAAGTGAATTTGTATTATTACAAATGGTAATACGAATAGATGTGTTGATTGCTTGAAACCAAGATGATCCAAACAACTAAGCAATTTTGGCCCAAATCTGAAGCCCAGAAACTACAAAAATATGCCGTAGAATTATTCTTAGAATCAATCTGTACAAACATTAGAAGAATCATTTTCCAGTATTTGACTCGAAAAATATTTGACTGAATGCCAAATTCTTTATATTCAGATATAACTTAAAAACTTCCGTTTTAATATAGATTTCAATCTCATCTCCAAGTAAGCTACCAAGATAGAAGTATTTTTTTTTTATTTTTGTCTTATTCTAGTAATGACATTTTGGTCCTCCGTTCGATCCTCTAATCTCTGGACTATATTTGCAAATATACTTACCTGTTCGTGTTGATGCACTTACTAATTTTATTTTTCACATTCTTAAAAAAATATAGGTTTTGGCTGCAGGCACCGGAAAAATTATAGGAATTTTGAGATTGATGTGTTTCTCTCTCGGAATGCCTGTGGAACATTTTAAGAGTGGAATGTCTTGTAGCGAGGTTTGGAGTCTGTCTCCAGAGTTCGAGAGTTTAGGAGCCCCTCGAGATATCAGTCATTATAATGATTAATACAAACATACGGATATGTGTGTGTGTGTGTGTGTGTGTGTGTGTGTGTGTGTGTGTGTGTGTGTGTGTGTGTAAAGATATAAAGGCGTTAACTCGATCCTTAAAATGGTGAGATATTGGATCATTTTTATGCCTCTGATCACATAGTCAACAAAATTAAATAAAAAACCATCTCTTCCATCAGATCGTCAAATTCATAGGCTCTAAGTGGATAATAGTCTATTAAGAATATACACCGGCATAGATATGAGCATGTCAGGCTATGTATAGTACACTGAATTCACACTCCCTAGTAACTCGTCATGGAACAGATGTCAGGGTTATGACCATTATATTTTAGAAAATACCTAATTCCTTCAATGACTTGAATTGATATAAATAATTTGGGCAGCACATTTCTTTCAAATATGTTTCGTTGAATATGACAGACAAGGAATATTTGATTATTTTTTTTCATTTAGTTTTTCTAATATTCTCAGATATTTCCCCGTTTGTCGAGGATAAGGGAGTATAAAAATGTAGTTTTTATTACCCCAAGCGCTTTCGGCCACTTCCATTTTCGGGTTTTTTTGTTGAGTGTTGTTTGTGTTGCTTGTCGGCTATAAAGTGGTAACGTTTATTCAGAGCCCCGCGAAAGGAATATAGCTGGAATTTGAGTTGGCGTTTTCTAGAGTAAAAATTCTGTCTCCCCGAATGTTTTTTGATACCGATGTTTAAGTAGACGACTCGATTTTTTAAAAGTTTGAATTACGTCTTCTGGCCTAGCCATTTGAAAGACTTAATAAAGCAAATGTGCCCCCCAGTAGGGTTCGAATCAACGCCCACCCTTGTAATAGAAACCGCCGTTAAACTTCTCGGGCACAGTCCGGCAACTTTCAATTACACTTTAAGAAGAATGCAGATGCTCTCGGTCAAATTTCTTTGAAAGCATATATCTGCTCGGTTTGGTATCTGAAAGGTAAAACTATATATATATATAGTTTTACCTTTCAGATACCATATATATATATATATATATATATATATATATATATATATATATATATATATATATATATATATATATATATATATATATATATATATATATATAACAGGTAGTTTTCTGTATGTATGCCAAAGTAAATATGTATACAGACACATTATCACCCAAGCTAGTTTTTTGTAAAAAAATTATGCATTCAAAATTCTCAGAATTAAAAAGTAAAAACGAACGGTAAGAATTCTTATTCCCGGAATACCGTTTATTTTTACTTTTTATTCTGCTAAACACTATCAAGTATGTATTTAAAAAAATCTATCCTCTTGAATTTATTTTCACATCTATAGTAAATAAAAGCCTAACTTTTAAAAAATGAATATTAAATCAACAAAGTAAATTTAAAAGAAGAAAATTAAATACAATTATTTGAAAAAGTTTATATTTACTTGACTGTGTGTGTGCTCAGCTACAAAATAAATGTACAGACAAACCAACCATCAACGGACTTCGGATGCAACAGACAAAATCTGTAGGGAAAATAAAAAGTCATCTGCAGGCAAAAAGACTTCTAAATCGTCAATGATGTACTTAAAAAAATCCGAGCTTAGCAGAACGAGTCATATTATTAGGTTGATGCAAAAATAATGTCGTTTTTTGACGTTCAACTTCAAAAGATCATAACTCCTTTCATAATAAACTTTATTAATCGAAATAAGAACCATTAGAATCGACACATTTTTGCCAACGAGAAACAAGTTTATTTATCCCATTAGCATAGAAATCCGGAGCTCTGGAAGCGATGAAGACATTGAAGGCCGATTCGGCATCATCTCGGCTTTTGAAGCATTTTTCGCGCAGGAAGTTGTCGAGATGCTTGAAAAAGTGATAATCGGTGGGCGAGAGGTTCGGTTAATATGGCGGATGAGACAGAGTCTCGTAGCCCAATTCGTTCAGCTTCTGCAGTCTCAGTTGAGCAACATGCGGGCGAGCGTTGTCATGGAGGAGAATTGGTCCCTTCATATTGACCAATCTCGGGCACATACGTTGGAGCTTCTGGTGCATTTCGTCAATTTGTCGGTAGTACTTCTCCGCCGTAATCATTTCGCCCGGATTCAAGAAGCTGTGATGGATGAGACCGGCCGCAGACCACGAAACAGTCACCATAACCTTTTTTGGGTGCAATTTCGGCTTCGGGAAGTGTTGTGGAGCTTCTCCGGCATCCAACCACTGTGCCGGCTGTCGTAGAGGATCCACTTCTCATTACACGTCACAATCCGCTCGAGAAATGGGTCGTTTTTGTTGCGCAGAAGGAGCGTAGAAGACACCTCAAAACGACGATTTTTTTGATTATCGTTCAATTCATGCGGTACCCATTTATCCAACTTTTTTGACTTCCCTATTTGCTTTAAATGGCGAACGACTGTTGAGTGGTCGACCTCGAGTTCAACAGCAACTTCTCGTTTGGTTTTGCGAGGATCGGCTTCAATTAAAGCTTTCAAATGTTCGTTATCAACCGCAGTCGGCCGGCCGCGACCGTCTTCATCTTCGAGGCTCTCGTCGCCATTGCGAAATTTCTTGAACCACCGTTGTGCCACACGTTCGTTAGTGGTTCCTGGGCCAAACGCATCATTGATATCACGAGCTGTCTCGGCAGCTTTTCGGCCTAGTTTGAACTGGAACAAGAAAATCGTGAGGATTTGAATTTTGTCCATGCTGTCGAAAAGCCTGTAAAAAAATGAATGAAGAGATTGAGAACGGTAACGAATAACACGATTCGATAGAGCGAAAAACGCGCTTCAAAATGATATATAACATGGCTATATATATATATATATATCAATGAATTAATTCAGAAATCATATATAAAAGTAACATATGTGAGAAAACGACATTATTTTTGCACCAACCTAATAGTTCTCAAAGTGACCGCTTGGTGACGGTGGCGAGCTTTTTAGTTGTAAACAAAGACAGAAAGTACGATACATTAGCGCGTGCGTGAAAAAGTAGCTGTGAGAAATTTTTGTTATTTTGCTTAATATATCTATATTAAGTATATATTTATTTTTGCCATGTTTATAGTATTTACATTATGATCATAATTACTGGTAGTTACTATAGTGGTTTTATAACTCAAAAATAATCCCTTCCCATCTACGGATGATCGGCTTTAACGGACTCCTATTAGTCCGTTGATGAGAGGTTTGTCTGGATATACAGACTCGGTATCACCCTAAAGAGCAGTTGTTTATATGTGTGTGCATTATTGACATACTAATATTTTTCGACCATCTTATGGAAAATGATTTTTTTATTTAATCTTAAAAAAAAATTTCAATGTTTTTTTTTGGTTTGTAATTAACATAAAAAGTAAATAATTTTCAATTAAATTTTATTAAAACAAAAACCTATAGTGAGCCTTATTTTTTCGAAAATTAATTTAAATAAAATATAGTTAAATTCGTAAAACAAATATTCAACTGTTGGCCGTAAGTCATGTCTGTCTCTCCTAATTTTTATTTAACTAAAGTTTTTCTTTTCTTTTCAAATACAAACATAACATATAGCATATAAAATTGAAACAATCTCTTTTCAAAACTAAATTTTCAATGTATCTTACTTGCTTATAGTCTTTTTTCAAAATTGTTAGTAATTAAATTCATTTACAGAGAAATGTTTGCTAATGTAATGTTTAAAAGTAAAACTGTATTTAAAAAAAAATCTAAATTTCTTTCAAAAATAAATAGTAAATAATTATTTTTGAAGAAGTATGGCTCGCTATAGCTTTTGCATGAAAAGATGATTAAATTAATGTTTTAATATATCTTAATTTAAGTTTATTTACTTTTTTATTAATAATAATTTGAAAAAAGTTTAATGAACTTTTATCTCAGTTTGATTTGAATGAAAACAAACTTAACAGAGTATTTATGCTAGTATTTAAAGCGAAAAAAAGTGACTTTTCGAATAAGATTTTGTCATGCTCAGACCCCTAAGACAAGTATTGGTAATTTTACTAAATTTAGTTATTTTTTAACAAACCGAAAAAATATGAAGTTTATATTTTAAAGATTGAATAAAAAATTATTTTCCATAAGATGTCTGAAAAGTATCAATAAATTGTCAAAAATAAACTACTATTCAGAGATTTTCCGAGCAACGCTAGGTATCCCTGCTAGTCTCTCTTTCTCTCTTTCTCTCTCTCTCTCTCTCTCTCTCTCTATATATATATATATATATATATATATATATATATATATTTGTGTGTGTGTGTGTGTCTTACCAGTTTGTGATTGGAAGGGATAATTCCGAGGAGGATATAAACCCAGAGAGAGTTCAATGTAAATTACAGAGCATTATAATGATAAGAAGAAGGCGGAGAATTTAATTATCCATTTCAATTATAAATTTATTTTGTGAACCCCGAGATATTCACGTCTTCAGATTGAAATCTCCTCCGGTATACTGTCTCCATTTACAGGAGGAGATTTTGATAGGAAATGTTGAACATCTCGATATTCACGAAATAAATTTATAATCGAAATGGATAATTAAAGTCACCGTCTTCTTATTATCCACACACACACACACACGCACACGCACACACACACACACGCACACACACACACACACACATATATATATATATATATATATATATATATATATATATATATATATATACATACACACACACAAATTTCCCATGTTTGTATTTTAAAAGCAGAAAATCAACCTTGCTAACCAAATATAGCTAAATGCTATAGCACGTCAGGCTATATGACGGTTCCGTGTAGGAAACAGACAGGTTTGATTCCTTTCGAAGAACACGTATTTTCTATTAAATTTCTCGGATATTCAGGCCAGTAAATGTAGTTAATACTGTTTATTATAAACAGAGCATTTACTTTAATATTTGTATTTATATAAATAACGTATAAACAATAAATATATTAAAATAATTGTCGGACTTAGTCCATCCGTAATATATATATATATATATATATATATATATATATATATATATATATATATATATATATATATATAATAAAAAGGCTTAAACACTAATATTCCATGGTCATAATTAATTCCATTGGAATCGTAAATACGATCCAATTCATCAGACCTACAAATTCAATTCATCAGACCTACAAATTCAAAAAGTCTTTTTGAATTTGTAGGCCTGATGAATTGGATCGTATTTACGATTCCAATGGAATAAATTATGACCATGGAATATTAGTGTTTAAGCCTTTTTATTATATCCTTACTCTGTCCTGGACATTGAGTTCTACCTGGATTCTATCCTCTCGGAATTTTTTATTCAAAAAATATACATGTGTGTATATGCACCTGTGGATTTTGCATATATATGTATATATGCAAAATATATACCACTAATATTATCTATCTATCTATCTATCTATCTATCTATCTATCTATATATATATATATATATATATATATATATATATATATATATATATTAATAAATATACATATTACCTTACGTCGAAAGTACGACTCGGAGTTTCATGTTCAGTACACTCTTCATATACTTATAATGGTAAACGTTACGGTGGTTAATATTTCAAAAAAAAAATTCTGGATCTCGTGGTAACAACGCTATATAGTATATTAATTTTACTCTTAATAATTATATAATTAGAATCTAATATTGAGGTATAAATCAGGATTCAAGTTGCCAAAATTTAGGGTGGTGTAAAAAAGAAGAAATAAAATAAATAAAAATAAAATTTGGAGACGCCGAAATATTAGGTTGGTGCAAAAATAATGACGTAATAATGTCGTTTTTTGACGTATTTTTTAACGTCAAAAAACGACATTATTACGTCATTATTTTTGCACCAACATAATATTTAACAAAAATCCGTTAAGAGATAGCGAAACAAGGGGGTGCACCTTTATATAAATAAATAAGTATAAAAAAGGAAAATTGTAAAAACTAATTATAAAAATAAAAAATAATATTAAATATTTATAGTTCGAAAGATAAGGAAAATATAAATATATAATAGATATATATATATAAATATAAGAATAATTCATTATAATTGTAGAAATGAAAATAAAAATAAAAATAAAATAAAATAAAATAAAGGAGAATAAAATTATAAATATAGAAACAGAAATAAGAAATAGAAATACAGACATAGTAATTAGGAACATAACGGTATATCTATGGAGAAGAAATAAAATAAAATATAAAACAAAGTTAATTACTGAAGAGTTAAAAACAATAACAAAACAAAGATGGGATAACTGGGTAATTGTTAGATTAATTAACTTAACCAAATCGAAACATTTAAGAAAAAAGTTTTTTTTCTATGAATGCATGTGGTCATAAGTTTACTTCGTTTGTTTAGCAAATTGGGGTTATTAATGTGTTTAAGGATGATAAGTTTTTCCAAGAGGTACAGGTTACATTTATCTCCCTTGATAGGTTTGGCTTTGGTTATGTAATTCCTACTTAGTAATGGGATATAGTTATCCGTCTTAATTTTCCAGAAATATTTAGAGAGTGTAGTGTTTTGGGAATATTGACTCTTGGTAAGTATCATTTTGTGTTGATAATACCGGGATTCCCAGATATTTTCAGTGGAGCCAAAATAAAATTTAGTTTCGCTATTATGCCTAATACTAGCTTTATAAACAAAGCCTTTAGACGTGCATTACGAATTCAGTGGACAGGTCTTCGTTTTTCTGCAGTTACAAGTTTTTCCGATATTCTTATTGTCATGGAGGTTGTTTAAATGCTTGTTTAATATTATATTATTATTATTAGCTATAGCTAACTTTAATGCTGTTTTGATTGAACATTTTTTTTCAGTATTGGTGTATGTTTGAAATGTTTATGGATTAAATTGAGAAAATTCTATATTGCGGTTAAACGGTGGGTTAAAGCAAATTATGTTGCGTTTTCTATGCTTATGCCTGTTGTTATCTGTCGTGTTTTTATGGAAGTATTCTAGTTTAACTTTGTGTTTGATTTTTTCTAAGACATCTATATATTTGGTTTTGTGCTTTATTACTAAAGTTAGTTGAAAGTTTAAATTGTACTGATTTGTGTAAATTATTTAAAATTCTAGGGCGATGGTTAGAGTCCTTGCTATTGTATCTATGGTTGTACAGTTATTTAGTGTAATGTTTGTATATTCCCTTGGATAGGTCAAAAGTGACATCCAGAAAGCTGATCACCTTGGCGTTGGTGTTAGTAGTAATACCTAATCAATGATCCTTGAAGAATTTGGTTAGTTTTTTTTCTAAGTCGGTCTGTCGGTTACGGGTTGGTATTACGTAGGAGAATAATGCCGTCATCCCTATACAGACCAATGTTGTATCCGAGTCTCCAAAGTAGCAGTATACAAACCAATTCACAAACTCTGCAGAGTCAAATGCCATCCCCACGCAGAAAGTAAGAGTTGTTTTTTTTGGTTTCACATGTAACCATCATGAAATAAAATGGGTTTCTGGGCTTTTAAAATGGGTTTCTGGTTTTATGTTAACTTCCTGGTTATTGATGATGCAATAATATTTTGCCAGGTTTATAATCGCCGTTAGTAGATTTTCCGTAATCAATTGCAGATATCAAATTGCATAAAGGTGCATTCATTTTACTTTTTTATTTTGGAGAAACAATTAATAGCATAAGATATGTTCGTGCACCAGTTGATCCCTAGTGCTTTCCTAGTCGCACGATCATTCCAGTATTGCCTTGCTAGTTTTACCAATGTTCTTTTTAGAAGGATTTATTAGTCGGAAATGTGGATTATTACAGAAATTTTACTTATAGTCCTTCACTGTAATTAAAGCTTGTTGTTTATGTAGTTTTTGCACTCTGTCGTCGACTTTGATATATATATATATATATATATATATATATATATATATATATATATATATATATATAGTTTATACATATATATGTATGGAAACGTAGTCTATATATATATTGAAACGTAGTATATATATATATATATATATATATATATTATGCACGAAAAATCTAAAATTACTTATGTGGTTATAGTCTATTTCAAACCGGCACAACATTATTCCAGTCTTCTTCAGCCCTAGACTGACTGTCATGGAATCAGGGTTTTTGAATTTAGTTTCGATAGCAGTCGGGGAGAAGGTACATGCCGAGGGCGCTCGTTTCAGATAAGGAGCCTGAGTTGGTGACAAGGGGAGGGCGTGAGGTATGTCTCTAAGGAGAAATGGTCCGGAATGGGAATTTATTTATGATCAAAGCCTTCAGTTGTATGTAAATGAATTTAAGTTCTTCCTAGGGAATCAAACTATCCCAACTACACATATGTTTTAATAGGATTGACAATAAATTGTATTTAGACAATAAGGATATTATGTTATTAAGTAATGGGCTATTTAAAGACAGAACAATTTAAAGTTAGAATAAATTATCTAAATAATAGATTCCCAAAATCTCTAATACCGAAACACCCAATGGTACCCAGCAATCATGTGTTGTACAGCATGATTACTGTACAACACATATATATACCCATATACATACATACATACACATACATACCTACACACACATAATATATATATATATATATATATATATATATATATATATATATATATATATATATATATATATGCATACACCATGCATCTACACCATTAAGGAACCGTTAAATTATTAGGAATACCAGGCTGTACCTGAAACTCTTTAAGAGGAATATATTAAAGTAAAAATTTAATCAAAAGGAGTTGCATCAGTTGGGGGAATGTTGTTTTTTTAGGAGTTAGTAAGTAATAAGGTAAGATCTATATTCCTATATAATTTTGAAACTACTTCTTTGTCTACATTTTAATACTAGCTCTTTTCTTTGATTTAATAGTTTGCATTGATCATTGTATTTTATTATTCTAATTTTTTCCTTTAAACGTCTGCACTTATCTTTAAAACTATTAGGAGTATGTGCGAAACCTATAATTTTCCAATCTATCAGAGAGTTCAGACCCTTTTCCTTCAATTCCCCAAATTTGTTTGAAAGGGCTGTTTGGTGTTTTAATTTAGGATTGTTAAATTTGTGCATAGGGATATAAATTCTCTCATATTTTCTTTAGGGGTAATCGTTGCCTGCTATATTACCCTAGTAGATCTGCATTTGCCATCGACTGGGCAGTTTTCTCTATTTCTACAATTACAGGATGGGGGGTCCATGCTAGATTTAGTTTTTTTCCCATATAATTTACTTAAGATATAATTATTATGGGAGTTTATAATTTCTTACATGTTATCAGTACAGGAGTAGCTAATTTTGATCGACTTCCTGTTGAAGATCTTACTTAGAGGGTTGTTTTTGTGGAAGTTTTTATTTATTAATTTTAGTACTATCCAATATTAATACTTGACACTTTGCAGAAGTGGGGTTGAAACAAATGATTTTTCTTTTTCTGTTTCTACACCTACATCCCACTTTCGGTTAAGTAAGATAGCTTATTTTTAAAACCACTTTTGTGGAGGGCCTTTTCATACGGTTCTTTATTTTTATTAAAGATTTTTGGACGATAATTTACTAATTCCGGTGCAAACGGTAGTGGGTATTTGTCTCAGAATGGCATTGGGGTAGTTAGGACTAACGTTAATATAACTGGGGGTTTCATTCTCTTTATTGTAAGGTTTAAAGGTTTTATCATTTAGATTGAGGGTGATGTCTAAGTTATCAACTATTTTAAGTTTAGAGGAAATCTTAAACTCTATTAATTTAAAGGCCCTATGATTTTATTTTGCAACATCACTGTTAGCAGACCATTACTATTGGGAATGAAGATGAGTCCGTCATCTCTATATAGTCCCACTAGTTCTGGTTTTACGATTCTACTAGGCATATGTAAAATATAAAAACATACTAAATCAGCAAACTGGGCTGAATCATTTCATTTTCAAGACTTTTTTCACTGCTCTTTGGACTGACATAACTGAAAATTCTCTCTCCCGTGCCAAATGTCTTATGAATTGAGTTGGATCTTTTCTAATTGATTTCTTCAGTTCTAAATTGAAATAATGACCCCTCTTCCTGTTTTGACCTCCTAATCCAGTTTCCCTCTCTACTGCTCCCTTTCTTTAAAATTTATTCTACTTTCTTTTGATGGGTCTTGAATGGAGTTTGAAGTTGGAAGCCAGACTATGAATGTTGGTACCATTACTGGTGGTCTAAATGATCTTTTTCTTCTCACCATTGCTTAGTTGGGAAGACAGTGGGTTTTCAGTGATTCTTACGACAATTCGTGTCAAGACAGCCAAATGTTTTGTCTGAAAACCTGGAAAAAAGAAACTCAATTAGTTTAGTGGTTTTTTAGATTAGATATTAAACATTTTGTAAAACGATTTGGACAATTTTTGCTGTTAGATCCGGTATATATATATATATATATATATATATATATATATATATATATATATATATATATATGTGTGTGTGTGTGTGTGTGTGTATTACAGACCAACACGCTATGTTAGCTTTTATTAGGCAGAGTACGACTTGTATTAACAAACTATGTTGATAAAATATTCAAGATATAATTATATAAGATACCTTGAGAATTTGAATATACCTCCGGGTTATTTTTCTTTCTAAATTAGCAGTGACACAATGTGGATTACTTAAAAACTGAGTTGAAATTAGTGAATATCTAATTTCCATAAAGATACAATTAAAGTAAAAGTTATGCCTTCAGCCGCTTAATGTGAATCACGTTTTCTCTCACCAACGTAGATGTTATTTTTTTCTGATGATGCCCGCACGGTGGAACATGTCCAGATAATTTTTTCCCATTCCATCGGATGCTTTTCACACACACACACACTGGTGCTACATAATTTAGGAATATTAACATAAAAATGTTTTCATTTAAGTAATTTTTAGTCTATAATATTTTATGTAATAAAGCATATTCTATGTCTTATAAACAGGTACCTCTAAAGATTCGCCAAAAAATGAGCCTAGATAATTTTAAAAATACCTAAAAATGAAAGTTTTATCGTCAAAATCTTTATTAATAAGAGGAAAGATCAAAGGATTTTTTATGTAAAAATATTTTTTCAAATCCCTTTTAAAAACCTTCGAAATTTTGGCTAAAAATCTTGATTCTTCCGTGTCAACATTATATCATAAATTGGTATGAGAAATTTTAGCTTCTTTTTGCAGTGCAATATACCCATTGGTTTGGAAAATCTTGCAAAAATCAATTAATTGTAGGATTATTTTTTAAATGTTTCTATTTTAGAAAACCTTATAAAGCTGTTTTTTTCATCTGTTTAAATGCCATTTATTTAATTTTATGAAATGTCTAGAAATTCTTTTTTGTAGCGCTTAATGTTTAACTTAGTTATAAGGACAAGTCCTAGGAGAAGTTAAATCATCAAAAGTTTTTTGTCAAAATCTGCTCCGATTTGTAGAATAAAAAATGCAATAAAGCTAAGACACTTAATTATAAAAGCTTTTCTCTTTATGTATATTATTATGGACTCCATTGTATTCAGGAAAAAAAAACTTGGATTAATAATGAATTTTACAAGAATTGTTTTCAGTTTTTAAAAAAATTGATTAGGATAATTTATAAACTTTTAAATCTGTTAAAAATCCGCATTAATTTGTAGTGGTCAAGTGATATTGTTCAACCGCTATATTACACGGTAATCACTTTTTCCTGGTGTACCAGCGTGATAGTTACGATCACAATAGATGTCTGTTTGTATCTGCTCGTAATAATTCTAAACATGTCCTCGAAGAGGCTAAATGTTTACTGATAGAATGAGGCACAGTATAGCTTCTGACAAGTTTAGCTCTCATAACTACTGGCGACTCTGTAGTAGCGTCTTAAATAAGAGTAAGTCTTCTATCTTTCCTCTCTTCACTTGATTTGAGGTGTTAGTGTTTTCTACTGATAAAGCAGAGTGTTTTACTTGTAAGTTCTCTTAAAATTCTCTTTAATTATCCGAAGCATTTTTGCTTGACATTCCACTTAGAATTGAGCCTCTATTGATGATTTCTGCTATCATCTCTAAACTGGATCCCTTAAAAACATGTCAACTCGTTGGTATCCCTGCAATAATCCTTAAGAAATGTGCTTCTGAACTGGCTCCTGCTCTTTCTAAACTCTACAAATGAAATTTTCTGTTTCTTGCTTTCCTGTTTGTTGGAAATCATCTTCTGTAGTTCCAGTCTTTAAGAACTCAGGTGAACCGTCTGATCCTTCTAGCTATCGGCCTCTTAGCCTTCTACCTCTTTTTGGCTCTAAATAACTCTGGTTATACATCTCACTTCCCAGACTCTTCTTTCAGATAAGCAACATGGCTTTCACTTCTCTAGGTTAACTGTTGGTGTATTAACGATTATTGCTGAAAGAGTTTATGAAGCTTTAGATAAGAATGTTGAAGAAGTTTCATACATGGGAAGAGGGGTTGGGGTGAAGAAAAGATGGATTCATACCTTCTTCTAGGGTATTTGTACTAGAGCGAATGTAACGAACTCAGACGGAATTCGAACATGGCTCGCCAATTTCTATTTCTGAGTCCCTAACGTACACAGTCAATGAAATCACATTGGCCATTATGTTGTGGGCCAACTATATAAGGAACTATATAAGTCAAAATATAGTTTGAAAATCGGTGAGACCATCAGAAAAAAACTGCGCGACGCAGTTTATCTCCGGGAGACGCGTTGTCACAAAAGGTAACTAGTTTCCTTAAAGAATATACGCGAATGATATGTTCAATTCGACAAGGAGCATAAAGATTGGAGGTAGGAAAGGTAATTTGCTCTGCTTAGGTGTGATGAATTGAGGTTTAACATTGTAAAATAAGGTCAGCATTAGTGTTATGGTAATTTACCCACGCACGCATAGACTCTCTCAGCTATAAATAGGAGCAGGTATTGCCTTTTGGAGAGCGAAGTTTCCAGCAATTAGCTCTGACAGTCGGACTGAACATTCTTGCTGTAACGCTCTCGTTTGTATATGTTTGTATTACTGTTTCTGTTAATATATTTGTTTAACTCAATTCCTCTCTTTGTATCTTTATTTCTGGCCCTAAAAAGGCCACAAGTAAGGAGATGGTTAACAGACAGAGGATGGAAAGGCATGGTATAAAGTGGAATTAAATAAAGTAATATCTGGATATATTGGACATTGTTACGTTCGTGGTTTTATGCTTCGGTCGTGGAGTTTTCACCATCATAACCAATCGAAACACAACCAAGGCTAATCACAAAGTATCTATCCATCTATGGAGGTGTCACACTTCACATCACATGCATACGTGTAAGGTTAACATATTTTACATGTATTTACATTCAACTTTACGAACCAATTTTAAACAATTTTTATCTCTTTTTCTTTATCACTTGATAATCAAATCGCAAATTTAAACGATGCTTTACGTGACTCGATATTGGCTACTTTCAAAGTTTCATCGTCTGTCCCCTCTGGCATTCATTCTTTACTTCTCTTGTGTAGTCTACAGATATGTCACTTGAACCAAATATGACCACACCCGCCATCCCTCTTCTTCGTTTCAGGAAGGATTAACCATCAGCTAAATAGACGGTTGATGGATTCTAAATATTAAACTTGATCCTCGCCGAAATATTTTGCGTCATTATTTTTAGGGGCAGAACAGATTTAGATTTCATTCTGCAAATTCAGACATAAATATGTATATATATATATATATATATATGTATATATACATATCAATTTTATTTTACTGAGCTCTCTTGGGAGAAGGATATTTTTGTTGACTAAGCCATTCGTTAATTTTACTGGACCAGTGGAGAGTTGAAAAATGTCCCCAAAGTATTAGAACGGGACATGTGTTCAGCATAATTTTTTTAGATATAAACAGCAAATATGACAACAGCAACAGCAATAACAATAATAAACAAGAGTGTGATTTAAGAAAAGACACAATGTTTAACAGTATTTCGACAGTATATCTGTTTTCTTCAATTTGTGTTTAAAAATTGCATTAAAGTATAAAAATATTTAAAAAAAATACAAATCTTTGTACAAACGTTGCTTTTCTTAAGACAAACGGTTGTAATGGTAATCAACGCGAAAAAACGAATGCAACGCGAACAGCGTGAATGGATCGCACCTGAAACATGAGCAACATGGTGGTTCATGCTCATCTTAACATTTTCTGTTAATTGATTAATTAGTAAGAGTAATTAATCAAATAATTTAGTATAAGTCTTATGGAACAGGAAATGGAATTCATTCATTTTTCTTAAATCGCGTTCTTCTCGAAACGTATATATTAGAAGAGTTACGTTAACCATTTTGCTTAATAAAAAAATAATACAACGAAGAAGAATATTGTCAGGGACACAAGACAAGGTATAGATTAAAAACAGCTTTTTAAAATGTATTGAAACTGAGGAAACTTGACTCCTATTGCCCATAATATTCTAATACCAAAGACATTAGAACCAATATTGAACAAATTAGAATTCCGAAGAATTAAAACAGTCCACAGCAATGATCGCCCTCTTTGAGAATACTAATGAATTGTGGAAATTTTAAGAGACTCGTTGTCAGTCATCAACGATAACTACTACAGCTGGTGGAAAAAACAAATGAAAAGTAATAATAATAGCTGAATTAATAGAAGTGTTGTGTGGTGAGATATCAATTATTGATGAGATAACTAGTGGGTGTAAAAATGGAGATCAGCAAAGCAAAATGTAATAACGAAATATGAGTTTATTTCTATAAAAATGATACCAGTTATAAAACAAATTTGAAACATAAAATTCAGTATAAAAGCACAATGTATCTGAATTGAAAAGCGAATGAAGTTCAGACACGATACAAACAACTTATAAAGCAGACTCAAAGAAGTTTTTCAGTGTGAAATTGAGAAAGAATATTGTAGATGTGCCAATGGAAGAAGTAAGAACATTTTGGAGTAAGATTTGGAGTAAAGAAAATATATTTAATGTAAAAACAGATTGGATAAAAAGGATAGCATCAAAGTAGAAGGATATCGAGAAGCAAACTTGAGATGATATCATAGAGGTAGATAAGATGAGGCTCATATGGTTACAAAGATCAACTACAAATGACCATAGAAAATTGCAGAACAAAATACAGAAATCTAAAGTTGACATTGATCTATTATCGAAAAGCTTTTCACAGTGTGCTTCATAGCTGGATCCTGAAAGTTTTACAGAGCTTCAAAATATCCTCAATTTTTTAAAACACACTATGCAAGTTTGGTATACTAAGCTCACACTAACGCAGATAATCGACGTATCTAAGAGGGATTTTTTCAAAATGATTTTCTCTTTTATTGAAAAACAAAAATTAAAAAGGAGTTCCACAGTTCTACTGTGTTTTATGCTACTAATTGGATTATGGCTAAAAAGTCGTTAGCAATACTAGTTAGTTACAGTTTCAATGTTATTAACTGGACTGTATCTGGAAATAAAGAAAATGGATTGTAAGTAAATAAAATTACTGTCATGTCGTAGGATCAAACATCTAATGGCGGATGTTGACGGTTGATTTATATATATTTGTGGAACTACTTTTTAATTTTTGTTTTTATGGCATCTCCCTCGTGGATTCCTATATAAGCCTCGTCTTGGTTTAGATTTTTTATTGCAGTATCTATATTAGTCATAATATTATTACTCTTTACAAGTTTACTTTCTTTAAACACAATGAATATATTTACTACATTGCCTTACCCTCAGTCTCGGATAAAGGATCACACTAAACAGAAAACAAAAGTTAATATTAATAATAAATTAAAAAAATGAACCCTATTCATGATTTATTCCTGAAGTGGTCTTTATCAGTTTAAAAACGATTATTACGTTTTTAACAACTTGAGTATCAATAAAATAATCTTCATTATGATAATAAAAATCAGAATAAGATAATAAAGGGATTTGGTTCACTGGATTAAGGATTAATGCAGAACATTTGGGTTCAACTATTTAAAGAATTGGTATAAACACAATAGAGAAAATAACTTGTTAGTAGAAATAAAATCAGTCTGGAATTTGTGTATCAGCCACCCTATTCAGAAATATTGATATCTAATAACAGTAAAAATTTCTGAACTTTGGCTGTTCCAAGAAACCACAAAAGGAAACTGAAATAAAGTTAAATGATTCATAATCTATCTATCCATGTTTACGTACTGGTATCAATCATGTTTGCCAGAATTCGAGAATTTTTCTCATCGATTATTTCGAAATGTTACTTGTGTCCAAAAGTATAAGTATCAACTCAATTTTCTTCTATTTTTTACATTATTAGTTTTTATCAGTTTATCAGTCAATGAGATTTCATAAAAATTATACTAATACATATTTGTAGATGCATGTCTTCATCTGTGTAGTTATATGTTAATATTTAGAAAACTGTGCGTCTGCAAAGATCTGCACAGACACACACGTGCCTATATCATTTGCGTGCGTACCTTCGCGTAAGCGTATGCTTATTTTTTGTTAAAAAATTCTTTTGAAGTCACTAATGAGGGCGTATTGAGAGGCGAGTCAACATAAGCAACCGACTGTTAAGAAGCAACGTTCAGACGAACAAGCGGACTTGAAGGGAAGAGAGAGAGAGAGAGAGAGAGAGAGAGAGAGAGAGAGAAAGAGAGAAAGATAGACAGACAGACAGAGACAGAGAGAGAGCGTTTGTATTGGAATCCTTTCATGTTGTGAATCAACAAACACTTTTGTGTTGTCGTCGACAATGACAATTTGGCCCCGCCTGCTTCAAGACACCGATGATCGACAATGATTCACTCAACTCCGCCCCGTCTTACAAGAAAACTTAGACGATAAATAAATAGAGGAAGGCGTCACCCCGTATCGAAACCTAACTAAAACATACCAACGTAGACGGGGCAGAGAAGGATGGTAACACACTGCAATGGTATATTCTAAATTTCGTCAAATAATTTAAACGGCATTGCAATGGCTAGCATACCGATCTTAAAAACCTTTCATGGTGAGTTTATTAAATATTTTTTTAAAATCAACATTAACACCATTCTAATAAGTTGGTGGAAAACTTATTAGTCGAAAAGAGACGACAGTCTAGTGTACTCTTTTGTGATGAATCTTGTTACTTAGGAACTGCCACGGACTTTCTACAAAAAATAAAATAAAAACCTGAAAAACGAAGTTAAATTTTGGATTTATTAGAAAGATAGCCTAAAGCTAATCTGTATTAAAAAAATAATTTCAATATGTAAATAAATCTTTTAGGCACTTTTCAAGTATTCACACATTCACTCGTTACCCATCGAATCGTCATTATAGAAGAAAACAAATTTAAGAATCTCTTACAAAATCAATACTTAACGTAGAGATATGTTTCGAAGTCATTTAGTAAATTTAAAGAATAATTAACTGGATATTGTATACGTAATGCCTACTTTTTGTTTAAAACATGAAAATAACATTTATTTACGCACGGTAGCCTGTGAGGCCAGAAGTCAATTATAAATATCAGTTGCAATCCCTTTCTTAAAAAGCGCGCGAAAAAATTAAAAAAATTAAAAAGAAATACGAAACACCAGCAGTACAATAATCAAGAAAATTGTATTTATGTTTTAAATAAATTATCTTTAACCTTATATACACAAATAGTTTAAGAATATATACTTTTTATTCTATACGTTTTTATGAAATTTAGTAGAACGGATATTTTTTATGCTACATTAGAAATATATTGCTTTTATTTTATGATTATTTCCTCTGTCTGATGTCAAAATATTTAATTAGCACAATATTGTCATTTTAAATTATTCTTAATTTAATAGTTATTGAATTATCATATATCATATTACTCTTTCGATAGGAAAAACTCAATCAGGTGTGGTAATTTAGAATTATTTCCTTTTTGAACATCCGTACAAAAAAAAAAAAAAAAAAAAAATATAACCTAACATTTTCTAAAATGAAAAAAAAAGTTAAATCTCGAAAATGGTATTAAACTTTATATTTTTCGATTCTTCAAGCATGTTTATTTCATAACAGAACTCTTGTTACGAAGAGTAACGGAATGAATTTCAAAATTACAGGTATCTTTTTTTGAGATATTAAGTGTAGATTTTTTGTCCAATCTGTCAGAAAATGCTTTTTTTTTTTTTAATTATGCAAGTAACAACACTCAAAAAAAATATATAGTTATAGTTATAGTGAATAATTTTTGGTAAGATTCGGGACGAATTTTCCGTTACACTTGATATTTCATTTTTTTACTGTAATATATTTTCTTCATGTAACTAAAATCATTTTATGACACCACGCCTGGACAATTAAAAAGTACATACGAGATATCGAAAAGTGAGGTGAAACTGACACTCTCCAAAATATTTCCTCAGTTTTCTAATAAAATAACGTATTCAGTATACAACGAATTCATTAATGAATAAGTACTGAAAATTTCGTTTGAATCGGATAACTCCCTGATTTTTGGCAATTTTTTTTAAGTAGGGGTAGCGTTTTTTTTTTTTTTTGTTTTTTTTGTTTTTTTTAATTTCATCTTGGAAAAACGAATCTATTTTGGTAGTACCTATAAGTAATATTCGCAGCGCGGGACGAATTCGGTGGTACATTGACAAGGCAAAAAACAATTAAACAATTGACAATTAAAATATCAAATATAACTTCTAATTTGCCATATTTTTGATAGTAATACCGTTGAAATTATTCTGTGTGTTTTCATGTAGAAATAAAGTGGATTCACTCGCAAGGAAATAATGAAGAAAGGGTAGTTTATCTTAATGATTTAAGATAAAAGTTGAAAAGAATACGTTTTGAACATTAGCTAGTGTTTGGCTGGTATATTTTGTGAAGCGAAAGTTATTCATGATATAAACTCAAAGGAAATTTTGTTTATCTTCTGGCATATGTGCAATTAATATAAAAATAAGCTTTGAAGTGAGTTAAAAAGAATCGGATACTGGGTTCGAGAGGGATGAGAACGAATATGGCGATAAGGCAGCATCGGAGTTAACCACGAGATGAATAAAAACGGATATGACCCTAAACGATATATTTTCTAATTTCCAGTCAATCTTTTGAAATTACATCTTCTTTTATGTGCGGTGTCCCTTTGGGCCATAGGCCATCCACTTCCTCCTGTCACTTGTAGCTCTTAATAAGTTTTTGTTTCTTTTTGTTATTTCTCCCAGACCCTGTTTCGCCATCCACTTGCTCAAGCCCATTAAGTATGTCACGCGTTGCTTTCCCCTGTCCCTCTTTCCGTCATAGGAGTATAAGATTTTCCAAACCCTCCTTTTCTCATTACGCGTCCAAGAATTTTCAACTGTTTCTCCCTGATATTAAGTATAAGTTTCTTCTTTGTTTCCATTCTCCCCGAAAGCTCGCCGTTGCTTACATGTTCGGCACATGCATCCTTCTGTAGAACCGCATTTTTGTTGCTTCGAGTCTTTTCTTCATCTTTGAGGAGATTGTCCAGCATACGCTGTCATGAAGGGGGACTGATATCACGTAGCAGTTCAGTATTCTTTTCTTTGTTTCCAACGAAACTTTACTGTTACATAATACTCTGCTTAGCTTTTGGAATGCGTGTCTAGCCATCCCAATATGTCTTCGGATATCAGTGTAGCACTTTCAGTCCTCTGCCAGAAGCTTCCCAGTTATTTAAATTTCTGTACCTGCTTGATTTTAGTGTCCCCGATATGTAAATTATATTTTGGGTTCATCTTTTTACTGATGACCATGAATTCTGACTTATTTGTAGTTTATGCTTAATCCATTCTCGACTTCTTTCGCTACTTTCTGTATAAGGTCTTCTAGTTTCCTTTCCGTGTCTGCTATCAGCACTGTATCATCTACATATCTTATGTTCTTAAGATTGTGTCCGCTAATGATGAATCCTGGTAGGATTTCCAGTTTTCTCAGAATTGCTTCGCTTAATAGGTTGAATAAGTTCAGTGAAAAGATACATCCTTGCTATTTTTATATATCTGCTGAACTCATTTTTTTATCCGTATGCAGGCAAACCGCCGGGAGAGATTTTTGGTTATTCTAATGTCTTTCCCGAATATGGCAAGTTTGCTAAGCAGTTCTAACAGATATTTGTAGCGTACTTTGTCGAACGCCTTTGCGTAGTCTATAAAATACAGGTACACATGCTTCTGCATTTGTATTGCTCTTTCTGATAACATTCTTTGTTCCGGTGTCTTTAACAAACCCGCACTGTTCTTGTCCTATCTCTGGCCTGATTCTGTTGCGCGGTCTATTCATCAGAATTCGGATGATGAGTTTTGTTATGTGGCTCATTAGGCTGAGATTTCGGTGGAGTTCTCATTCGTTTGAGCTTGGTTTCTTAGTGCTATGAAAATAGATCTGCTTAGGTCTTCCGATATGCCGCCACCGCCGCCACCGCCGCCGCCACTCTTGTAATTTTTATTTATTATTTCTGCAATCTTGTCTATGTTGAAATCATCTAAGGCTGCCTGTATCTCTATTACAATTTTATTTGGCTCTGCCGCTTTGTTCCTGTTCAATAAGAGAAGATAATTTGTCAATTATCGCTGATGCAGCTGACAATAGAGCAACATTGAAAGAAAGTGAGAATCTGTACAAATAGCAGGATGTGTGAAGAGAAGTAAAGAAATAAAACTTGAAAGCTTGACAGCTATGCTTATCATTGTTGGGGCACTTAGAACAATTCCAAAGCGACAAACAAAAGGAATTGAAAATTCGAAAAAGAATCGAGACGATTGTATTGCTAAAACGTGGAAAACTCGGGAGATTTCTGGATATTTACTATCACTTGTTCTCCCGCTATAATCACTTGATTTGAACATGCAAATGTATGACCCCCCTTCCTGCAAAAAAAAGAAGAATAGTACGAGGTAGAGTAGGAGGAGTGAAGGAAGAAAAAGTAAGACAGAGAAGGAGTATAAGAATTACCAATGAGGAAGAACATTTTCATCAGTTCAGTATGACGACAACAGCACGAAATCAGAAAAATAAGAAGCGTGCATAATTTCCCCAGCATCATCACGTTCTGCCTTTGGCATGACAAGCTTAGAAATAACAGGATCGCATCCGTGAAAAGTTATGTGGAAGTAGGGTAGGCGAGTTATTGTCTCAATGTGTCAGTGTCAGACGTGGACTTCCGTAAATATTAATTGGGAGTTTACACCAAGTTGGTTCAGTGAAATCCAGTGGGGATATATATTTTTCTCCCTCCTCAATTCTTGCCTCTTTCTCTGGTTTCATAAAGTGCTGCTTCGGGTAGATGGGCTGGGTAAAATGAATGGTCAGATGCAAAAGAGAAAACAAAGACAGATGCATACCTTGTGGACCTGAGAGGGCAAAGTGTTCAAAGGCTAATTGGAAGGCTCAACTGCGGTTCAGGTGCTACACGATTGCCATAGTATATAGATTTTACAAGTTTCTCAGTTGGTTGATGAATGCGCCTTTTCATCAAGGGATGAAATCAAAACTTTGGTTTTCTGTCTTCGATGGGAATCAGTCTTAGACAAATGACCTCTTTGGCATGAATTTTTAACCTGTTGTTAGTTTTTGGCGATATTAGGAGTACTCAAAGAATTCCCCTTTTTTGTTTTCCTTTTTTTTTCTTTTCCTCGTTTTCTTCGTCTATTACATGTGTCATCTTTACATTTGCGTGTATATATGTTTAGTTTTATTCACGTGTCTGTGTTTTAGGATGCGAATGTGTTTGTCTTTCCATCAGCCTAAGTCCTGCTGCCTGAAATCTGTAGCGTTTATATATACTTTTCATATCAGCGTTGATTTTACCGGATATATTGGCCTTTAGATAAAAATAATGATAATACATATATGCATTTACATTTTTCTCTTCCTCCGTTCCATTTTTGAATAACTTTATATTTTAAATTTAATGCTCGATTAATTTTGAAATTTGAAATTTCTGATTTTTAATTTTATCCTAAAGTAAAGGTTATTTCATATTGATTTTTCGTTTGATCTAGCATTAACTTTAATCAACTAACGGTTTGTATTTAGAATATAACATCATGTTTTTTGAATTTTCATATACTTCTATTCTGATTAGTCATCATAGGTTACGTATTGAGGGTGTTTGATTTTGTTTTGCTTAAAAAACAACAACTTTTTATTTCGAAATCAACACCATCAGTTGATAAGACACCAGACGTGTTGCAACAAAATGGCTATTTTTGTAGTGATGTTATAACATATTTATGACATAATTTTTGAATAAATAGTATTTTCTCTACCCTGTATTGTATTCTTTTAAGAATAGTGTTTATATATATATATATATATATATATGTTGAAACTTGACTAATGCATGGAATAATAATGCAACACAAAATGTACTTAGAACAAAATGTATTGAAACAAGAAAGTGTACACAATATTTACATATAGTCTTTTGTATATTCCCGGGGAGACCGTTCCTGGAGAATGTGTTGACTGAGTCGCAGTCGGGCAGAGTCTCTGGTTGAATCTCTTGATTCCTCCAACTCTCTTCCCAGTACCAACCATATTTATATGGTCTGTACCACAACAATATATATATATATATATATATATATATATATATATATATATATATATATATATAAGCAATTTTTACCATTTTCCCATACACAGACATTACCACATATGAGTGTGTATAGATGAATATATTTCTAATAACGATAGGTTTCTATCCATTATCATTTTTGCTGGCTTGCTTTCGGTGGATCTGCACGACATTTTCCGGAGACATTAACCAGCTATATAACTTGCTCTTGACACAGATCATCACAAAGTCAATAAGTTACTTCATCAACACTTTTGTGTGACGTCATTTATTAGGAAATGGACTACGAATATGACGTTACGTAGACTGTACAATGTAAATTGTAGTTTATGCCCTGATAAATATTTCTTTTTAAAAACGACTCAGAATTTATCATTTTCAACGTATAGAAAAAAATCTTACGCTGTGAATTTATAATTAAGACTTAGAAAAATTAAATTAAAAAAAATAGTAAAAAAAGAAAAAATTGAATCCATTTTCAGACGCAGTGGCATTCACCATAACTTACAAAAAGCACGTGGCATTTCGTGGCATTTCACCATAACTTACAAAAAGCACATTCGAAACGAGTTCGTCTACTCTAAGCATCGGTGACCTTCTCGGGTAAATTTATTTTGGCCCATGCATTAATTTCTATCATGTTAAGCACAAAACATATTTTTAAAATTAGTTTTGTGGCGATTTGGGATTTCAAACTGATTGATAGATTAGAGTCGATGAAATTATGTGCGGACGGTAGTTGGGATTGATAGTCATTGATCGCCTGCTGTTGCGTGGAAATGTAACAGGATGAAGGCACAAGAATATCAGTATGAATACATGAAACTATAAGTTGTTCACATCTTTGAAAAAAAAGTGGTGGTGAACTATACGCAGTGTTTAGTTCGCATGCGTTGTAATTTATCGCTGTACAAAATTCCCAAATATGATTAAGCTTGTGGATTGAATGAACGGTTGGTAGAAAGCCAGTATAATATTAAATACACATATGCATGTGTGTGTCTTATATATATATATATATATATATATATATATATATATATACAAATGAAGAAGGAAATGTTTTTCTCGCTCTATCCTGAAAGATGTCTATATCAGCCTGTTCATATTTATCTCTAAATCATGTTTACTTAATGCGTATCTATTTATATAAAAAATATTTTTATCTCTATGAATAAATTCTCATTAATACCAATATTTATGTTCATGCACATGTATAAATCATATATATATATATATATATATATATATATATATATATATATATATAGAGAGAGAGAGAGAGAGAGAGAGAGAGAGAGTAGAGAGAGGACGTGGTAGAGAGAGAGAGAGGTTAGAGAGATAGGGGGTAGAGAGAGAGAGAGAGAGACCCTATTTCAGTCATACTCTAATAATGAACGAATCCACGTAAACTAGACGGATTTTTATATTTTCCATTTATCATTAAGAAATGCTCGTTTCATTTAATAACTATATTACTTGGCCGTTACAAATTAATCCAGAATTTTTTAACTTTTAATTACAGATTTAAAAGTTTCTAAATTATTACAATAGATTTATCCAGTTCCACGTGCCGCATCTCAGTATCAGTTATGTCACTTTTAATTCAACTCTTCTAGTGAAAATAGAACAATCTATTTTGGTGGACAAAATAAAGGGTTCAGTTCGAAATTCCAATCACCTGAAGTAGACCGGGGAGTATAACAGTCGAAACGTCGTGAATATGGTAACAAAAATGAGGACAACAGTCCGAACAATGTAAATAGTGTAAATAATTAAAATGCCTCCTCTCAGAATATAGACAGATGTCTTTTTATTTTAAGATTCAGAGCAGATTTTCGGTAACTGGGGTCCTGAGAAAAAAAATTTGATGATTTAAATTCTCCGAGGACTTGTCCTTATAATATATATTAATATTAAGCGATACAAAAAAGTATGAGAGAGTGTTAGATAACAGATGGAACAAATAAAATATTTTTACAAAGATTTTCTAAAAAAAGAAGCGTTTCAAAAATACTTTCATTCATTTCTGAATAAGTTTTGAACGTTTTATTAAAATCTGACAATTATCTCATTTTTCCAAATCAAGGTGCTTTTCAGACGCTCAAATTTAAAAACGATAAAATATAATTTTTACATAAAAAATCCTTTGATTTTTCCTCTTAATAATAACATATTTTGACGATATTTTTTTTATTTTATTATGTGTTATGCCATCATACATCCTCTTTTAAATACCTTTCATAAAGTTATTATAAAACATTGGAAATCACAAAAAGTTGAATACACATCACAGAACAATCAACAAAGTAAGTTAAAACAAATAAAACAAGATAAGAAAAAACCATTAAGATTTAGGTTCCGGGAAGAAATAAGATGGTGATTGACGTATTTAACATTTTTAATATTGTAGGTGGCAAGAAAGCAAGATGCGAACGTAAGTTTCACAGCTGAAAAGTGCGAGAAAATAAATTATTAGACCAGAACATACGGATACATGAATTTCAACAGTAAAACAATGAAAACTCGTAGCCAATCTTGTAGTCCGCTTAAATTCCTGCGGTCGAGGTACCATTAGAACAACTGCCATGAAGATATTTATGGAAAAGACGAAAGGACGCCAAGTCACGGCGGTGGGAAAATGACTTAAGTTAAAATGCCAGGTCAGGATGACAGACCCTTCTTTGGATTTTGTAGCCGGAGTATCAGATCATATATGGCAGCCATATTCAATACACGCATAAATGGTAGATTTATAAATGTGCAAGATGGATTCCTATGAGAAAAATTGTCTGGCAGTCTTAGTATCAGACCTAGCAATTGATTCAATATAATCGCTTCACTTCGTGTTAGTAGAAAACGTGAGAGCAAGAAGACACACTACTGGAGGTTAGCATCACCCGACACACAAGCCACCAATCTGCCACTGGGTGGCATGCCACTAGAGTTTATCGCTGGTGGCCCGCCATCGGACTGCCGATATGTTCGTCATTGTTACCACTGGCGGACCGCTAGTGGCCTGCCTGAGGCTGCCGCCAGAGGACCGCTGGCGTTGCCATTGGCAACTAGCGGACCACTAGCGGCTTGCGTGTAGAGCAGCCATGCTGACGGAGAGCAAAAACGACTCTATGATAATTAAAGGATAGCAATTTCGTTTTGGAGGCGTTAAGACATTCCTTACTCCAGTTAACGTTTCTGTGGTCTTAAGCTTTTGGAGATATTTATAAAAATAATTGTTCCACAGATTGTTTGAAACTCGACACTGCCACCGAAAGAGTTTTTATCAGAATTTTTAATACTGATATATGTTGAAAATAAAATCAAAATCAGTTTCTTAATAATAATTATGAACTATATATATATATATATATATATATATATATATATGTGTGTGTGTGTGTGTGTGTGTGTGTGTATTAAATGTATATGTATATGTATATAAATATAAATATATATATATGTGCATTTTTTTATATATATTATTTATATAATATATATGCATGGTACCTATTGGAAAGCGCTCAATATAAGTGATAGAGCTAGCATATTTAGTTGGATTGATGTGAGTTTGTGACCCTGGGTTTCATGCTATTTGCGATCATCAGACAAACTGATTATGTTTTTAAATTTTGGCTCTATATATGGTTGCGTATATCGGTGTTTTTATGGAAGTCGGAAGAAAAATTGTCGTCGGAACGACACTCATACTTACACAATCATAGATACACGCACGTACACTCATTAACGTACGCAGACACACACGTACGCTCACTCACTGGAACTCACACAAATATAAACATATGTGAACAGTGTGGGACTGGGCACACATGCGCATCCAGGTGTCGTTGCGTACATACGTATGTAATTGGTCGCTGTATTCAATGTTGGATGTGTAGCGAATATCTTTCAACTTTTTGGTGTCAACGTGCAGATCATTCGACTGTTTTGTTCGCTGAATAATGTTTTCTCGCACATACATATATATTCGTATGATGGGGTCTGTGTAAGACTATGGTAGCTAAAAATTGCTATTATTTTTAATTTTTTAAGGTTCTTTTGTTATTATTTTAAAGCTGGTTAATTGCTTGTTTTTGGCGATTGCGCATATGTAAATGGTAGAAACTTCAGTTTGTAATGCTTATTAGTATTTATGCGATGGTATTAATTTTGCTGGGGGAGGGGGAGAAGTAAGTATAATTGTGGACTGATACGGTAATGGTAATTGTGGTGCCGTAGTAATTGTGGACTAATACGGCAATGGTAGTTGTGATGTGGTGTGGGGAGCGGGTGATGATAATAACAATTAGTTATTGTAAAGTGGTAGAAGTGATCGTAGTAATGGTCGTAGAATGGTAATAATAATAATAATTATAATTATTATGATGGTAGTTTGAACTAGAAACTAATTGAATGGTTTTATGTGTCAGTGGTTTCTCTTTTCATGTTTATAGGGTTAGTAGTGATTTATGTAGTAGTATTGGTTGGTATTTTTTTTATCCGTTTGGCATGAATTGTGATAATTTTCTGTTTAGTAAATTCTTTTGTTGGCTATGAGAAATTATTGCTACCTTTTCGTATAGGCAAAGTAGGCATTTCTTTGTAATGTTGTTGTAGGCAGGTGCTTTTTTCAATATTTTCCAGCTTATTCTTGGTGTAATATTTCTGTCTTTTAGATACTATATGTATGTGGATAGTGTAGTGCTGTTTGAGTATTTTCTGTTGCAGAATGAAAGGCCGTGGTTGTTTTTTCTTTTCTTGAATGGTCTCTCAGTGGCTATTGTTTGCACTTACCTTGGCTTTATATATTATATTCGTTTATTGGCAATTTCCTTGGAGTGGACATGTTGTTTTATTTCTGCAGTTGCATTGAGGTTCCTTGGTTGGATTATTGTAGGGTGTTGCTTTATTGTTGTGGCTTTTTATTATTTCTGTTATATTTTTTGTGCAGCTGTAACTGATTTTAACGTTATTTTTGTTGAATATTTTTTGCTAATCGGTTTGTATCAGGGAAGTGGTTTTCTATTAAATTTAGGAATGTCCTTCCTATGTTTGTTTTGACGGTTTTGTTGTATAGTGGGTTAAACCAGATAATGTTTCTTTTTCTGTTTTCTCGCACCAATCTAATTATATATATATATATATATATATATATATATATATATATATATATATATATATACACACACACACAATTTGATATCCTATGAAAATTACATAGATATATGTGTATATGGATTTTAATTGAGCTCAGTTAGGATACACATAAGCAGATACGGAAACCTACCAAACCCTATCCGCAACATACTTGTAGAAAATGCAAAGATAATAACTTCATGTATTCGTAAAAAAGGATTAAAAATAATGGAAGGACTAATGATAAAAAAGAAAAATCCAACACTCAATAACATCAACTATGAACATCGCCACAAAATGCTGACAGTGTTTGCAAAATAAAACATTCCTAAAACTCTAGATACATGCAAAACAAATCCATATATTCAGGTAAAAAATAATCATCCTTGATAATGGCTAAATGAATGGCTATAGGTAATCAGATATATAAAATATTTGGACAATATTTACACACTTCATATCCGGAAAAGAATACACTTATACGAACACAAAAAAATATAAAGCATAATCGCACTACATTTTTAGTCGTCTTTAATGAAACTTGTATAAAAGAAGGGTTGCTGCCCAAATACATAAACACACACACACACACATGTATAGAGCTGTCTATGAATATTGAACTGTGTACTTTGGCCTATTTCCCTAAATGCTAATGTATAGTTTCTTTGTGAATTTAACTTCTAGTAATTGGCCCGTGTTTATCGACTAAAATTTCAAAGCCACAATTATGAATATGGATACACTGTTATCCAATTAGGATAGTTCTCAAAACATTTCGTATCTCGTAGAAACATTGATATTGGATAGCTACATCATTGGGATATACGACAACTACGAAGACAAGCAGAAATAACATCAAACACAGACATATTCACGGCCGTTTTGTTGATTATAAACACTCACTACAAAGTATGAATGAAAGAAGTCCAACTTCTCTGTTTTAGTGAAAAATCTTTACAGAAATATATATATATATATATATATATATATATATATATATATATATATATATATATATATATACAAAGAAATAATTACACATAGAATCAAGCAGAAATATTAATGCGATTAATGGTGACATCCGTCACTAGAAACATAATATATGCATTAAAATACTGTTAATCCATAGAGTGAAGTGATCCTCGTCGAAACCATTGATGTCTGTAGTTTTCAGTTTATTTGATGCTAAAATGCTAGTACTTACGAATAGTCCTCTATTCATCATCAGGCATGTGTTTTTTCATTAAAAAACTGTAAATGTTTATTGATAGATTCTGATTTCAGTTCCACATACACACGCAGAAAAAAATACTGGATTTTAAAATTAAATACATATAAACTAGGGTTAAATAAAGACTTGGGTATTTTAAATCTTTATAAATATTTCAATAGTTAAACATTTTTTTTAGATATAGTTAAATTTAAAAAAATTTTTTTTAAACAACATCTAAAATATTATTACAGTTAGATTTACGTTAGGAATATTCGAACACAGTGGCGTTCCATATCACGTGACGTCCGCGTCTCGCGACGGACGCTACTTGTAACAATATGTATAAACTGTTTCAGTAATTTTAATTTATTTATCACAGTTATTTCTGAAGAAAGATTGAAGTCAATCTGAAATATCAAATATATATAAATAAATAAATACTTTCATAAAAACATTATTATTTTTTTAATTTGCAACTTTTTCTATATATATATATATATATATATATATATATTATACTTATACATATAGTATGTGTGCATAATATATATATATATATATATATATATATATATATATATATAACTATAAAAGTGAACATAGAAGTCAACACTTAGAGGCGACAATCTGTTTCATGCTATATGCAATCGTCAGGCCTGACGATTGCATATAACATGAAACAGACTGTCGCCTCTAAGTGTTGACTTCTATGTTCACTTTTATATTTACACACGCTCTATCTCTGATATTGAGCACTTTATTCCATAAATATAGCACACCTTAAGACTATATTTCTTTATATATATATATATATATATATATATATATATATATATATATATATATATATATTATTTAATAAAATTTAACTTACAAGATAGCGCAACTATTTGGTTCTGACAATAATGGATACTTTAATTTTTATTATAAACAATACCCTGGTGATGACATGGATATGTTGAACGTGATTGATAATAGAACAAATATGTATAAACACTTTCTCTCGTCTTTCAGTAATGACATCAAAAGCTTATCGGTGATTACGAAAGTATCGAAAATGAGTAGACAGAATATGTCTAAACTGTTTCAGGTCTTCATTCATCTTGATTGGGACGCTATTCACATTCTGTTAACTCGTTCGTGTCATTAATCCCAAATTTTGAGCACGAATCTTTGCAAAACACTTTTTCAGTTTTATTATTTGCATTACCTTCTCCATAAATTGAACATTTACTTTTGGAGTTTCATTTGCATTTTTTGTTTATAAAACATTATCGACGGAAAATGTTACCCATTTTCATTTATCTTCAATATTCTAATGAATAATTTTTTTTTACAAATGCACGTTGATATGACAATGCAATCAAAATCAACCTTTTTAATGATTTTAAAATTTTAATATATATATATATATATATATATATATACATATATATATATATATTATGTGATAATTTTTTTTTACTTTTGTATATTAACTCTCACGCACACATATGCGAGCACAAGAACACACGCGTAGAATGAAAGTTATGTGGGCGCTTAATTCTATGGTTTCTCCAGTAAGCCATCTAATTCATCCCTATTCATTACTCAAAGAGACGATCGGATCTTTTAAGTCTGTTTCTCTGCAACATAGACGCCGTTTATGTCTCATGAAATTTTAGTATTCAAGATTTGTTCGGCTACTCAAATACTGCTTTTTAAATTTGTAAATATCAGTAGAATTTGATAAAGTTCTTTACTGTCATTTTTATGAACAATAATAAACTCTGCCGAATGTAGGCGAAAATAAAACAAACTCGTCTCATCCTGTCACAGGAAGCATCCAGTTGTAGTGTGTATTAAACCTGAAACTACGAAGCTATGGTCCATAGAGGGAGATATGAACTTTAAACTTGATTCGTGTATCTATTGGTCTCAGTTCCTGCTTTTTATTTTCTCATTCAATTTCCGAACTCTGGAAGGGTCTATTTCCGGAGTCACCACATAACCCACCGACCGCGATTAATTCAAATCCGATAGAAATTGAAGTTTCATTGTTTAAAGCTGGAACAAAGGATTTCTTCTCAAAGAGTGATTTTAGTTGGCAACGGAGAATTACCATTTCGAGTTGTCAAAAAAAAAAAAAAAAAAAAAAAAAAAGAGAGAGAGAGAGAGAAAGTAGCTATGAACGGTGCAGCCGGAATGAAAAACAAATGCAGCATTGATCGGTGAAGGGTGGGGATGTCGATAAAGGGGTGGATCATTTATTTTCTATTCATCCGTCAATGACACCAGGGGTTGGTTGCTGTCCTCAATATCAGCACCAGTACAGTTGTCAATATGACTGATTGTTGACCGTTTCTCTCACTATTGGTGAAGAGTAAAATCAGAACATTTCGCCAGAGAGATTTGGTTGATAACTCAAATACCCCCTATGCGTCTTAGTGACATTATCGCCTTACTTGGAGGTGAATTGATTTAAATAAGAAATAGAATGAGTGAAAAGCTTACATCTTCACACTCATTGATGAATATGCGCTTGAACATATTTGTCAATAAATACCTGTGTGTGGAATTCATCTAAGTGATTATAATTCATTGTCTTTCCATATCTATCGTGTTGAGTCTTTTTTCTTATGCCTTTTGCTGAATAACCTCAAGACAATATATATTTCTAATGCTTATCTATACGTGTCTTCGAACATGCTGATAAATTTGAAATTCATTACAGTTAAGAGTTACATACTAGAAAGGGCTAAACAAACACATGATATTCTTATGCCATAATCTTGACCTTTATGAAAAAGATTTTTAAATAATAGTTTTTATCCGACCATATTATTTCTTTAAATCGTCTGACGATAAAATAATCACTGTCTGGGAAATCCTATGACAAATCATTCAGAATTTAAACAACTTCTCTGCATAAGATAAAATTAAAAAGAATAATTGTTGTTGTGTGCCGTCAAGTTCTCTTTTCTGTTTAAGAATCTTTAGGATTAATGCTTTGTGTTTTTGCCTTGATTGAAAACCAAATAACACACGTATTTAATATGTGCCAAATTGTTTCTCTAGTTTCTACAAACTGGTTCAATCCATGATTTGATTTTTAATTTTGATTTTTTTAATATCACGAAAACTCTCAACCAATTGTATATCTAATACATTTTTCATGACATTAATCATTGCGATGATAACATTCGAAAAAAAAAAAGATTATTATTCATCACCTAGGTGAACTTATATCGAATAATTTTCTTAAAAGCAAAAGTTTAGGTCACAAAACAGGCATAAATATCCTAATGCAATAATTGTTCATGTTATTAGATGATTGTAAAAAGGAGATAATGTAGAAGTCAGTTGTGTGCCGCGCGTGATATACGCTTAGGCGATCATGTATCTTTCGATACATGACTGACGAGGCAGATTTTTTCCCGCAGTAGGTTGCCATTTCTTTCTGCGGTAGGCCAGTTGCCATCCAAGGCTATAGAATCCGATCTGTCCTGCGTAAGTGAATACAATGAATTCGATTGGAAATCGAACTCGGCTCTCCGATTCCTCAATCCATGCCTCTATCCATTACTCCACCGTCCCTCCTTATATAGAAGAATATATTAAAATTACGGGCAGTCATTCAGAGTAATATATAGAAACGAGAGCCAATTCTCATCTGGGGAGGGAGTTATAAACTCTCTGATGAAATTTAAGTTCAATACGTCTTCTAGGAATGTGTTCATTGTATACTTATCATAAAAGCACTCTACTTACTTCTGGTTATTAGTTTATAATGCATTTTCACTTTGAACCCGAGACAGTGTACACACATGCTGTTGTTTTTGTCTGGTTTTGAGACAAAAAGAAAATTAGGTATAGGGAGAGAGATTTTCGGCTTTCGCATCTGCTCCACTCCAGCTCTCCCTCTGCTTTCCGTAAATAACAACTTTGTTTTAAGATGAGAACCAACAGATGGCGCTTTTGTGGGCGCAGGCATCTATACCGATAAGGCACAATCTCGACTAAGCGCGTTCCTCTTTCTATAATGGGCACAATATTTTTTTATCCGTACAAAACAGTGACTGATAAACAACTGAATCAACCGAGCAGCAGACAGACTGGCCGACCATAAGCTGATACAGCAGAGTGGCAGAGAACCGGACTACACCGTATATAGCTAAAGAAACAGCAATACACATTCATAAGCTTAAAGATCACACACACACACACACACACACACACACAAACGTACACACACATTTATATATAAATACACACACACATCTATCTATCTATCTATCTATCTATCTATCTATCTATCTATCTATCTATCTATATATATATATATATATATATATATATATATAAACCTACAGTTACCGTCTAAGAAGTCAAAACCTAGATCGCAGTTGGTTATAATTGGAGAGGGGTGCAAGAAAAACAAATTTCGAAACACAAGAAAAATAGTTTTGAAACACGAAAAATTTTTCCTCATTAAAAAGAGAAATTATAGTCATACGCCAAACGGTTTTACACAGTAATTGTTATAAAAATAAATTCGCATAAAAGAAAAGATTTACCATTATAATGTTTTCTGCTTTCGTCCAGCTCAGTCCTATCAATAATGCAATTATTTTATATCCCCAGGTTGAATTACTAACTAATTAGTAATGTTTAATCAAATGCAAATAATTATTTAAGTGAAACAAATAATTCATTAACCTTTTCTTTTGAAGTCTGAAAATTTAAATTTTACCACGATTAGTAACATCTTAAATCAACATTGCTTCCCGCTGATTAATGTTTGTTAGGAGCCACTTCACACTGAAACCTTCCCTTTCCTCATGACAAATTAACATTCTGGCAAACAAACTATTTTCATTTTATGTTTAATCTAGGATTTTTGGAAGAAACAAACACATTCACTACAACGAGGCTATCTCGTTTATAGCACTACTGCTAAGTTTGTCGAATAATAGAGGTGAATAATAATGCATAACAAAACAATTCACTTCTATGAAAACTGAGTAGACAGCAGGATCTTAAATTTGAGAGCATTAAAGCAAGACAGAAAAGAATTTGGTTTTTAAAATTAAAAAAAAATCATTAGAAATAGAGAAATTCTTACTGAAATCTTTTTGACGCTTGGAAGATGGCGGGTCATTTCAATAGACAGTGACTAATAAAGAAAATAAGCCGAGAAAACTTTGGGGCAGACAAACGTAAACAGTTAGGTTGTTCGATGCTTCTCTACATTACTGTCCAGATACACCGGCGGTGGCTCCCATAAAAACCATAGGCAAAGTTAATCTGCATCTGGTAGCAAAAATATTTCATGCCAGCAAATGTTTCATCAAAATCCTTTCTTTACCAATTTGTCACTAATCATATTTAGGAAACGAGAACATCCGAGTTTTACTGCGGGAACACTTAAGGCTCTGGGGGCGCTCAGCTCATAAAGTCAAGGCTTCTGCTGGCTCAGTATAATTTGGGTCGTAGCTGGAAGTCTAACCACTTGAAATGGTGTTAAAATAAATGTTCGCTAATGTTACGTGCCTTTGATGTCTAAAGAAAGCAGCCGGTAACAGAGGAAAGAGAATTCAGTTCAGGCGTAATGGAGGGGCGTTTTTATTTCTATTGGTTTTCTGCAGGAACTGTTTGTTTCACGAGTGATATTTCTGGTTTAATATGGAGTTGAAGTTAATGGGGATCCCACAAGCGGTAGTTTATATTTTGTAACTAGTTTATCGAGTCGACTGATTCCATTTGACTGCAAAAACTTTATTTAAAGATCTAACGTGGTCGTTTCTAGTTTATATAAAGTCGATATTTATACCAAGAGCTTGATAGGATTTTAAAACAAAATGGACCGAAGCTGAAGATGAAAAAGGCCCAATTAAGTCTGTTTTAAAGTCATTTTCAGCCCCTTTCATGTATTTTTATTTACAATTCAGCATCTGGAGAATGGTCTTTCGGCTCTGAATCCGCTCTTCTTAACATTGAACCTTGAACTAAAAATAGGTTGTCTGAATGAGAACGTACATTTGTCATGTAGAAATAACATCAGATAACCATAAAACTGTTTTTAAGACCTCTTTTTACATTTAGTCCGCATACATAGGCACTGGCAAAACGGACATTTGCTTTATTGGTATTTAACGCTAACAAGTATAGACAAGATCCATCTTTTCAAGTTTTAACGAGATCGCACTATTTTTCAAATGCCTCATTAAAGAAACGGCCTTGTTGATATTTACTGAGTTTACTTTGGCACAAATTAATAAAAGAAAATTAACTAGTCTCGATTACTTACAAGATACTCTATACATATGACCTTGTACCAATTTTGATTTGGTTCATTAAATTTATTTTCATATCTAAAACTAAAACGAATTCTATGAACTTTTGCTTAATCTAAAAAAATATAATACTAAAACTCTAATGTAATGTATGTATGTTTGTACCCGAGATACAGCTTAAACAATACATAATATCCAAACCAATTTAGGAGTATATTGTACCTTGAACCCCTGCCGAGTTCAGTGTCAAATTCCATTAAATTTTCATTAAAATTAGACATGGGGTTCTTGAACTAAGGCCGTTTCTGTTTTTACGGTATTTTTAATAGGAAATTCAGTCTTTGTTTTCGATGCACTTTCTTGTACCAATCCGCATATATAAACAAATACTTGCATATTATATTCCAACTATCATGTCTTTGAAAAATAATAAATATTAATAATACATTATAACATTAAATACATTTTAATATACATTTAAATACACATTTAAATGCATATAATATTTAAACAATTCACTACACAATATTAGCACCTTTTATAAACAAATATCTCTGATATTTGACAACCACTTGATAGGTGGAAATGTTATGTGGGTGTGTCAATGTAAAACGAAATCTGTATGGCTGGAAAATCGTGTCACATGACTTGATGGTTAATAAATAGATGCATGCTGGTTTTTGCCGCCGTTACATATTTTGAAATAAATGTGAGGAAGAAACATGTATTATAAAAATAGTTTAACTTGAAAAAAAAAAAACGAAAAAAAAAAACGAAAAGAAACTAGATACACAAAAAGGAGGCATCTGTACTTATTATTTCAATAAATACAAATCTTCCTAAGCAGTCGATTGCTGTTTGTTTTTTGGAATGATCTTCACCTTTGACGGTTATAATATGGTAAATACTAAATAAAATGGTAAATACTAAAATTGTTATAAATTTTCACCTCGGGGCTACTATTACTTGAATGGAAAGGCCTTTAGTGTGATAGTAGTTTCCAAACTCAAAAAGTAACCTTTTTTTCTGCAGGGCAATGTTTGCATGGAAGTGAAGTTTCAAATTAAAGCTATCCTTCCTATGTTATAGATGGCCTACGTATTGTTCGTTGTAAAAGTCTGTTTAATAATTTAACTTCTATCATTGAATTTCCAGCTGAATTTCATTAAGAAAATAATGTAAAGCAACGGATACACCATTATTTGTCAAATTACCAAATACATATATGGAATATTACAAAATATTATGGACAACTTAAACAGATATATAGGAATTAATAATTAGTTTATTATTATAAACTAATTATTAATTTTCATATATCTGTGAGTAATCATAATTATTACAATAACTTGTATTGTAAATACAAATTAAAATCTGTAATTGATTATAAAATTGATAATATTGTTATCACATCATTTTGTATAATGAACTGCTTTTAAAAGCAACCCAATGGGTTTATGGGTAGTCTCGTAAAAGATAAAATTGCGGTGTTTGGATTAGGAAGTTTTAATATTTTAAGTAATGACCTTTATAAATCCCACTGGAATGTATGGCATGTTCATTTGAAAAACATTTAATATAGATACCCCTCAAAAACGCGATAAGTTTTAAAACGATTTTTTTTAATCAAAAAGAATCTTTTTTGAAGCTTTTATTTTAGTTTTAATTTCAAGATATTATATTAAATTTCATATTTTTAATTAGCAAAATACTTTGACGAATTTCAAAACTAATTTAAATTGACTGGAAGGAACTTTTGTTTTGAAATCGCTGATTTTATCGCAATTTTTAGCTGTTAGTGCAATGTGATTCTCTTTATCAAAAAAATTATCAAAAATAAAATATATTATCAAAATTATCAAAAATAAAATATAGTTTTCTGAATTATTTTAGGAATATTAGCTTTAATTTAAAGTGTAATATGATTTAAAACAAATATTACTTTTAGTTTAAAATATCGCAGAAATACATTTTTTTTAACACAGAGTAGGTATTTATTTAATGTGTTGACAGCTTAAAAAACAGACGGAAGCTTATCTATTTTTTTCTACGGTGGATATATCTGTAAAAATTACCTATGGAATATAACGTGTGTGCCTTTTTTTATATAATTTTAGCTACCCAGTAAAATATTCTCCATAATCTAATGTTTTATTGAATTTTAGGTAATTCGGCTTTAAATTTACTGTAGTTATCGCTGTTATTTTATGTGTCCAAAATATTCTAGTCGTGTCTTTTTGAACTCAAACTTTTCTTTATTAAGTTTGAGTCCGGTTTTTTTAAAAAATGTTTTAAGAACAGTTTTTAATCTTCCGCCGTGTTCTTCTATAGTTCCACCATAGATTAGAATGTTGTCGACAATTGTTTCGACTCTTTGAATATTCTTCAATAATTCTGATATCTTTCTTTAAAAAAATTCCGGAGCTGATTTTAAAAAGTCTAAGCAACACAAAGATGTCACGACACGTGTTAAACTCAACAATGTATTTTATTTAAACTTCCCGCTGGATCCGTCTTGAACTCAACATTCTTTTGTGGGACTGGAAGTCATTACAATCATCATCATCATCATCATCATCATCATCATCATCATCATCATCAATAATGTTATAACACTGAGCAATCAGATTATAGCTTGATATATCGCTTCTTTTTCTTCATTCTTTTTCCTTTTGCAGATCTACGTATCTATCCCATTCTGTAATGTCTATCAGTCACTCTCGAATGACGTCATATCTATTAATAACCGAAAAGGTATTCCATTCTTTATTACAACAAAGACTAATAACGAAATAGAGAACCTGTATTCTGATAAAATAAGCCGCGTACAACTGAACACAATCATTAGAGAAGGGAAAGTGGATAAAAGTGGACCTTTGAAATGGGTTAAGTGGAGGATTTGGTGTCAGTAAACGACCGATTGAACTCTTTTATCAAAGTCATTGTCGGCAAGGCTTTGATGTTGGGACAATTTCGATTTATTCTCAATTAGGAACCATGTGAAGAGAAAACGGCGAGAGCGCAACATCCTATGTATAATAGACGTTAATATTATGCATACAAACGTATATAAGCTGTGCGTATTTAAACATTAACGTCGATTATGCATATTTAATGGATACCCCCAAAGAAAAGCGATACCTAATGTTTAAAATATTTTTTAAGTGAAATGTCTTTTTTTAAACTTTTATTTTAGTTTTAACATTTCCAATAAACAAAAAAACTTTGCTGTATTTAAAAAAGAATTTTAAATTGTTTCGAACTGATATTTTTAATCGCTAAAAATGAGTGATTTTAGCCAGATTTACAAATCTCTCAAAAATCTTTAAAAAATAAAATAAGCTTTTCTTAAACGTTATTTGAGAAAAGTTAACTGATTTAAAGTTTAGATAATCTGAATTGATACATTACTTTTAGTTTATTTGAAAATATCATGGAGGTGAGTGTCTTTATGTGGTGAAAAAAAATTTGTCGATAGCGTTATGTCTGGGAAAGCAGATAATCGAAATAAATTAACATGAATAAAACGTATACGCTATTTTATATAAACTACTCAATAACCTTAAATATTTCATGTTTTAACAATTCTGATATTTTAAGTACTTTGGTTTCATAGCCTTACTTACGAAGACGCTTGTTGAGGAAATGTTAGAAGATTACCAATGCATTCTAAATTTACTTTAGTTACCGCTCTTATTTTCTTATAATGTCGTATATGGTCGAACGTAATTACAAAAATCAGCACGTTTATACACACAAAAAATTCAAAATTCTTTAAAAAATACTAGTGTTTGCTGAATTTGAAGTAAGCTTTTCCATTTATTAGGAAATATAGTCTTTATTTAATAATATTACTTGAGCGCTACAAATTAATGCAAATTTTTAAAACTTTATAAATAATTCTAATTAAAATTTGAAAAAAATGGAACCATTTCTTGTAAAAAATCCTTCATCGAATTTTTTTCTTAATCCAATAGTGCCCATAATATATTTTATTCATAAAAGCAATTAAAAGTTTTTTATAATTAAATAATATCTTAGTTTTATTGCATTTTTTTAATTTTACGATTCGACTTTTGCGATGTGTATTGAATACTTATTTTGCATGCTGTATATGCACATAGACCTAGATATCTACTACCCATTCGTACAGAGTCTCACTTGCATTGGAAGGTGTATATTAAAGCAGCATAACTATAAAAAATAAAAGCAGAAAATGATTTCTTCTTTCCGAGAAAAACGGATACATTTTGAGGATTTCAATATAAACAGCGTTCTTTTATTATTTTTCTGTATCGGTGTGTCTCCAGTATCTGTCTATATTTCTGAGATGAGGTATTATGTACACTATTTACATTATTCAGACTACTGTCCTCATCATTATGCTATATTTATCACAACGTTTCGGACGTTGTACGCTTCGACCTTCTTCAGGGGGTTGGAATGTCGAACTGAACCCTTTATTTCGCTCGCTGGGGTAGACTGTTCTAGTTCCACGTGCATGTCTAATGAATATCAGTTATCAGTTATCTCCTGTTAATTCCCCTTTCCAAGTTCTCCACCGCCTTAACCATGTATTGAACTCACACTCTTTGGGTCCTGTCACTGGATCTAACTAACACCTTTATCCACTTGAGGACATCTGTGTATGAATTTCTGGGTATTATAGACCTAATGTCTTCAGCACCCATTTTTTTTTACCAGTGCTCCTATTGCAATTTTTGCTTAAGGTAAGGCTTCAAGAACATCAGAAAGCTGTAACATGAGGGGAAGTGAAAAAATCATGCATGGCTGACCACATATGGAGAGAAAAGGGAGATCACTGCTCTCTGTGGGATCAGGTTGAAATCATAGACAAAGAACATCATTGGAAAATTCGTAAACTTAAGGAATCAGCACATATGCTAGGCCACAAAAATCTCCTGAGCCGACGAAACATAGAAATGAATACAATATGGGAACCAGTAATAAGGAGTGCCTGACGAAAATTGCAATATGAGCTCTGGTAAAAAACATGCAATGATAACAGCAAAATTCGTCTAACTCGTGTTCTTGTGAATTCAAAAAGTTATGTCTTCTAGCAAAAGCTCTTTCTATTCATGCAACGAATGAAACTTTTCTAAACTAAAAATTTAGCTCCTTTTAATTGTCCAAAGATTCTTTAAAAAGTCAGCATACATAATGAAAAGTGCCCCAAACTTCATAAAATCTTTTATTGTCAAAATTTTTGTTGTTATTATTAAGAGGAAAGATCAAAGGATTTTTTGATTATCAAATTATATTTTTAATCATTTTTAGAACAGTCGAAATTTTGAAAAATTCGAAAATATATTGCACGGGATAGTACGGGAAAATTTAGCGTCTTTTGTGGTGAAACATTGATTTGGAAATACTTGCAAAAAGCAGATAATAGTCAGTTTTTTTATGAAACATTCAAGAATTATTCATTATTTATTATTAATGAAATTATAGAAACATTTCAAGAAATTCATTTTTGTAAAGCTTAATGTTTATATTAGTTATAAGGACAAGTCCATTGAGAATTTAAATCATTTTTTATCAAACCCAAGTTACAGAAAATATGCTTTGAATCGTAAAATAAAAATGCAATAAATTTAAAATATTTAATTATAAAAGCTTTTAATTGCTTTTATGAATAAGATATATTATGGACATTATTGTATTAAGATAATTGTTTTTCGATGAATAAGGAATTTTTAGAATAATTTTTTATATTTTTATTTTAAATATTAATTGTATTAGGTTGGTGCAAAAATAACGTTAAAAATACGTCAAAAAACGTCATTATTTTTGCACCAACCTAATAATTATTTATAAAATTTTAAATCTTTTAACATTCCGTATTAATTTGTACCAGTTAGGTGATATTTTTATTAAGTAAAAACTATATTTACTAATCATAAATGAAAAAGCATAGTAGAGTTCAGCGAATCCAGTATTTTAAAAAGCATTTTGGATTTTGTGTGTGTGTTTGTGTGTGTGTGTGTGCATATCAACGTGACAACTTTTGTAAATACGGATGTCCATATACGACAGTATCAGATAATAATAGCGCTAACTGTAGTAAAGTTAAAATTTATTGGTAATTTTCTAACATTTCCTCAACAAGCGTCCTCGTAAGCCAAAACACCTAAAATTCAATATAATATTAGATTACTTAGAACATTTTCTTAATTTTTTAAGATTAATGGGTAGTTAAAAAATTATATAAAAAAGTGTTCATGTCAAGTAATTTTTTCAGTTATATGCTCTTTACTTAAAAATGGTAATCATTAAGCTCTCAATAAATATACCAACACGTCATAAAAATCCCTATCTCCGTGTTAAGAAAATACTTTTTTGCGATCTTAAAGTAAAAGTAATGTTTAATTCAGATTAATTGAAGTTTAAATCAGCTGATTTTTCTTAACGTTTTTAAAAAAAATAATTATTATGTTGACAGATTTGTCAATGTGACCGATTTTAGCGATTTAAAAAAAAAATATCATTCCAATCAATTTAAATTCGCTTTGAAGTACAGCAAACTATCTTGATATTGGAAATATTAAATTTAATCTGTTAGCTTGGAATAAAAACTAAAATAAAAGAAAGGGTTTTATTTTTTTAAATTCATTTTAAATCTTAAGATGAGGCTGTAAATTTCAAAGGCTGACTATGAAGGAGTGATGCTGGAGCTGTGAAATCTTGTATGCATTGATTTAAACCCTTCTTATTAATAACTGCATTGTTTCTTTCCAGGTAAACTGACATCTGACTGTTCAGTGTAGAGTTCAGATGAAACTAGTAGCGACTTCTCTTGAAAATGGACAACATTTGGTATCGTGGTGTTATCAAATACCCGCAGAAAAGGGATTTATTCTCCAAGGACATTCATGCTGACATGGTTCTTACATTATGGCATGACACTCCAGATTTATCAACAATGCAAAACTGAATCTAGGAGGGGAAGGGTGAGATGAAGGTGACCCAAGGTTTGGACGTCCCGTAACTGCCACCACCGGGTAAAATATTGATCGTGTTCACCACATTGTGATGGACTATAAATCAAATAGCCAATGCTATTAGCACATCCCATGAGAGGGTTCAGAATATTCTGAACAATGACCTTGGCATGACGAAGGTTTTTGATCAGTGGTTGTCCCGTCTTCTGACATCACATCACAGGAAAATCTGACATTGTCTGAGGCAGATCCAGCTGGGAGAGTATTGGGTTCGTCACTTTGAGCCAGAGACAAAAGGACAATCAATGCACAAAAACACCACTCCTCGCCTGCTTCAAAGAAGGCTAAGGTCGTTTCATTTGCAGGGAAGGTGATTGTCTCAGTTTTGGGGATGTAAAAGTCATTGTATTTATAGAATATCTCCAAAAGGACCATACCATCAGTGGAGAGTACTATGCCAACTTTCTGAGACAGTTACAAAAGGCTACCATGACCAAAAATAACTGATGAAAGTAGTCTTGTTACATCAGAACAATGCTCTAGTTCACAATCCTTGGTTTCAATGTACTTTGAACTGGTTGATCACCCTCCCTATTCTTCTGATTTGACTATCATCTGTTCCACAACATGAAAAACAATTGGCTGAGAACCAGTATCGCAGTGATGACTATGTCATATCTGCTGTTGATAACTTTTTTGACCAATAGGATGAACAGGCTTCTTTGAACAGATGTCTACGTGGAAAGAAACAATGCACCTATTAATAAGAGCTGAAATTAATGCATGCAAGATTTCACAGCTCTAGCATTACTCCTTCATAATCAGCCTATGATCTTTCAATCCCACCCTCGTACTTTAGTTCTTTGATACTAAATTCTATTATGCGTGTAAATGGTTTGGTTTTCCTTTCTAGATATGTGAAGGAAGTTAAAAAAAGTTTATTTAGGCAAAGGAAAATATATTGCACTTTAAATATTACATTTTTGTTTAAAAATGTATAAAAAAGTAAACTATCCCATTTATTCAATTTGTATATTTTTCATTTCTCTTTTATTTTTGTAACATTTTTAGCGTTTCTGATATTGAAGGGATTCAGAAGGTATGAAAGACAGCAATCAAAGTTTTTCCGTTGATCTTAGTGTGGATGAAAATGATCGATCACAAACACTTGAACAATATCTGCATTGTTTCAAAACACATCTCAGGAAAAAGTCGACCAAAATATTAAAACATTCCTTCTTTACGGTTTATCATATATACAGGGTACAATGGATAGATAAATTGTCGTCTAAATTACGCAAAAATGAAAAAAACATTAACATTTCATTTTAATAGACATTTTGTGTAATTATGTAAATATATCTTGAAATACGAAAGAGTAAATTTATTCAATAAAATCGCCATTGGCTTCAGCCACGGTCTGTAGACGACTTTGGAATCTCCTACAACTCTTCTGGGCTGTCTCCTTGTTTAAGTTGGTGAATGCTGCCATAATCCTTGCCTTCAGTTCATCTTTGGTGTTACAAGGAGTTTTGTTGGCCTCTCGCTCAACTGCACCCCATGCATAATAATCAGGGGATTTGCAGTCTGAGGAATTAAGTAGCCAGATGTAAGGGATAATGTGGCTGTAGAAATTGTCTGACAGCCATGACTGGGGTCTCTTGCTTGTGTGGCATGGTGCAAAGTCCTGTTGCCAGACATAGGGTCTTTCAGTAGCCACCCTCTTGACCCAGAGCAGCATTAACCTCTCAAGACACTTGATGTAGGCCCCGGTGGTGAGTCTGTGGCCCTGTGGGAAGATGAATGGGGGCATAACAACGCCATCACTAGTGATCACTCTAAAAACTATGATGTTGACTGGATATATCATCCAATTTCCGAATCATCTGTCCTCAGACTGACACCCAAACAGTCCGAAATGTTCGTACTGGAGCGAATGCCAAGCAGTACAGCATGCCGCTTCCAGATTTCTAGCGGAGTGAATTGCGTCATGGTGCTCTTTTTCTCCCAGACAGTGCCTAACTGACCCTACTATATTGTGCAGTTGACAAAATCAAAAACAAACAACGCGCATGCACGAAATTAAAAATATAAAATGGCAACAATTTACCCATCGCACCCTGTATAATATATATAGACTTAGGTGCTTCCAAAGATTTACTAAAAAATGAGAATACATGATAAAAAATATCCCAAACTGAAAAGTTTTATCGTCAAAATCATTGTTTTATTAAGAAAGATCAAAGAATTTTAAATGTAATTTTTAAAGCGTTTTAAATACTATAATTTCATTAAAGATGAAAGAAATAATATGAAATATATTTAGAAGCAGGCTTTAAATTGGTAAAATATTCAATAATTTAAAGTTTTATTTATAAAAAGTGTTAAAGTTAAATAAAAAGAATATATGTCAGCGTGGAAATTTTATTAATTCTTTAATTTCGTTAAAATTTTATTTGTTCAGATAATTTGAAAAAGGTGGAGCATCCACTTAAATTTAATAATTTAATTGCATTCATTAGAATATTAAAAATTGTTTTCCTTATGAAATTCATTTGGATTTTAAAATAGAGTGAGAGTTGAGATAAGACGGGGGGCGGGGGGTTGGGCTTAGTGTTTATGATTCACTTACAGCGGAAGCGAAAATGGATGAACGGTGGGAAATATTCTATCATTTTGACATTTATTGGGTTGGAGTCCAGTAACCGGGGGTATGATCTACTTTGTTTTTTGTCCCTTGGGCTTTAGTCATCTTGGAAGAAAGAGTGAAGTGGGAAAAGTGAAAGACATGGTTTTTCACGGTGATTGAAGGTTTATAAAATGCGCACCGACCCGGTCGCATCTTGTCAATCAAAGGCGATCTGATTGTCAAGGAAAGAGTTTTCATAAACTGCACAATCTGTGACCCTTACACTAGAAAGAGAAAGTAGAGGAGGAGGAGAAAAAAATCGAAAGTACAGTACATGTAATACACACATTTGTTTAATGACCTATATGTTGTTATATGTTGTTATAAACATACATCTACTATGTGTGCGTGTGTATGTGTACGTGTATGTGTACGTGTATATATATATATATATATATATATATATATATATATATATATTTATATACACGAGAGAATCGGAGGAGAATAAGGAGAATGACGCTATACAATCTTTGTATACAATACAAGCGATATTTGAAATATGTGATAGCCAATAGATATAAATATAAAGTTGCTGAACAAAAGTACAGAGTTTGTCTTTGTTGTCAGCCGAATCATTTTCCGTTTAATTAATTTCTCTTTCTTTGCCTGCCAATTCAACCGACGATCGTAGAGTGACGGGCATCTATTCACAAAGGGTCTGGCAACGTTGCATTGTTATTGGCTAATTTAATCAACCCTCAAAGTCAGTCCCAAGAGAAGTAACTCTTTTCTCTTCACAAGATGCATCTATGGACACTCTTGTTCATCTTTTTATTGATGCATTTAGGCGAAAGACCATGATTATTTATAACTTATAACGCAAGAGTTGTTGATATTAACACCCAACTAGCGAAGGGAATTTATGATGGACTGGCATTTAGGAACATTTAACACCACTGCATGTCACATGATGAATTAAAAGGCTATTTTATGAATAGACTGGTTCATCTATATCGCCAGAAAATGGTAACAATATTTAAGTAATTCTGCATTTGTATATACGTGAGTAATCTAGAATTATTATCTCGACAATTGACTAGAGTTGCAAAGAAGGATTCTGTTTTTTAAATCATTAAAAAGTAAAAATAACCAAAGTAAGCTAACACGAAACAAAATTAAAAAAAATACCTGTATTAGTAGCCTGATATTTGTTTATTAAACATTTGCGTCCTGATATAATATCCGAAAATTGCATTACTAAGGTTTCGTAACCTGTAAATAAATTCCCATTGTGTTTTATGTTATAGATACGTTGAAAAAAATAAATTTATCGTTAGCAGTAGATGTCAATCGCTAGTGAAATTAATTCGAACTCCTTTTAAAAAGACATCACTCTTATAATTGGTCAGAATTTTTTCAAGAATTTATGTATATGAAATTATGGAGAACACTTTCTTCAATGAAAATAATTACGTTATTCTCATGACTGACGGAATTATTTCCACTATGATCTCTCTATGATCAGTGCGCTTTATCAAGGATCGAAGTGTAGAATTTGGATGCCTTGTCTCACTTTACTCTATGTCGTGCTGTTCAAGTCGCAGAACACCGGCTGTGTGGATATGACACCTGCCAACGTTAACTCCATGTTGGACGTTCGAATCAGTAAGATTCAATTGTTAATGTCAATTTAACGTGATAGAAATCAGGGAGAGAGGAACAAAAAAGAAGTTATACTGTTCGTTATTATGTATGATGAACCCTGTTATTAAGTTTTACGGCAGTTGGTGGTTTACAATGGAGATTAAGTAACAACTCTCTACAGTGTTCGGATAGTCTCGATTCTTCATCACTCCTACATTTATTTATTACTAGCGGGGACACACGGCGTTGCCTGGAAGAGCTCTGAATAATAGTTTATTGCCGGCAATTTATTGATATTTTTCAGCCATCTTACGGAAAATAATTTTTTTTTATTCAATCTTTAAAAATAAACTACATTGATTTTTCATTATTATTATTATTAATAAAAAAGTAAATAAACAAATTAAGATATATTTAAACATTTAATCTAATCATTTTTTTTCAAGCAAAACTACAGGGAGATTTTTTCTTCGAAAAATCATTATTTACTATTTATTTTGGAGAGGAATTTAGATTTTTTTTTTAAGTAAATAAAGTTTTACTTTTAAACATTACATTTGTAAACATTTCTCTGTAAATGTATTTAATTGCTAACTACTTTGAAAGAGTAGAATCAAGCAAGATACATTGAGAATTTAGTTTTGAAAAGCGATTGTTTAAATTTCAAGTTATATTTGCATTTGAAAAGAAAGAAAAAAATTTAGTTAAATAAAATTTAGGAGAGACAGACACGAGTTACGGTCAACATTAGTCGTGTTGAATATTTGTTTTATGAATCTAACTATATTTTATTTAAATTAATTTTCGAAGAAATAAGGCCTGCTGTAGTATTTTGGTTTAATAAAACTTGAAAATTAATTATTTTTTATGCGATTTAAAAACCAATAAAGTAATGAAGCTTATTTTTTAAAGATTGAATAAGAAAAATATTTTCCATAAGATGGCCGAAAGTCTCTCTCTCTCTCTCACCCCCCACCACACAACTGCCCTTTAGTGTGATACTGAGTCTGTATATACACACAAACCTTTCATCAACAGACTAATAAGGGTCTGTTAATTAAATCCGATCGTCCGTAGATGAGGAGGGATTATTTTTGAGAAATAAAACCATTATATTAACTACCAGTAGTTATCATCATAATGTAAATACCATAAACATTTATATATGGCATAAATAAATATATACTTATAGATATATTAAGCAAAATAACAAAAATAGATTTCTCACAGTTACTTTCTTATGCATGCGCTAAATGTATCGTACTTTTCATCTTTGTTTACAAGTGAAAGGCCCTCCACCGCCATCAAGCGGTCACTTTGAGAACTAATGCGACTTGTTTTAAAATACATCGTTGACGATCTGAAAGTTTTTTTTGCCTACAGGTTATTTTTATTTTGCCTGCAAATTTTGTCCGTTGATGGGTGGTTTGTCTGTATATTTATTTTGTAGCCGGACACACACACACACACACACACACACACACACACACACACACACACACACACACACACACACACATTTGAATAAAAGTAAATATCAAACTTTTTGTCAAATAATTGTATTTAACATTCTTCTTTTAAATTTACTTTGTTGTTTTAAATTCTTAATTAATATTTGTTTACTTTTTTATCAATAATAATCTCCTCCAAAATAAATAGTAAATAAGTAAGGCACACTATAGATTTTGCTTTAAAATAATTAAATTAAATATGTTTAAATATATCTTAATTTAGTTTATTTACTTTATTTATATGTTTTAGTCACGCACTTGAATATTTGAATAAATAAATATTAAACTTTTTTTTCAAATAATTGTATTTAATATTCTTCTTTTAAATTTACTTTGTTGTTTTAATATTCATTTTCTTAAAGTTACCCCTTTATTTAGTATATGTGTAAAAATAATTTCAAGAGAATAGAAATTTTAAAAATACGTACCTGGATAGCGTTAAAAGTAAAAACGAACGGTAATCTGATTCGAGAATAAGAATTCTTACCGTTCGTTTTTACTTTTTAATTCTGAGAATTTCGAATGCATTCTAATGCATTTTAATTTTAAGATATCTCGTAAATACAAATCAGACGATGATAATTCTTTTTACAAAAAGCTGATTTGGGTGATAATGAGTCTGTATACATATCTACTTTGTCACTAACTATTGTAGTTTTTTAGTTTTATCCGGACACAGACACACACACAGACACACACACAGACACACACACAGAGCTGCCTTTAAATATGCGTAGATGTGACTGAGTATCTCATTTCTATCTCCTGTCAATGTGCATTTGCTGTTTTTCCATCTCTCATATATTTGGGAGTGGTTTATTTGGTTTTTCGACGTGTTGTTCTGAACCACCAAATAACATCGATACGATTTCACACTTTAGATATAATCTTCGCAAATATGTTTACGGTGTTTCATCTCAGTTTGTCTCCTGAAATATTACAGTTGTTTATCTCCCCAATTTTATTTTTGGATCTCTCTTAATCGAGATTCCGACTTCCCTATTTGTTTCAATATTAGTGTTTAGTCTCTTTATAGAAGACACAACACAATTTTCGATTTTGATGAATCATCTTCTCACGTTTTATGCTTTCTTATTTGGTAGTCAAGATTTTTTAGGCCTTCTCTTGGGCAGAGAAAAAAAGCGCTCTGAATATCTTAATAGAAATAGTTCAAGTAATTTTTCTTTTGATGAAATCCTGTTCTTTGTGGTTGACTGTTTCTGAGAAACGAATACAGAATTGTGGGTTATCCCCACATAGCTTTGCTAGTTTTGCCAAGTCTTCATTAAGTGGCGCTGTCGAGCACCTATATAAACGGGATACTTCAGGTCTTCAGCCGTTTCCTTCTCTCTTTTCCGCCTAGTATGATGTAACGACGACACCAACTGGGACTTTACCGGGCATAGGAATATTTTTCTCTTCATTGAATGAATTTATTCACACACACGTTTAACCGACATAATTGCTAGCTTTTAACGTCTTCTCTTGCGTGCATACTAATTTATTTTCTGTTTTTACTCATTTATATAAAAATAAAAATATAAAATATTGCCTTGTTGAAATTCATTCATTGTCATTCACTTGTCATTTACACGCGCAAAATATTGTTGTCCTTGCTTTTAGTCAAACTAAAAGCGATACCAGTCAACATACGGCGATTTCCTGACGTGGTTTCAACATGCACCAACTTCAATAGGATGAATACTTTTGTCATTCGCTTTTTTAATTTGGCTTGGGCAAGCATTTTTAGAAAGGTTAATGTTTATTGCTCATGATCTGTCCGTCTTTGGTCAAAGGATGTATTTCACCTTTGCCGCCAACGCACAACCTCCGCATGATTTTACATTTGTTTTTTCTCTTTTTTCCCCCATATTCGGCCAAAACAGTTGTCATTAAAATTTCGTCCTCGATATACTGTGGTGATCGGTATGAAAGTCTTTTAATATTCTTTTTTGCAACGCTCCTAGTATCACCACACGTTCGCCGTACATCAACATTCTATCACAGACAGATAAACAATCTTTTCATCATCATTCTTTTTATACTGTTGGTTCATAATTTTTTTCTTTTTCTCTGATATATTTGTCTATATTTGCTTTGTTGCTGATCTCCTCGAGCGTCACAGGTAATTCCCGTATGTTGTTGCACAGCACACTTTTTATTTGCATTTCTATTCTTAGGGTTGCTATCACAGTTTTCTCCAATGATTCGCATAGGTTGGCGATTAACCTAGATAACTTATCCAATTTTTTTGAACCGGTATCCAATTGGAACTTAATATTTTCATTGTTCATCTGTACATTTAGAAACTTTCTTTTCATTTTTATTTCTGTTTTCTATTTGTAGTTGAGTTAATTTTTCATTTTTGATCCCATTTTACTTTAGGTTTTCATGCAATGCGTATGCTTATGTCATTTTTTTTTTTGTCACAGTTAAATCATTCCTTCCTTTTAAATGGACATTCCTTGTAATAATGAATCTGTCCACAGCCATAACAAGGATTAATTTTGCGGGCAACATTTTCTTTATGTTGTCTTTGTTTAGCTGCCTGAATTTTTGACACGTCGCGTTCTTCTATCCTTGCCATGTCAAAGATTTTCTATTCGTTCGCATTCTTCTGCGACCATTTGCAGGCTGATTTGGAGATTTTGTTCTAATTTAGACAAAATTCTGATTCTAATATCGCCATCTTCTGGAGCCATCAGTCCTTGTACAATGATCAAGCACTTAAATATATCAGGAGTAAGTTCTTTTAATTTAAACTTTACACACTCTCTTCTATTGACAATCCTGGCAAAAGGAAAAATAATCTTCCCTACTTTTTTTGTAAGTGCCATATTGTGATGAACAGGGAACTTTTCTCTCCAAAGATTTTGTCAGAATAAAGACAGTCTCCTAGAAAGATATTTTACCAGGATTTCTCGCAGTGGTGAACCAAAAATCTGGAGAATTGAGTTAAAGGGAAATGATTGAGACATCCGGAAGATGAATGGCATGTGGAACTAGAACAAACTACTCCAGTGGACAGAATAAAGGGTTCGGTTCTAAATTCCAGTCAACTGAAGAAGGCCGGAGCGTACAATGGCCGAAACGTTCTGAATATGGCAATGAAGATGAGGATAACATTCCGAAGAATTTAAACTTTAGGATTTCATTGGACTAAATTAGTTATGTTGGTGTGACTACACATGCGCACGAAAGAGGGATACTGGGAGTTAAAATATATTTTTAAGAAAACTTTTTCCACTTTATATATATATATATATATATATATATATATATATATACACGCGCGTTTATAATTACATAATTCTGTTGACTAAATATGAAAAAAGCCTTTATTTTATACAACAAATGATTATTTTTCAAAATCTCTTTTGTAAAACTAAAATTGCGATGTGGCAGTTGCAACAAAAAGCAACTGAAAATAAAATGAAAGGAATGTTAGTCAATAATTAGATAATTGAGAAAGTTTCATCTAATATTAATACTAATGATAAACTAATTGATCAAAGAAAATAATTTTCGCACATATCGTTGATAATCTTGAGGCTTGCAGCGACAGCAAGTGGAGCACGTGCGTCATTTTGCTTCGAGTAGATGAACTTCTTCCTCTCCCCGTTTCAATTTTCATATTTCTTCTATCTTCCGAAAATGGGGTCGTCGTCTTTTTCAACGAAATTTCTGACCACTTAACGCGTTTTTTTTTTCTTTGTTCTCATTCTGTCCCCCCCCTTTTTTTTTGTCGATCTTTAAGAAGTGACCCCTGGGGTTCATCCTGTGTATGGTGGACAAAACCCTACCCGACTCCACCAAGATGAAAGGGATCCGCGTGCAGGGAGTTCTACATCTGGCATCGATTGAAGAGGAAGACTTAACATTCCGTCATCTACAAGTTGAAGTCAGCCTTTCACTTATCCCAAAGGTTTATACCCCCAAATACCCTACCATCAGTTTCTACTGAGTCATTAGGTATTGTGTCCCTTTCTGCTAATTACACAAACGTCATACCTATTTTTGCCGCACATAAAAGGTTATATTTCAAAGAAATGCGCACAAGCTACTGATTTTCATCAAAATGTCTTGATTATACACCGTCATTCTTTTGTTATTTTAAATAATCATGAAAACAATATTCGTATTAGCAATGTGAATTTCTTAGTTGGGAACTATAAAATATATGGGATAATGTAGATGACGGTTATATCCGTAATAGCAGGAATATTGACATAAAACTCTCGAAGAAATTTCTAAATCTCAGCATTCGAAATAGGACCGATGCATAGCACGGCATTTATTTTCAGACAACGAATGAGAAACATTGGAAATGACTGCGGAACGGTGAACCCCAATGAGCAGTTAATAATAACACAATTATAAGAAAATCAGATATAATTGTTGTAAATAATAAAAAAAATGTTCAGTAGATTTCGCTGTTCCAGTGGATGACTGAGTGAATTTAAAAGAAAACGAACAGTTGGACGTAATTTCGCAAGAGAAATGACAAAATTGTGGGAAATAAAGCCTATCGTTTTTAGAGCATTTGGAATGGTCACAAAGAGCCCAGTACAAAGTTTGGAAAAACTGGAAATTACAAGAAGAATCTGAGGAGCGTGCTTAATCTTCAACAATATCCACCAGACACCTTTTAGGAAGTCGAGAAAATAACAATAAACCTGGATAAAACAAGTCAATATCAGAGAATGTATAGAAATTTGAAAAATTGAAAAGTTTTTACAATCCAAAGTTCAAAGAAACTGAAAGAAAGCATATATGTTATGCATACCATTAACAATGTCAGTTTTTTCTTTTTTATTCCAATGTATTCAATTTTGTTTTTCTGCAAAGTTTCTAAAAAACTGAATTAAATTAAAAATATTAAATTCGTTTATTATGGAAATCAGTTTTGTTTCCATTTATTAAAATTTCATTTTAAGTAAAGATAAATATATTTTCGGATTTAAAAACTTTTGTGTATTTCGGATACGCCTCAGTATATGTGTGTGTGTTTATGCAGGTGTGTGTGTGTGTGCGTGCGTGTGTGAAAAAGAAAATGCGAGAGAAGGAGGGAGGGAGAGAGGCAGTGTATGTGTGAGAGTGTTCGTGCGTGTGTGCACAAAGTCAGATGAGTGCATATATTCGTGTAAACAACTACATGTCAAGGGTTAGTTTGACAAAATTTGCTCTTTTCAGGTCAGGTTTAACAGAAGTATTTTGCATGTCAGATGGTATTCAAGGTTTCCCACTTCAAATTAAGACACAGAAATTGTAGGCAAACAGAATTCTTTGGGAATTTGAAATGTTCAAAAGCTTATATACGTACACAGAGCTGTGTGCATAAATGCCACTCATGTATAAAGGTCTAGATACACACGTGTATATAAGTTAAAGGGTAAAACGTTTTGGGCCGATGTGATTCGTCTCCTGAGAAACTTCAAGATAAATGTGGAGATTTTGTAACTTGTATGATACACACAAGTGGAGATTGATAACATTTTCAGAAATATAGAAATAAATATTTATGAACATAATGATCTACGAAAGGTTCTTGAGAATGTAAATTTCAAATCTTGCCAAAATATTAACTTACACCCTAGATTTTTTAAAAAAAATATCTCCTTAAAGGAAATACACCTTTCCCAAGCTAACATACACGATAATTTGTTTATATTAAAAGAAAACCTATTTTTAAATAATATTTTAAAAGAAACCGGTTAACTTATTTTCAAATAAATAAATATATAAATAAACAAAATAATTACATTAAATAAATATTCAACAGCAACAACATTTACTCTTTCGTTTGTTATGTAATATATAGCATCACTTAATTTACCTTTCCTTACACAGCTAGGTGCAAAAATGTTTTAGTGCATTCTCAAATTTAAAACTGCTTTACTCTTCTGACTATAAGTACAAAAAAAAAAAAAAACTCGGGGTACGAAACGCGTTGGTAAAAAAAACAAAACAAAACGTTTTCCTGTTTTATTTTATTTATACCTGGATTCATTCTCTCTCTCTCTCTCTCTCTCTCTCTCTCTCTCTCTCTCTCTTACACACACACACACACATCTGCAAGATTTGCGCATATAACAATTGGTGAAGATATATGTGAATATCTGTCTACTTGGACTTTGATGCATCATAAATTGAACAAAAGACGCAAATCACGAGATGAGGCAGAAAAACTACCGGTTCGACAAAATGTGACTAAATGACCAAACATCAGCATTTATTTGGAAATCCTTTCTTGGTTGATCTGAAAACTTCAGTACTCCTGGTACATATACAATAAACATGCGTTTACCGTAGAAAGATTGGTTAGCGTTTTAGCCTAGTTGACTACTTCTTGGTGGTTTGATACTTACCGTGTGCCAGATTGAATAGGTAATATCTATACGCATCTCTCACTACAAAGTGGTATAAAGATGAGTAAAAAAACATCATGAGCACTTCAATTATACGTTCCTCGTGGTACCCTCAAAAATTCTTTACAGATCAAGCATGGACAAATACTGAATGAAATCTGACGGCTTTTGTTGGTTAGGTCAACCCAGTGAAGTGTTTTCATGTTTGTGAACCTATTCTTGTGCAATTTATGCGGCGTGACAAGGCTCATCTTCCTTTTGAAAGATGCCACTGTAAAAGATTGGTGACATGAGGTAGTATACCTGGTCTTCAGTAACGTTGAAATATTTGCTACATGAAGACGGTACTTCCATCTGAATAATAGAACTGTGTATTATGACGTATTCCTTTCTATTTGCAATTTATACCACAGTAATGACTGTTGGCTCGTACCCCGTTCACACATCTCATCGATAAATCTTATCCATCTCATTTGTCGGTAACTGATGATTTTCTCCTTTTTGCAGATAGGTACTCACGACAACTAAACATGATCACCCCACAAGCCGGAAATGTTATAGCCTAGTCATCTTGCAATAGCAAATTGGCATTTATCAAAGTCACTCAAATTTTTATTATTGTCCATAGCTAAGACATTCACCGTATTTAAATGAAGTACTCGAAGCCTGATTGTCTGACATGTGTAGTTACGTGACTGTAGCTATCATCTCACATGTCGTTGGTTATATATACACTGACGGAAAATGAAATTACAACACTCTGAATAAGTTTTACTTCAAATTAAACGTCCAGTCCAATATATATGATTTACAGTAAATTATTAAATATACAGGTCACTTATGTGCGTAGATTCCAAAATGGGTAGATTATCAACAATATTCACACCCACCTCCATATTAATACATCATCATTGTCGTTAATAAATATTTGTATTCTTGCAGACATACGATCGTACACACAGCGAATACCATTCTGTGATACATTATTTCACGTCTGTTGTGCCAGTTGAGCCAAAGATGTAGGTGGGCTACAATTATCTAGGTAGGCGTTCTCACATGATGCCCCATACATGTTCGATGGGGCAGGGTCTGGTGATCATGCCGGTAGAATATCTTACAGAGCATAATGAATAAACACGGGCATCATATGGGTTGATATTATCCTACTGGAATACTACATTGTCTCGAATGGCAGCAATACATGCTGAACTAATTTCTGAATACATATGGCGCAGTCTAAAATTCTTTCTACAAACTCTCAAAACGAGCTAGAGCTGTAACTTATTAGCACGCATACATATGATGCAAGGGGATGAGTCGTTGTGTTGTGGGTGAATACGATCTAGAAATGTCACTACCATGTCGCCGTACCACTGGAGACATTATTGTGACAAGTCTGGTTATGGTCCTGCGTGTTTGGGGTCCTGCTACAATTAAAAGATTTTCAATGATCCGTGTTCTAACAACTGGAGCCACATTTGCTCTGATTTGCAAATACTGTGCAATTTGTCCTTACAATGCGTTAATCTTTGCGAACATCTGTGCCACGTGGACACTCAGAATCTGGTCTACAGTTGTAAAAATTTTCATTTGATCTCTGTTGCCAAAATTGAAGCACCACCGACAAATCATGTCCAACGTCCGTAGCAATTCTCCGAAATGACTATCCTTCTTATTGAAAGCCCATAATCTGTCCCCTTTTAAACTAATTGAATAAAAGGAGAACTTTTTCGTCCGTGTGGCATAACACTTGATTCGCTATAAACATTTTTACCAGACTGTCTTATCGCAGATTTCATCGCCGTCTAACGCTCAGACACAAATGGTGCACTGCTATGACTTTTAATTTGTCAGAAGGTCGAAGAGATATAAACATAATTTGTAAATGAAATTTTTAATCCGACTTTATTCTTATTACTATAAAGTTTATTTTAGTGGGTACACGTGTTTGAGATTATATTAGTTTCACTATTTAAGAAAAATAACTGGGATGTTAACCCAAATGTGTACTCACTAAAAATACTGTCTGTATTAATAATACACACACACACGCACACACACACACACGTGTGTGTGTATCTGTCTGTCTGTGTGTATTCGTGTGTGTTTGTGTATACAGATGTAACGTAAAATCTTAGGTTTTATTGTACAAAATAAAAAATTAATTTTTAATATTAATTTTATTGGATATATTTACTCCTTTGTTTCATATTCTACCATCTTTCAGTCAACTTCATAATTCCATCCTCTCAGAACATTTTTTTATCAACAAATAAATGTTTTCGGTGCCTTTTGTAGTCTTCCAAATAAGTGCAAATTTTTTTTATTAAAACAATTCTATAAAAATCAGAATAAATGGTTCAGTTTGAAAGAGCAAAATCTACTGAATTATGAATTATGAAGTATGAATTATTCTCAGTCAAGCTTTGGCAATTTTTGTCCAGTGACAAAAGAAATATCCAATCTAGCCTTATCCATATCGAATATTTCATCTTTATACTCAACCACGTTGTATGACAGCCAGAACGAAAAATCACATTTCTCTTTGACGAACTGATACAAATTTAGCAATGTAGAAACGAAAAACATATTGTATTTTATAATCGGCGATTATCCTAATTAAAAAAAAAAAAGTTTTGTTTACAGGATAAAAACGTACTTTTGTTTTTTTCTTTATTCTTCAGACTAATCATTTTTTTTTAAGTAAGCACCACCTTGTGTGGATATGTCTCGAATTTCTGGAGACATTGTTATCACTCAATATATCACCAGGTGAATAAGCAAAGTAATAATTAAATCATACGCAAAAATGTCAACATCCTTGCAATGCAACACATTGGCTAGTTAATCAATCATTAATCCAGATATTTTTGTTAATTCTCTACACATGCCATTGATTCATCCTTAATAGTTAGAATTTGTTCTATACTGGGATGTGAACATTAACTGCTGATTACTAAGCTTAGCATTATACTGAGGTGACCATAACTGCCGATTCGCTTGTGAAACCGGGTGCAAAATACAAAGTTATACTTTGTAAATTGTAACTGACAATATTTTTGCATTAGATGTGTGCATGTGCGGGCATAAAGTTCTTTTTTGGGGTATGTTTTACGACAGCGTGTAGTTGCGGTCGTCAGAGTCAATGATGGTTTTGTTCAATTATGATGGAAAAATTCAGGTGATTCATTCCGACACGGACAAAATTCCCTTGTAGTCATGCGCAATATATGCACCTGTAGGGGCCTGTACAAGTTGGGGAGTGGGGATTGGATTTTTGGATGTGGAATGCACATAGGATTTTTCAGCACCCCTCGTACACACACATATGCAAACATATTTCCCACTTACGCACACATGCATACACAAAAATATAAATTTAAGCGCTGCTTACTTTGTCATTTTCAATTAGAACGAATATCTTAATTTTTTACATTTTTTTCTTTTTACACATATGGGTTGGTATGCATTCAGTTTGAACCGTTAACCCTGCCCCACACATGATATACATATAAAATATCACTTTTTCTCCCCGTCTCACACTAATCTGTATTTAACGAGGATGAAACTGTGAAAGGCATTAGGCATTTCTTCGTTATTTGCGGAATTTCAAATAAAATTTCATTTTCATAAATTGTGTGTGTGTGTATATTCGGCCTCTGTACTTTGTACACATTGAGTTTTAAAAGCAATTGGTGATCAAGTGATATCAAGTATCTTTAATATTCCCGCACACATTCGTTATTCTATCTGCTGTTGGCTGGACGGTTTCAATTCTTCCTCCGATTTCTCATTCTTTCAATCTCTTTCCAAGTGCTCCAAAAATGATAGGTACAACTATCAATTTCATATTTCACTTTTTTTCATCTTCTCTCGCATTATACAAATATTTTCCCAACATTTCAATTTTATTATCACCTGCTGGAATAGCAACATCAACTGACAATGTTTCTTATTTATGCTTACAGTTCATTTAATTTTGTATTATATCTACATTTGTACGGTACATATTTTGGCCTCTTAGATTTTATCGAAAAATCCTCCTACTTACATTTAAAAATTGACGAATTATTTGTTGTTTGCATTTAAGGTGAAGTGCTACAAATATGGCTTATACTCTCGTTACCAGAAGATAGTGAACAGTTCTTGGTTAGACCCACTTCCAAAAATCTGACCGAATGACCAAAAATCAAAATTTATTTTTAGAAAGGCTTCTTGGTTGAGCCTAGAACTTTTCAACCCGCCCTCGTATACGAAGGAATAACCAGACGCTTCCAGTAAAACACTTGTCCTGTAATATCCATGAGAATTGTAGAAAACAAACGAAACTGAACTTAGTGGTTATAAAGAAACTTTTAACTTGATAATCAACACATTGCGATTAAGTTATGAACAAAACAGACCATTAATGAAGATGGACAAAATTTAGCGAGTTTCTCTAAAGCAAAAGCTGACTAAATGATATCTGAAGAAAAAAGCTAAATTTATTCAATAACAAAACCTAACCTTGTCAATCTGTATATTAACCGAAGGTAGCTTGTACTAATTTGAATAGTCTTCTATTTTTTCATATTTCTTACTTTCACCATCACATTTCGCCTTTTACAATAAAGTGAAAAGTTATCTTTAGATTGCTTTAAACAATTACAACTCAGTACATCACATTTTCACCTTATAAAGTCACATACTATAATTTCAACACAACATCCATGAACTGTTGTCCCTTCCTCTGATTCGACCGTCAAAAATGCGATATGTTCAGCAAGTAAAACTTTAATTGAAAAGTATTTTCACTGATTCATCAAATGACATCACTCTAATAAACCTACAGCGTTAACAAATAAACGAAAGCTGCCCTCAATCGACGTGATGTCATTTAGAGTAAATCAATCTATCAATCAATGAACCTGTCCGAATTTGTGCTTCCGTTTTGGGGTGCTTGGAGAGGAAGAGTGATATACGATATTGATATATGGGTTAAGCGGGAGTTATTGGGGAGGTAGGTTGATGGATTGCAATAGTCAAATGATCAATAAATATTAGAACACGAATATATTTTGGTCAATGAGATAGAGATAAATATATTTAAGGAAAAAAACAAAACAAACAAAGTTGACAAAGAAACCAAAATTTGAAAATAAATAAATAAAAAAGCAGGAAAACTCAAAGAATATTTACTTAGTGATGAGTAAAATAGTAAACTTAAAACGTTACGAAAATAAATATTGCCCAAATCCCTTTTTATGATCTTTACTTATCAATGGGCAGAAATATTAAAGCGGTTATAAATTCTCGGAATTCTGTGCTATTTATTCTCTTTGGGGAGTAAAATTTGCATGTGTCTTATAGCAAAATTGACCTGTGCAGCATTGCGTTCATTCTCTTATCGAGCGCCTCTTCCTCTCTTTCGTACATATACAAGTAGTTATTTTTCTTTTTGTTTTTCTCACTATTCCTTTACTCACACGCAGGATTCTACTGTGTGTCGATTATTTTCTTTCTCTTTAGCGAACACCATTTGTTTCATTCTTAGACTGATACTGTTTTATCGTTTCTCTTCTCTTCTCTTCTCTTCTATTTATTGATTTGATTAATTATATGGATCATTTAAAGCCGAAATCTAAATATTTTTAACACACTTCAACTACAGATAAATATGTAAATATGTCCCGGGTCAGGGTGGACTTGAGAACAGCAACAATTAAGAGGTGGTTCCACGCCCCTCAAATCCTCCATCTCCCGATGAAAGGCCTTGCTGCCGGATGTAGTTACATCCGGCAGCAAGGCTACCCAGGACTACATTATATCTGTTACTTCATTTTCGCTTACACAAATTCAGATTACCAATCTCTTCATATCCTTATTAACAGACCCATATTATCTTTTTTTATTTTTCTCTCTAACTCTCACTTTTTCTCTCCCATATCTTTCTCTCTTACCACTTCTTTTTTCTTCCACTTTTTAAAAATTATTTTCCCCTCATTTCCATCTGGTACACACAAATATTTTCTGTTGGTTTCTTTCAGTGCTGATCTTCTCTTTTAAAGGCACAACATCTCACACACTCTCTCTCTCTTTATATATATATATATATATATATATATATATATATATATATATATATATATATATAAACATATATATATAAACATATATATATATATATATATATATATATATATATATATATAAGAAATAGAGGCAATATATATATATATATATATATATATATATATATATATATATATATATATATATATATTGTTGCCTCTATTTCTTCTTTTTTTCCATAGAAACCGTTACTGAAAGCATTTGGCAAGTCTATCAATATAAAAAATATAAAGAAATTTAAGTGATGTGGGGACTTGTCTGTCTCGCTAATCTTTTGGGTAGGGTAGTGTGTTCGATCTTCACGTTAAGATACCCTAGTCTTTTAACAGTGTATCCAACGAAGATTATCTGAATAATCATCGATATTGTCAATCAGGTGGTGTGTATCGATGAAATTTTCATGCATCAGAGCCTGTTCCAGTTTTCTTTTATATTTAAGAAAATTAAAACATTTAATATAAAGCATGAAAAATATCTAAGCTTATAGAGAAATACACAGTAATTAAATTTGCCAGCCTCCACACGCCGGTAAGACGTGAGACAAGGTCGCTTTAATATAGGGCGCCGTACATACAGGATAAAACAAATGCCTAGTCCTCGCGATCACTGTCACGCTGGCGTTAGTATCCAACAACCCTATCTCTTTAGTGAAGAAGGTGTGGCTACAGAGTTGGAATCCTCTGGGTCAGGGTTTCCTCATAACCTTAATAAGAGAGAACAGCTCTCAAATCGGTAAGCTTGCAATCGTCGAAATTATTAATCTGTTAACTATCATTCTATATCAGGATCCCGCCTGTGAAGATTATTTTGCATATGCAGAGCTCATAAGCTATGGATTTCTGTCTCTTTAGATGTGTCCATTTTTTTCTGTGTAAAACAAATAGATGGATGAAGAGTAGGGAATTATCTGTTGGGTCCTGTGTAATCGAATATACTGTGTTTGAGTTTGTGTGCGTGCACGTGTGCAAGAGGATGTATGTTAGTTTTCATGCACGATACCCATTTAGAGATGTACACACACGCGCATATAAACGTGCATATATACACACACATGCATATAAGTGCATATACACGCACATGCATATAAGCGTATATATATACACACACACATGCATATAAGCGTATATATATACACACACATGCATATAAGCGTATATATATACACACACATGCGTATAAACGTGTATATATATATACACACACATGCAAATAAACCTGTATATATATACACACACATGCAAATAAATGAGTATACGTACACATACATGCAAATAAACGTGTATATATACAGATGCACGAGCAAACACATATGTGTGCATATGAGAGATAGATAGATAGATAGATAGATAGATAGATAGATAGAGAGCAGATGCAAAAAGAAAGAAAAAAACTGAGAAAAGGGTAAAAACGAGAGTGGTAGAACATTCTAAAACTAATTCATATGTTTTGTCTCTTGTATCTGCGCCTGTGACTTTGTGTTTAATAAATTTCTCTCCTTTTTCTTTTTATTGATCTTTCTCCTTTTTTTCTCTTTCTGTGCATTTCGGGTGTCTGAAGATTTAGCAATCTGGTTAAAAATCTAAAAAGGAAGCTGTAACATCAAAGGAACATCAATGAATTGTGTTGTGACAGGAAGACGATTCTTTTATTTACAAATGATTAACTAAAACGGAATGAAGATGCATTACACTCTTTCAACTTAAAACCCCATTTTCTTAAAGCATTCCTTTCGTATTCTCAATGATAAGCAAGGAGAGATTCTCAGACAGCAAGGAGAGATAGAGAGAGATAGATAGAGAGAGAGAGAGATAGGGAGAGAGATTTTCAATAAAAATCTGTTCGATTACAAGAAAACGCACGCACAATGAATCCATCCCAAAAGATGTAAATGGATTGAAAAAATTAATATAATTTTATTTATTAATTTTTATCAAAATAAAAAAAAAATACAATTTTCTTGATCAACTCACTCCAAGCAAGACGATAATGCCACTAGGATGCCAGGGATTACTGAGAGTGAAAGAGAACGAAAAGACTTGAGAAGGAACCGGAAACCCAATCCTAAACGGGAAATAAGCGATAAACCTCTACTCCTGTTCCGGGGAGGAGTGTGAACCATTTTGGGTTGGTGGTAATCCAGTTGTTATTCAGAAAGTCTAAATAAACTGATGTTAGCCATGAAGTGGAATATTACACAACATCGACGCTAGAAACCATCTTAACATTACAAGTTTACTGAAGATCAGAATTTATCAGATAGCCATTTTGCAACTAGCATTGACACTGGTACGATATTTTAAAGAAATGTAATTTATAAAGCATATTTATAGGCAGTAATATACAGAAGTGCATTTATGCAGACAGACCAGCTTGATAAAAACACCAAAGATCACACAGAAAAGCGTCAACACATTAAATATATTCTTTACTTTACTTAAAAATGCTGGGACAATAAAGGATTGGCAGTCAGATTGATTCGCGCCACCAAAGCAGGTGTTTCTGCCACAATGAAATTTACAATTGCGTAATTTCAACAAAAATCAACAGAGGACAGCAATGGTAGTAATAAAATCAGCAACAAACCTGTTTTCGCCAGATCGAGTCGAAGGGGAGATAGGGTGTACGAAATATCGTTTTAATTGTTTTTTTTTTTTTGTTTTTTTGTTTTTTTGTGCGTATCTGCCATTCAGGCAAAGGGTCGCGCATCTGTAGTCAGAAAATGGTGTCCATATCCGACAACCTCGAAATAAGGTAATTTCCTCATTTTCTTTAATCCTGACGGAACACTGAGAAATTGTTTATTCACCTGTTTTCATGACGTCTTTTTAGGAAATTATTTTTTATGGTTTCTTGTAATTAGAATTTATTTTTATAACTGGTTTCAATACACAATTTTCGTTCAGTTTTGTTTTTTGATTATTAACAACTTGACAGAAGAATTTCTCAATTGGACACAATTTCTCAATTTGACTTTTATTAGTGACTCACTGGGCTTTTCTATTTTCTTTGGCCCTTTTTTTTTCTTAACGAAACTTAGTTCAATTTTTGAATGCTGCCGGAAAGCACATTTTTCTTTTTCTTTATTAAGTCTCTTGAACGCGCAGGCCGGTAGTAGTTCATACTGTTTAAAATAAATAAAAAAAGAAACACGGTATCTATACAAACACGAATCTACAAAAATAACGTTATATATATATATATATATATATATATATATATATATATATATATATATATATATATATATACTAGCAGCATGACCCGGCGTTGCCTGTGCTTGATTCAAAAAATCGTACGACTCATACAGAAATCGCTATCACTTGACTTAAAATATTTTTGCCCTTCTTTGCCTTTAAAGGAGTGCCCTTTGCCGTGCTGATGTTGCTACATGCCTTACTTCTTGCCTATCTCACACTGCAAATTTTTTCCAAGCTCTATACTAAACATTAAATCTGTTACGAGAAAAGAACTAAACAAAATAAACACAAAACTATCAGCTTTAAAAAAGGACTCGTGACTGGAAAAACCGAATGAAAAAAGAATGTTAACAACAAATACTTTTTCACACCCAACCCAGTTCTACGGAATCAAAATCAACGTTGAGTTTAAGCAAGCGAATGAGCCAATTGGAGTAAAGTGTCATGCAGATTTAAATTTTTCCCACTTGTGACGAATGCAGCTATCGATTTTTTTTGCATGCTAGAATGCTAGTTAACATTCGTGTCAGTCAGCTGTTGGCTCTTACGCTGGCCAATAGAATCTTCCTGCCTATTCGTGACAGCCATCTATAGGCTCTCACTCTGGCCAGCACAAAATGGCCGCAAAGTACATGAAAATTGCCGTAGAAGCATGAAAAATAAATTATTTCCACTGTCGATGTGAGTTGGGAAATGCAAAGTCGGTCTTGGCCTTTCCACTAACTTGGAGCATGTGCATGTACATTTTGGTGCAAATCCGTCGAAAATTGCGACCGTGCATTCATTACACACACACACACACACACACACACACACACACACACACACACACACACATCCTGTATTTTATGTATATATACTTTAAACAAAATAAAATTTAACTCGCAAAGAAACAAACAATATAAATTGAAAATTTCAGCTAAAGTTAATTCATAATTATCGCAACCTGGAAATTTTAAAACTTCCATATGATTGTTTCAGAAACTTCTCTTGCTACTTTAACACACTGCATGTTTACTTCAAGTGCCGCAAAAAATCACTCTTTGATTATAAGGACCCTTTGAAGGAGATACATTTGATTAAAGGTTTACATTTGACAAAATAGCGCGCGGCTGCGTATATTCAAGTTATGCGCGAATTTGAAAGCCAGATTATGCATATCCATAACTTGCACTTGTAAAACCATAAACTTTTCATTGCAGGCAAAGGCGACACCCGATTCCCTTTCAACAATTACCGGCCTTAACTCGCGACAAATGACGTTGGCGTTGCTTCAAATGACTAACTGTCAACCAAAAATGATGAGCGAATGTCTCAGGTGTCAGCTGACAGGTGAGACAACAGGTGAGCGGATACGTTCGTCAATGTTGTTTCCTTTCGATAGATAGATAGATAGATAGATAGATAGGAACATGTTCGGATAGATAGATAGATAGATAGATAGATAGATCAAAAGAATAAGAGTTAAGGCAGAATTTAACGAATGACATTGCATATAAATTTTTGAAGACCAAAATTGATTGGAAAGCAAAAGTCAGAACAAAGATCTCGAAATGAGTAGCGTAAAAAAGAGACTTACGGTTACATCTATAGCCTATTCAACTGTAAAATGACGAGACTTTGTCAGCAATCTCATACTGCGGTTAAATTGAAGTCTAGTTACCATAGAGGAAAGTTTATCAAAACAATTACCATGGAGGCATTTATAGAAAAGGCGCAGTGAAGCTATGTTATAACGATGACTGAAGTCGAGATGACAGGTCAGGACCAATAACGTTGCAGATTCTTCCTTGCATTTTATCAAAAATCTTTAAATACATAGCGGGAGCATCAGACGTAAGATAGATTCTGGCAAGAAAAGTTCTTTAGCACGAGACAGTGCTAGAAAAATTTCCTAGCATTAGTAGTCAATTTAATATAGTCTTACCATTTTATCTCAGAGGAAAACTTTAGTCTGAGAAGGCTAAACTATATATGTACACACACACACACACACACACACACTCTTGTGCAAGTACATGTGCGTTGTGTAGGTCACTGTGTGGACGTCAACTTTGATCTTCAAATATTTAAATGCAATAACAATCGTCATCTTCTGTCTCTTTAAATCCTGTTCTTTTATTGTCCTTCTTGTTTCTTTCCCTGTCAGTAATTGTTTCGCTAGGAGTGAAAGGATTAAAAATAATACAGACAACTAAGTCTTTGTGTAACTAGTAGAGATGCACTAGAAAGTACATATCTCAGTGTATAATATAAATATACTTGCTTTTAGAAAGCTATTTTAACATTCTCATAAAATTATATATATTGCACATAGACGCCTACATAGATATATAGATATATGAGAGAGAGAGAGAGAGAGAGAGAGAGAGAGAGAGAGAGAGAGATTTAGTGAGAGAGAAATAATAGTAGGAAATAGAAAAAATATATGGATGAAAAATTTTCCAGAAAACGTAAACTAAAGTAATCAATATCTGTCTATATTTCTGAGATGAGGTATTGTAACTACTTACATTGTTCGGACTATTGTCCTCATCTTCATTGTCATATTCACGACGTTTCGGCCGTTGTACGCTCCGGCCTTATACAGATGTTTGAAACTGAACCCTTTATTTCGATCACCGTGCAGATTGTTCAGTGAAGATGTGGACAATAGTCCGAACAATGTATATAGTGTAACTAATTAAAGTAATCCTATTTTCAACAAAAACGAAAGTGAGCTTGATTTTTCTTTGCGCTGTTTAAATTCTCCAGAAAAGTTTTATTTTCGATTTTGAAAGGTTTCTTGGGTTGTCAGCGTAAAGAAAACCGTCAAAGCTAAATGACTTTTTTTCATTCTTTTGGTTTTCAACTTTGCCACATTGTCGTGTTCTTCACAATTTACCCTTTGTTATATCAATCTCGTCGCAGAATCTAGACTCTCAGTTGCAAGACATCGGCTGAGCCGTGGCTTAAATATGACCTCAGAGTAAAAATGTTGCAATTTGAACGGCAGATTTTAGTCTACTACTAGTCTGATGTAGGTGCTCTTTAGTTGTGACTTTATATCAAACTAAGCAAGTTTTTAACAGCTTCATGTTTTAATGTAACTTCTCAGTCTTTTGAGAATGTGTCATTTGACACTGAGTTTTTAACATGAGCGTGTAAAACTTAGGCAGTCACTGGAAGTAAGTTTGGAATTACTCAAAATTTGAAAACGATATTCTAATCCTATTTTTTAACTACGTTGTGTGAATTTCTGTGTCGACATAGATATATATGTTTATATACACGTGTACAGAAGCAAGCGCATTGAAAAACATGTCACACAGTAGCTAACAAGAGAAAACGTGACTTGAAAGGTCATCCAGTACAAATATATCCAGAATGTTTAAACTTTACTTAAAATTTACTTCTGAATTTTTTGGCAATCTTTGATTTTAATTTTTTTTCTCAGAGATTTGAGCAATTTTGCAGATTGAATTTTCTTTTTATTTGCTTTAATGTTTTTTTTATACCCATACTGAAAGTATTTGTTGTATCTGGCTTCTAAGATATCATTCGAATATAAGTATATGTTTGTGCACCCCCACCTAAACGTTGTTACAGTCAACCCTCATCGCAACACACACCTCTTCATCCCCAGACACACAACCTCACCCGCAATTCTTCTACCGGGGTATTTTATCCTCATTTTAGTTTCTCTTTCAGCTACTCACTATAAGAATCCATTCCTTCTTTTTATAACTTAATTATGCGTGTGCGCACGCACGATGGGCATGCAGATTCAATCTTTTTCTTTTTTTTTTTACAACGGAATTCACTTTTTCTTTCGCGAAATATTTTTCCTGAGTGCTTACGCATATATATATATATATGCATATTTTCTATTTTAATTATACGTTTGCGTGTGTATATGTATGTATGTCTATTTTCATACACAAACTCTGCAGACATACGTCATATTCGTTTGTACTTGCCAGTTTTCAGACAAAATCAGTAATATAGATGCCAAAATAAGGATCGAACTCTTGATGCAATCTTAGCAATCGCTCTGTTTACACTTAAAGGATTTCTTAAACGTCGACATCTGCATTTCAATTTTCGATGTTACGAAGTCGTTAAATCAGCGCTTTATTTTATTCTCAAGAAAGTGAGAGAGTCAGTAAAAGAGGGAGAGGGAGTGAGAGAGTTAGTGAGAGAGTCAGTAAAAGAGAGAGTGGGAGAGAGAGAGTGAGTGAGAGTGAGATAGTGAGTCAGAGAGAGTGTCTCTCTTTGAGTTAGAGTCAGAGAGAGAGAGAGAGAAAGAGTGAGAAAAGAGCAATATTCGCACGGATTCACTTAATTGTATGTTTGTGGTTTTTAATTGCTAAGTAATTAACACTTAACCAAATTGACAAATATGTGTACTCAACGAACTTTTTCTAATATCTTCATATAGTTGCAAGAAGACCTGCACAAACGAATACGCCTAAAAAGGTATACACATACATGCATATTCTCATATATTGTGCATGTCAGAGTCAAAGGCAAGTAAACTGGTTTCAAGTGCTTTGTTTTGATGAGCTGAATGTATAAGGAGAAATATTTGATTTGTCTTTGATAAAGACCAAATTATTAGAACCGGATGACTGCCAAAATATTTTCAAAATGACACTTTGTAGAGTATTCATGTTCAGTTTTACTGAGTAGCGATCGACAGTGGTTCGATGAGAGAAATGGCTTATCGACGTCAAAAATGAACGGTTCCTTTCTCATCAAGTGCGAGCCAACAGACATGATACTGTGGCACAAATTACAGATAGCTTTAATGACAAAAGGAGATTAAAACTAGCCAATATTCATCGCCTTCAAGCGCCTCATGAGTACCGGCGCTGGTAAAAAATCGACTAGTCCAATAAGTCTCGTTTTATCCTGAATAAAATTGACAGCGGGTAAGTGAGCGTCGTTAACTTGTGGAAACGATGTTACCAGGATGCACTGTGGGAAAACAAGTCCGTAGAAGCAGTAGATGTTTATGCATTTAGGCAGTATTTTAGTGCACACACACACATACACACACACACACACACACACACACACACAAATATACACGTATGTGTCCGTACAAAGTTATTTTGATAGAAAGATAGGTAAAATGCCATAAACAGACAATAAATTACAGCTATCAAGAATTTTTCACCGGCATAGATCTATTTTGCTTTGTTTCAAATGTTGTATAAAATGACATTAGTGTCTTGCTCTTCAAAGATAACCGCCGATAGGAACAGACACCGGTTTATCTATATATCTTACGCGAGAGTACATATGTACTCATATCTCTTATATATATGTGTGCGTGCGAGCGTGCGAGCGTGCGGGTGCTTGTAATCTATACAAACGCATCAATCCCTATACTTCTGTCTGTGTCTTATCTCAAAACTTGAACAGAAAAGAGACCCTACCAAGCAATAGGTTTAGCGTCCGGATGGAGTGTTAGAGATTATCTAAATCGCTCAATGGTTTCAAGTAGCCAATCAGTTAGCAGCACATCAACACTTCCGCTATTCCGACAGCTGTTTACACTCTAATTTCATGGGGCTTAGTTGTTGAGCTTGTTCCATTTTTTTTCTTTTTATTAAATAGATGCTTCGGCGAGGAACAAAGAGCTGAGGCAGGAAATATATTGTGACTCTTTCCTTACGCATTAGCAGCCGGTAAAATATATAATTTCAAAATTTATGTAAGCACAGATTCTTTTCACTAATAAAACAACAATTGACATGACCAGTGAAATTAAAATTGCACCAGGTCGAAGTAATAATGTTGTTACTATTAATTATTTATACTGAGAGTGGCAAATGCATAAAAAAATATTAGGACATTTAGAGTTGGAAAATCAAAGACGACAGGTTAAATGACAAATTTTAGAAAAATTCACAGCTGTCTTTTTACGAGATTTACTTTCGCCTGTAAAGAGAAGATTAAATATCAAATGGCTAAATGGAAAATACTTATCAGTGCTACTAATGTATTGTGAGTTTTATTAAATATATATGTCGAATAAAATGAGAAAATTTACTAAACGAAATCAACTCAGACGAGGGAGTAAGAATCTGATGTAAACAAACAATATATCACAATTGTTTTATAGATTTGGTTGAAATGGCCGAGATGAAACCTCCGTTGAAATATGATTCTACCAGAATATTAACCATTTTTAGCCGTTTTTTCCTCATTAAGTATTTTGGGAATCATCGCCTTCTGGAGAAGGATAAATTTGAAATCGAACAGTGGTAATTAAATTAAAAAAAGAAAATTTATTGTTGAAAATGCATATAATATCGATGGATCTAATTGAATATTTGCTAAAGGAGTCATGCTTTTGACGGCTGAGTTGAAGTACTGAGCATACAACTATTTATGTTCCACTGTATGAGAAAAAGAAAACGCATTTGTATCAACCTATTGAAAGACACTGCAATTCACAAAATGGCCGAGGGAGATCAATTTATCTGACAGTCCTAAGATAAGCATCACCATACCTGCGATATGGCAACACTTTGTTCATGGATGAAAACAGGCAAGGTCATGTATAATTCTTCGAGAAAAAACTATCTATATATTCACAGAATATGAATGCAACAATAGTTTGTTCAGACAGCAAATCAATTACACATTAGCTGATATAGAAAGAAGTGTATTAATCGTACTTAGTAAGTTAACTTGGTTTTATGTTGCGTCAGTGATATGTATAACAACAAGAGAAAATTGAAGGTTCGAGTGAACTTGAATTCGCCGAGGAATTGTGTCCAATTGGCGAAGCGATTTATATTTTGTCCCTCTAGCCAAACTGTCACGCAACTATTTTCTTACCCTTTGACGTTTACAGAAATTATAGCTGGGTCAATGGCAGATAATCACATTTTGTAACGCTACACTACGTCTGATCTGAATTTTGGTGCTGCTGATATAGTTTACAATATATTAGTAAATACGCGTTAGTAAATACTATTTTCGGCAACGTATGACAGTATTTTCGGGGGAAAAGTATTGCTACTGACTATAACACAGGCTGTAAGTCTGCTCAGTTTTGTTCTATTTGAATCTGACTCATCAAGGAGAAGTGTCATCTCATTTCCAATTGAATAATCTCTGACTTTTCTCTCTGCTAGAAAAAAGTCTTTTTTTTCGTAGCTAAGATGAAAAGATACATTTTATATTCTGTACGTCTTTTTCGAAATATTATATTCTTTGTGAAAAAGACTAGACAAAGAATATATGAATGAAAGCAGGAAAAACATAGAAAATGCCATGAAGGCAACAAAGGTTTTATAAATATGCAATGTTATTGATAGAAAGGAAATATGTCGATAAGCCAACAAAATGCTTGATTTGTATCTGCCTTTATAACGACATGATTCGTTAAAAAGTGACAACGCCTACAAGGAGATTTATAAAGAAAAGAGTGGAGGTGGGTATTCCGAAAATAGTTGACAGAAGTGAGAAAACAGGCGTGAGAAAAAGGAAGATAAGATTTTCTAAAAGATAGAATGCTAGAATGTGATAGAAAAAGAAAACAGAGAAAGAGAAAGTGAGAGACGTCACCGAACTATCATTTCTCGACATCTATCCTCTCAGTCTATTTGCTTGGCGTCGTAAATGCCCAGCGACCATTTTTGAAAGGTGAATATTAGAGGCATAACTTGTACCACGAAAAAATTAGATTTTATTACAAAAGCCAGAAATGTGTTGAGTAAGACCGATTGGCTCCAAATCCGATTAAATTTTTTTTTTATTTTTCTTTTTTTATTTATTGTTTATTGTTTATTTTAATATATCAACAAATCAAAAGCAAACAATAAACTGTCAAGACACAATATACGTGCATCGACTCATACCGGCGTGTATGTTTTCTGTTATTACTGATCTCCCTGTCTCCTCCACCTCCTCTCTCATTACACGCACTTACACGCGCACACACACACACACGCACACACAGAGGGAGGGTGATGAGTAGTAACAAAAAACCTGCACACTGGTATAGTCGACAAAAGTTATAGGTACCACCAAACAAAGTTTAATTAAAAAAAGTTTAATGTTTAAAATGCATTTTAAAAATGAAAAAATCTTTGAAGCTCTAATTTTACTTTTACTTCAAAGTTAAGAGATTCAATTTAATATTTTCAATAGTGTCCACATTAGATGACAGAGGTCATCCCCTTCCTGACTCCCCCCCACCTCTCACAGTCTCAGGAAATCTTAAAACTTAATTAACTTGACTTGACTCTAACAATGCTACCGGTTCAGATAAAATTCCTGTGTCTGTTCTTAAAAATATGAACCCCGATTTATCCCCGATCTTGGTAAAATTATTTAACTGCTGCTTGCTTCCTAAGACTGTGGAATGTGTCAAGTGTATGTTCTGTTTTCAAGAATGCGAGTGAATTCCCATCCCAGTCTCACGATAGACCTATCACCCTCCTCAGTGTCATTAGCACACTTTTTGATTTTATAATAAACAAGAAGGTTGTTGATCACTTCAGTAGGGAAACATCTTGAGTGACAAGCAGTACGGATTTCGATCGGCTTGGTCCATTGCTGATATCCTAACTGTCATAACTCATATAATCTGTGAGGCTCTAGACAATAAATGCATCTCAAGGGCAATTGCATTAAATATTTTGAAGGCCTTTGAAAATGTGTGGCATACGATGTTACTACACAAGCTCTCGAGCTATGGAATCACTGGAAATGTCTTCTCAATTATCAACTCCTTCCTAAATAAAGCAATTGTTAACGGCCTGTCATTCGAGGTGTTCAAGGTTCACTTCTCGGTCCAACTCTCTACATTACATAAATGATCTGCCTAAGAGATCTTTTGTGAATATCTATGCTGATGATACAACAATATATGCTTCAAAACTCTAGATGACCAGAGCCTGGCAGCGGATCTCTCCTCCGACCTAGCTCTAACAGGTAAGAAAACTGGTTGGTCACATTCAATGCTTCGAAAACCAAACTAGTGACGTCCCATCACTACCGTGCGAACCCTGAATTTTCGCTTATCGCGATGAACGAGATTTCAGGAGACCCCGTGCATGAGCGCCTTTAGGATTTAAGTGCAATCCAGATCTCAAGTGGAACTTGTACATACGATCAATTGCTGAAGATGCTGGAAAAAATGGTCCCTGTGCGGCTCCACTAAGTACCTGACTCTTCCTGCTATCTACTACCTTTACAAGAGCTAAACAGACCGAAAATGGAGTACTGCTGTCATATATGGGTAATTTATTTCAAACCGATTTTAAATTTATTGGTCACTTCTGATAGGTTCATATCACAGGCACATCTTGTACCGTGGATAAATAGACTAAAACTGGATTTCATTACAGAAGCCAGAAATACCTTCGATAAGGGTTTTGGGCCCCAATCTGATATATTTGTTTTTCTTTGAAAATTATTTGTTTATTTTCTATTATATAAATCAAATCAAAAGAAAATTAAGACCCTTATCAGATTACAATATATATATATATATATATATATATATATTATAATAAAATTATAAAATAGCCCTCTAGGGAGTAGGTATGGGTTTGTAAAGCAGTGACTATTATAGCTAATATAGCGAGACTCTCTGCATAGCGAATTGTGTCACTGTCAGTCACTGGGCATGTTTCTAAAAATAAATACGCTAAAAATCCACCTGCACCCCTGCCGTGCGCCGACGGCTTAGTGGTAGAATCTCCAATTCGGTCGGGTTTCGATCCTAGCTAGAGGCAAGCGGATGTCTATCCACGCTGATGAGCTGCGAAACAGTTTGCCTGTGGATGACGTTATATATATATTCATTGTTTTCAAATGGTTCCCCAACAACCAAACTTTTTAGCTTACGATAACTTTTTCTAAAGAAGACAACAGCAAAAACAATAGCAGAAGAAAGCCACAATTATCATAATAATAAACTAAAAATATAAAAATAAAAATGGGAAAGTGCTATCATATGGAAATGGTCATACTGTCTGATTAAACATCATCTCAGCAAAAGAATTTAACAAACTTGCAAAATATAAGAACCTGAAAATAGAAATGGCAAAAATGTAGTATTTGAACAAAACCACTATCCCCATAGTAATGGGAGCACTAATAATGATTAAAATGGATATTGATATACACATTAAAGAAATCTCACGAAACCCTTAATTATCTGAGACAAAAAAAGAAGATTGTGCGCGTAAGCACCGTTCAAATTCAGAAAAATATAATATGTTCTAAGAAAGACCTTTATTTCAAGAGGCTTAGTAAGGGATTATATCAAACAAATAATAATAATAATAATAATAATAATAACAATATAATAACAACAATAACAATATAATAATAATAACTGATAAAGACAAATCCCGTATCAATCAGTGCCTATGTAGTGCAGGGTTAAAAGCTGAAACCGAAGATTTTATTCTTGCTGCACAGGACAAATGTTTAGCTAACTAGAAATTACCAAGCAAACAACCTGAAAAATTATGTTAGCTCAAAATACAGATTCTGTAATAATTATCTAGAAACAATTGACCATCTTGTATCAGGTTGCACAATATTGACACCCACGGAATATAAAAGCCGGCATGACAGCGTGGGCCAATATCTGCATTGGAAAATCTGCAACTTTTACGAAAAGGAAACTGCAAGAAACTGGTATGAATACCACTCAGATCTGGTTACAGAGATAGGTCCTCTGAGAATTTTATGGGACTTTACAATGCACAAGGACAGAACAATCAGAGTTAATCGCCCAGACTAGAAACTGCAAAAACAAAATGTGCCTTATTGACATGGCAATCTCTGCAGACTGTAATGTATATTTGAAAATCTTCAAAAAATACCAAAATACAAGGACCTTAATATGAAAACCTCAAAAACGTGACACATGAGGACATCATCAACCCTAATTGTAGTTGGAGCCATCGGACTGATTGGAAAAGATTCCAATGTACTCACAAGTACAACCTACACCTTACGAAGGGCTTTATCTATGGAAAATATGCGCGATTTTTGTTTTTTTTCCCTCAAAAACTTCTCAGCGGAAAATGTCATGATGTCATTTCTGAGCTTAGGTCTCTGGCTGGGACCCGGAAAGAAATGAGTATACATTCGAAAATCAAAGAAAATAATAACAACAACAACAACAACAATATAATTATGATAGATATAATAATAATATAATAATAATAATAATAATAATAACAACAATATAATAATAATAATAATAATAATAATAATAATAACAATAATAATAATAATAATAATAATAATAATAATAATAATAATAGAATGATCTTTTGCTACCGTAAAATCTTATTTTGGTCGAAAGTTGAAATAGCATCACAAAGACTTGACGGAAATGAAAAATGGCTGCTCCCGCCTTTTAAGATCATTCCCACGAGATTTGAGGGAAAAGTTCTATCCTTTTGGGTCTACAGAGATGTATATCGAGGTCTACCAAGTCAAATAGAAACAGGTAAGGCGAAAGGTATTAAAAGGCTTTGACTTTTAAGCTTTTTGTCGTGTTGTCAAGAGGCCAAGACGAGATGAAAGAGAAGTTTAAAACTGCTTTTGTAACCTTTCCGTTGCATCTTTACATCAAAGAGGTAGACATCTAAAGTGAAATGGCATAGCTTGAAAATATGGTCGTTTGGGAAAGATATCGGTGTCTTTGTTGTTTTATAATCATAGATTTAGGATGTGTTTTGTGCGAATTGTGCCTAAGAAGTATATGGATGTATTCGCGCACACGTGTGTGTATGCGATATTGTCAATGCGCTTATGTCTAAATACATATATGTATTGATAAATTTATATCTATTTAGATTTTCTGCTTTTCCAAAATATTTTAAAGACTAAGAATTGGTTGAAATTTTGAAAATTACGAACTGATATGAACTTCTCATTCATTCAGGTAAACTAGAAATAAATTATATATATATATATATATATATATATATATATATATATATATATATATATAAGACAGATAATCTGTGGTATTTCCTAATGGGAATTAAGTTATGCTCAGGGGATATTTTGACAGCTGTTCTCTATCATTTAAAGCATTGTAAAAGAGGTTACCTAGTAGAAATATGAGTTTAAGCCTCCTTGGACCCTACACTAGATCTATTTATTCCGATCTATCCCTGTCTAGTTATCTACAATCATTTAATAGAATATATTTGACGCATAAATGCTCGAAGCTTAATCTAAAATATTACTTTAAAGATTGTATTTTTTATTAAAAAAAATTATGTTAAAAGATGATTGTAGTTTGGAACCAAATGGCCGATGCTGAGCAATCGATTTCTGATTTTCTAACTTTATCTAAAATAAAGTTAAAAACAAACAAGAAATAACAAATAAATGATATCAACAATTGTTTGTATCGAATAAAGGCGTTAATTTATCTGCAAATTATAGATTTCACCTTTACCCAATCTCTAAACATCTATTATTATCGAATTCTTCATTAAAGTGTGAAAGTCTTGTTTTGTCAATAAATTTATTTGAAAATAAAAATGATGGTTTAATTATGGCATTATCTTTCACGAAATTCTGATATTATTATACTTTTAAATTATTTAAAATTAGGAATGAGAAATTTGTTATGCGAAGATAAACGTCTTTGAAATCGAGGCTAACGTTTTATTTACAAGATGACGCAGAATAATTCTATAATAAACAATTCTATTAAGGAAAAAAAATAGGACACTGCAAAACAGACGATGCAGAGTCAAACTTGTATTAAGCAAACGCAATAAAATTAGCACAAAATAAGTAAAAAAGTAATAGACGCGACATTTTGTTCATCCAATGGAAGTTATGAAGACGGCTTGACTATACAAATCAGAAGCTAGAAGAGAATAAAAACGTAAGTTTTATGCGTTGCTGAAATTCAAATGGATCGTCCAAGTAAAGATGACCAGATCTAGTCTCATTGCAAAGAGGAAGCTGTGTATTTTCCATATACGAAAATTCAATGAGGACGAATGAAGATGTTATTTAAATCCTTACGAGAAACGACAATTTTGTAAAACTCACACAAAAAAGCCGAAGAATGAGTTTAAAACTTGTTTGTAACAAGATTTTCCTTCTTAAATTGGCGTAAATTTGTAAGCATCACCAATCAGTCATTTGAAATTCTTGCGTCAATCCCTTGTTCTAACTACGGATTCATCGCTCAAGTGAAGCTGAATAGGCCGTACCGGAAAATTATCAGTAGATAAAGTTTTCTTTATCATATTTAGAAAACATAATGTCTTTGTTGTAATACAATTGTTCTTTATTTGGCACGCGGGAAAGTTAATGCATCTGTTGAACATTTGACACGTAATGGCTTTAAAAATATAAAGTCATACAATAGTCATTTGTTGTACAAACAAGAACTACTTTAGATGTAACACAACAAACAATTCTTTTTTAGTTTCCGTTTGTAGAACATTTTATAAAAAGTTAATAGTATTGCAGTTTTGCTCCAAACACAGCATCTTTACAACAAATGAAATCAAGATAAAGTCAAAGAGAAGCCAGTTGGCGGGACCGTCATAAGATCAGAGTATGGCGTTATTTACTGGATCAAGTAAACTAAAGCAAAAAACAAAAACAAAAACAAACAAAAAAAAATTTATTTTTAAACAAAATAACACTTTTAATCAGTCTTGTACGTACTCAATGTATCTTTATAAAATTGTATATACAAATATACAATCTATATTGTATATTTGTATAGGGATTATAAAATTGTGCAGATTTGAGAAGTCTACGGCTTCTGTCGATGGAAAGCAGAGTTCCAATTTCAGTCGGGTGCGTTACATTCACTGACGTGCAAATGCCATTAGAAAAACCATGAATCCATCGCCTCAACAAAACTATGGGTTAAATAATAATAATACTTGTAACTGGAAAAATCATTGTTACTCTCAAAACTAAATGCAATATTTGTTCGCCAAAAAACAAAACAAAAATCATTCTTACAATAAAATAGTTTGATTTTAAATAAACCAGAAACGGCCTAACCTCAATCAATTTTTTTTTACAAGAAAATCATTCATTTTCCAAAGTAGACAATGCTTTGTTTATTTAAATAAAATGGTATCATGGACGTACGACTAGTTGGAATGATATGAAAATATGTTTGACCCCTCAAGATAGCCATTGGATTTGGTCCCTTTTACGATTAAATGACTTAATGAAAATAGAAAAATGAGGAAATTATATTTTTGAAGAAAAGTGTTTATCATTGAACACCAGAAAGCATTAAATCAAGTGTGTGTTTGATAAAAGCACAAGAACAGGGAATGTGAATCAGCATACAAGTCATAGGACGACAGACACTGGAATACGGGATTGCAGCTTGCAAGAAATAAATGCCATGGCCTTTCAAGACACAGTCAGTCATGATTCTCCAGAGATTTATTTTCTTCATTATCTGCGAATTGCCATGAATTCTTAGGAAATATAGTGGAGTGGTTCCTTGTGGTCTTAACAGTTTTAAATTATGACTTCCATATTACTGTAATCTGCAATTTAGCCCGTAACTGAAGTATGGAGAAGCTATAGATTTATACCCAGGACATTAGTGCGAAAGTTAATGCAACGGACTAGGCCGGAATTGGAACTCTGATCGACGATTCCATTTTCCGCGCTGGTAACCGTTATGCTACCCACACTTCCCGTAACTATCAAAAGTCATTCATTTTTCTCTCTTGTCCTTTGTTGCCTGTGAATTGTTAATAAATGTCTGTTCCCCGTGGATTTTTTTTTTATGTTTCTTAACTTAACTATCTTTATTGGAAGTTGGAACTGATAAAAAAAAAAGGTTAATCTGAATGTAGAACCTGAGCTACACACTTCCAACCAAGCGAAACTTGTTAACCGTAGACTTTGGAGAGGAGGGTGAACAGTGTGTATTTTTTTTTTCTCTCCATCTTTGATCACGCACATCTTAAAGGAGTTTTTAAAATGTGGCTTAAAATGTCGCATATCCATCCTAGCCTTTGTCTTCACCTCAAATCTTTCCGCTATCATCTCATCCTAGGCATTTTCCATCGCAACAGTTTCCTACTTTGATCTTTAATACTGTCAGAACCAAACTCTCTCTCTCTCCCATGACAGACAGTTGTGCACCCCTCACTAAGAGACTGTTAACTACCTAATCGAAACGACTATCGATGACTAATGACGTGCACCATTTTGTGGTTATGGCTTTACTTATAAGACTGTGAACGCAAAGAGTTTTCGCATAGTTTCTGGAACAGATGTGTTGATACACAATTAAACACTTCATTAACATCCCACTTAGCATATGTATCTAGCCAGGTGTTCATTAGAGTTCTTTTTTCTCCGACTTGGCAGAATGAATACCAAAGAGGAATAATCAGTTGTCCTCAGTAGAATGTATCTTCAGTTAGCAATAATGGAATAGAATATTCTGTTTGACGAAAAAGCAGAAGCAACATCTGTTCTGTATTGCTCGTTCAGAACATGCATCTTTTCATTAAATACTTTGGATTTTCACTTGTACACAGCTTATTCATTTCAAAGGCCTTTCTAGCAACTGTACTTTTCTTAGTCCTCATCTAGAATGGTCAAACTGCATATGTATGTATTTATATGCATATACATTAAGACGATTCAACGCTCGATCTAAGTTTTTCCAACGGGTTATTCGTGAACTCCTCTATGCTGAAGATGCCGATTTGTTGCTGACATTGATGACATACAAATGATAATGGACCATTTATCGGGGGCTAGTACTACTTTTGGGATAAACATCATCCTGAAAAAGACAAAAGTTATGTACACGCCTCCACCTGGGCTGCCTTATATAGAGCCCAGCATTCTCGTCCAGACTGAAGGCACCTGACACTTTTGTGTACTTATATAGTGCACTTTCTAGGGATGGCCCAGCGGATGCAGAAGTGAACGAGCAAGTCAAGCATTCAAAAAACTTGAAAATAATATTGTCTGATTGTAACATCTTAAGCACAAACATCGGCATCATCGAAATAGTTGTCTTAACCACCCTTTTATATTCCTCTGTGAAGTGTGGACCATCTATCGAAGACATAAAAGGGTCTTAGAGAGTTTTCACCAGCAGTGCCTGAAACGAATCTTGGGCATCAATTGGCACTCTTGTACACCAGAAACAAAAGTCCTTCAGTGCGCAAACATAGCCAGCATATAGAAACTACTCCGTAACCAAATGCGCTAGATAAGGTCACCTGACACGTATGAAAAATGGCAAATTGCCCAAATGACATTTTTATGGCGATACAAGGCAATCGACCCGGTCATGAGCCCCAAAACATTTCAAGGTTGTATTTAAATTTAACTTAAATACTTTTTAGCGTTAATGTTGAAGACTGGAAAACTGTTGCGGGAGATAGATATGGTTGGAGAAGGTTGATTTGGAAACGCTGCAACAATTCTCAGCATTCCAACAAAAAGCGCGCCATTAAGAAGGGAGAAATACAATCTATCCCAGAGCTATTAGGATACAAACACACTTTCGTCGGCTGGTTTAGCCAGTCACGTGATATCACACCAGAGAGGTCAAGTGCAAACGCCTATGAATGCAACCCTAACAGAAAGACATACAGGCTATTGGGTGAGTTTCGTGACAAGGTTTGTAAGTGTTGCGGGGCTAAAACATCACGTAATTGTACACAGGGCTAAACAAGTTTCCATCATAGATAACACAGAGAAACTTTGTTTGCCATGTGTGTAAGAGATTGTAAATGTGAAGCTGATCTTAAGAATCATTTACGGGACCATAGCAGAGCGTTAGCTCGGGTAAAAATGATGGAAATAATAACATTCTGAATGAAAAACACAAAGAACCTACCATGTGAAGAGATGGTCTTCTCCTGCAAAGAAGTGATAACATATATGTATGTAGGGAGTAGTATTTTCAATTTAGTTTTGACAAAAATTTAACCGAAATTCGTTTTTCAGATCGATTCGAATCATGATTGAACATTTGGATTTTACAATTTCACTCCATGTCTTGAATAGGTTCTTTGTAATTATGTCATATTTATATTGTTGTTTTTTTTTTAATCAATTCGCCCCAATCAAGGCAAATAAGATGCAATGATCTCCTGGAAGTGAAATAGAGTGAGAAGACTTTAGAAAGAACTAGAAACCCATTCTCAAACAGAAAACTGTCTGTAAAGACGGGGAAGAAGTGTAAACTGAGTGATAGACGAATCTATCTACTCCTATTAATTGTTATTCACTCATTTGTATTTATAGGATCACGATATTATGGGCAAGATTTAGTAAATAAATACAGGAAAATATTCTTTCACTTTAATAATTACATATATTGAAATGTCTTGTAATAACAAAGGTTTGAGAAAAATTAGGGCAGTAATCATGTTTATATTTTAGCGAAAACTGCATTTAAACTTGGTAAAAAAAAATAGGTAAGATTCCGAATTTTCTCCTCGATGCCAACTGAATTTACTCCTTATCCATTATTTTTTTTTGTTTTATTTTTATTTAATAAAGGAAATATTTCTGATGTGAATAGAAAAACAATGTCGAGAATGATGGACAATATTCTTTCTTCATATCAGAACTGACTGAGAGAATGTAGCTATGACTTAATTATAAACGTTGCAGATCGAATTGCTTTGGTCGAAGAGTGGTGATGTTGACAGGTCATAGCAGCATTCAGTGTTTTTAAAGCGATTTGCATCTATTATTTACCAGAAATATGTAGGGTCTAAAAATATTTCCGTTCAAAGACAAACATTAAAAATGACAATATGGATAATAATGAAAATGATAGTATTAAAAACTACGACAAAGATTAATAATAATTCTGAATCAATGATTATCAAAATAATTAATTCCTTGATCAATAAAGCTGATGAATTATAATTACAATGAAATAAAAATGTCAACCAATCTTACAAATGCAAGTCACAGATTACGGGTTAAAACATTTTTATATGATCTGAATGCTTTCATCTCTTACTGATCCTTTTCGAAAAGATGATCTGAAATATATTCATTTCAGTCAGTGTAAAAAACACAGAGTTAAGAATACGTCGCATAGAAACTTTGAAACGAATTTTTGGCGAAATCAGAATCTTCGCTTTTCTGCCAAATCATTTTCAAATGGTTTCATGATTTCATCAACAGTTTTTGTTCTTTTCATTGTGCTTCGATATTGAATTATTAACACTTCAAAGCCTTGATTTTTATCGTTAATTGGTTCCTGAATAGACATTATTGAAAAAAATACTAATTATTTAAGCACAGTAAATGTTATTTAAAAGTTTTATTTTTTGTTAGTTCGATATTCAGACACCGTCATAAAATTCATTCAAATAATTTTTAATCTTTATTAAAACTGAGTACAAGATCAAATGCCAATAAAATTAAACCGTATTAATCAAGACTTGATTTTAATCTGATCATTCAGTGTGTTTCGCAAATAATAAAACGGTAAACATTCATGGAGACGAGAAGGCGGTCTTGTTAAGATTAGCGAACACAATTATCCACATGTAAAGAAAAGCAAACCTTTGACAAAATATGTTCTATTTATTAAAAGCAATGTTGGAAATATAAATGAACGTGTTTATTGATAAATGAACAATTGAAATAACATATTCACTTTCTATGAAAAAATAATTAAAAGTTATTGAAAGGATATTGTACGGTGATTGCATTACTGAACCCCAAATAGCCTGTTAATCGTATTTCGTTCCATCCACATGAACTGATTTAAATAACCTGTACTGTAAACAGTCCCTCATTTGTCAATTCCACAAATTACCGCCCAGAAAGTTACTGCACTTTGTTCAATTCAAAAAATGTTTTACATGATTCATATTTTAATTCCCGTCGAATTGATTTGTTCTTATTCAGTCAATCACTGGTAAGCTATCTTCCAAAGTAATGACTTCAAAAACTCCGTGAATGTTGATCTATCCATCTTGATGGTTCCTGGATATCTGAATCAATAATTTTAAACTCGTATATGAAAACAGCTATTGAGCCATAAAGTTACTTGTACCAAAATGTTCATGTCTAGAACAGCGAACCCGATTATTCTCATGGAAACAATAACGAACACAATCATCATCTTGTAAAGAATAGCGAATCCTTCTGTGAGTGGGTTCGCTAATCTTGACACGATCCCGAGAACGCACATTTGAACGCTTTTTAACGTAAGTTCAAATTTAGCCGTTGCTTTTTGATTTAATGCAGTTAAATGTTGCAGCCTAATTTAAACTTTTTATTAAAAAGAAAATTCAAAAATGTTTTATTCTAATAAAATTTATTAATTATCGTGCGTTTCATGAAAAACGTTTGAAGAATAAACACGACAAGAAAAATAAATAAATAACCTATGAAAATGCCATTGTTAGGAACTGCAAAACTAACAAAAGAAAACTTTATTTGCCACGAAAGCTTTTCGATAATAGAAATCAATCAACGTGCTGGTTTACCATTTCTATCGCATGCTGGCCTGATGAATTATGACATACAGACATCCCACACGCCGTCGTAAGAAAAAAAATGGATAAGAATAAAACCATCAGACATGTAACCCTAAATCTCATTTACCGCAAGGTGAGTTTTTCGTTATTATCGCTTTTCTGAGTCATGATGATTAATATAATGAAGCTTAAAACTTGTCAAGTCCAGCCTTTTAAAATGGCTGGAGAGTTCGATGACTGACTTACATAATCGAAAAATTTAATATCTTATTTTTATAAAATAGTTTTTGGTATAAGTTTACACATTTTCATAATTGACTGTTTTATAGTCCGTATTTCCCAAACGTGGTTTTTGTATGTTTTTATCGGGAACATTTTAGCTGTGTTTTTCTATATTTATTGAACGTACGTGAATAAAGTTTAACGATGTTATGAAAATGTAAAACGAAAGAATTAATTTCGTTAACTCCACAAACAAAATGGGAAGGAATGTTTGCAAAAAAGAGAAAAAAAAAGAACCTATTATTTGGCAGGCAGCTGAACGAATGACTTTTTTCCGAAATGGAAACCACTGAAATTGCTTCTTCAGAGTTTTCTGCCACCAATGGTTTCGATATTAGAGATTTGAATATTGTTTTCAATATTTGTCTGAGATTTCTGCCGACGACAACGCTTGTTCGTTTCTTCTTTGCCTGGGAACACTTGTCAGCAGACAGGATTGGGAGGGAAGAGATAGTAAGAAAGATAGAAAAAAAAATGAAACCAGAAACAACGACGACAACGATGGCCGATTTTGTCGCACGAGAAGACCTGACAAATTACCCACTTTTTTATGCTTCTTGCTTCTTTTGTCAAGCCAACAAAACGAATTCCCTGCAGTATTGCAATAGGTGAACTACCCCACGCCAAATACAGAATGAGGACAAGAGAGCGGGTTATGGAAGTATTAATCGAAAGTTAATGTTCGTTTGGTACATATCTATAATCTAGGGACCTCCACTATTTCGGCATAAATTTTCGATACCTAAAGTTTAAAATAAATTTAAAAAAATGAAAAAACATTCTTGAAGATTTCATTTTAGCTTTAATTGAAAGATAAATGATTAAATTTATTATTTCCAGTAAGTAAAATATTCTGGTGTATTTCAGATAGAAATTATATAGATTGGAATGTGAAATTTAATTTCGATTTCTTAAAAGCGGCCATTTTCTTAAATTTAAGAAATTTGTAAATAAAACAAATTTATCAATTTTAAAATTCTTCCCAAAAAATATTTCTGAGACGTTATTTGAGTAAAATAAGAAAATTTAAATTAATCTGATTTGAAATAAATATTACTTATAGCATAAAAAGTAATATACAACCATTTATTTAATGATTGGTCCTGCTTATCATAGCTTATCTGAATCGATTATAGATGGCCGATTGAGTGATCAAGCGATGACAGCTAGTATGGCTGGCTAGAATTGATATAAAATTTACGAAATCTAAGTGAACAAATTTTTTTTTGTTTTTTTGATTTTTAATTACCTAGTAATTTTTACAAAAAAATAACACTGTAACGAGACAAACCTTTTAGATCACGTGACTTTCATAATAATGTCACGTTTAGACTTTCATAGATGAAGATAGGAAACAAGTTAAGTAAAAAAAATAAGTAATAAAAAATGATTTTAAAATAGAATAGTGTAACTACGTTTACTTTTCAATTTTGGATTCGTAAAATTCGTTTCCACTATATTCCACCCTGGAAATAGCCCAATACAGAATTTTACACGATTTTAAATTATTATAAATTACTATAATTAAAATTCATTAAGCTGTGCTGTTTTCTCGCGAAAAAAAAGTGGAGGTACCTACTATAAACGTAACTACCTCCACTGATTCACTGAAAACACTGCATACCATTATGAAAAAAGGTCACAAACGTGTTTGTTTAATCAACTCCTTATGTGTCATTTAATGCCAAAATTTAATTTTCATGGGAGCTTTGAAGTAATAAAAATATGATACATGATATACTGGTTTCACAATTGAATACATAGTAAATGATACCCAGCTTGTGTGCATATACATCTTAGTATGATCATGATTAGTAGAGGCGGTGATATGTTTATATTACGTTGTTTTGTTGAAGTTATATTTTGGAATACAGTTTGATGTCTTTATGAAATTGTAGGATATTATATGGATTAATACCATGAAAGAATTCTTTCATGTTGGTTGCTTGATTTTTTTTGGTGTCATATCAATCTCTATGGGTTTTTTTAATACCGAAATCTAAATCATGTTGGAAATGCTTACAAAATTTGTCAGATTTTAATGAAATTTTCGGAACATATTCACAAATTTGGTGCCTAAATACTTATATATATATATATATTTATGAATAAAAACGACAATAGGAAAACTGGTAATTGCTGACGCGTTTCGTCCAATGTGGACTTTATCAAAGCAAAATACGAAAATTTTTTAGTTTCGATTTCACTCTTTTAAACTATTCATAATTTATTACATTTTTTAAAATGATTGCAGTTTTGTTCTCTAAAATGTTTTTTTTTTGTAGACTTTTAGATGAAAATAATTTCATTATCCTTAAAATGATTTGGTCGTTTCGAACACAATGTTAAAATGCACTTAAAAGGATGCTAGGTTGAACATTTAGCAAAATTATCTTTGTGGAGTTAATTTTTCTAATTTTTCGCTTTCATAAAATAAAAAGTAAAAATCATTTCAAAATGAGACAAAAAATCCCATCCTGATTGTCATTTACTAATTTTCAATTCGCTATATTCATTTCCAGACAATCCGAAATATAGCTTTTTGCCAAAAGGTAGCTGAAATCAAGAAATATTTATATGAAAATCCTTTGATAAAACATTTTACTTACTTTACATTTTTTTGAGAACTCAAGTTGGTTTCAATAAATGTAAAATTTATCAAATGAATTCAGATACAACATTTTGATTTCGTCATCATAAACCGACGTTGACTTGAGACGAACACGCTTACTATGGTTTCCTTAAATTATATTTATAACTCGAATATTGTCAAAATTCACCTTTCTCTTTCTCTTTCGAATCTTTTTCTCCTCCCCTTTCATCAGTTCTAAATATTTGTATTCAAAGAAAGAAAAACCGACTAAACGCAGATATCACTTATAGGACTGTTCATACATTGTGTGTATTGTTCTAAAATACAATATCTTGGCATGGGTTTTTATAGAAAATGTAACAAACACACAAATGAATTTATTAATAAATACATTTAGAATATTTATTTAATATATATATATATGGCTCTTATATAATATATAATATATAAAAGCCACTCCTTATAAGGAGTGGCTCATGCAGCGTGTCTCACTAGCGATGGTTCGAGGTAATGCTTTCTCCATCAAATTGTTTATATTTACGTTGTTCTAGAATTATCATCAATGGTCAACTGAACTTGCTTTGTTTCAATATATAAACTTGATTGATTTTAATATTTAATATCCATATGTCATGGACATACAGTTCTGAGGATGAAAGTAATAAACATCGAAACATTTTTTAATATTTATTAAATTTAAAGCAACTGTTTAAGTTGATTCACTTTTACTTCGCCAGTAAAATTTTAAGGGAAAAAACGGTCAATCTTTATCTACCATAATGAACTGTTCATGCAAATTATCAATTCTTTACTTTAAGCTAGAGAAAACATCTATTAAATAAACGACTAAGGTTTCTTTCGATGAGTTTCAGGTAAGGAGTGACACCGATTCGGTACTTGAAATCGCAAATCTCATCGACTGAACTAACAGCAAAAATTATCGAAATATTGTGAAAATAGTTTATAAGTACATATGTAAATATAGATATATAACGTTTATTCTTTGGTAGTTAAAGTCGTACTTTCATTCCATACTTGCAACAATTTATGCATTCACGAATTAAGTTTCAAACACCTGAAAATTAATAAGTTATTAAATATATTCCAAGTAATATACATGCCAAATAAGTCGTCATTTTAGGCCTAAAATCTTTACGTACCATATTAATTCGTAATGAGAAAACCACTCGCACTAATACCTTACGCAAAAAGATGAAATCCATATTTTTATTTTTGTGACAACGAGGTAATCCAACCAGGTACTTAGTGGCCTGGAATCCTTTGCTCAAAAACAGAATAAATCCAAAATATCACATAAAACGGCTTAAAATGATACATTTCCGATGCTGTAAAAAAAAAAAGAAAGTTGCAGAAATATTTTAACGCGATGAATAAATTAATGGAAGAGACTTTTTAGTCCATTTCCAGTTTTAATATCTTGGGCTTGATTTCTGCCAAAATTTAATTTCAAATATATGAAGCTGTAACAGTGCTTCTTGATACATTTAGAGAGAATAAAAAATCGTTGTTCGATTACGAGTAAGGATTGCGTTTCCAGCCAAGAAACAAGCCTAAAAAAAAAAAAAATTATAATATGGCGCAGTACAAATGGTAACTTTTTGGACGGGTTGGGGGCATAAAATGAATTTATTTACGAAAAATGATTTTCATTCAAACATAATAGTTGGAAGTATTGGAAGAATTTACAAGTAATTTCATAAAATTAGTTAAAGGGAGATTATACGAAAAATATTTTCATTAAATTTTCTTGGGAAAGAATATTTTAATAAATGTAATCACTAATACAAAAAATGTTTTCTTAGCAGAATTTCTATAAATTCTTAAATGTGGAGATTTTGAATAATAAACAGTTTACTATTTTCATTTTGGCTTTTTTAACTTCAAAGTATAACTTTAAGCAGAAATATTTCCCCACGCGACTATATTTTGAAAAGAAATCATTTTATAAAATAATTTTCTCTATTTTTAATTGCACACATTGGAAATTGAATAAACTATTCTATAAAAAGCATTTTCTAGTGAGTAACTCGTGTCATTTTTATTGAACGTATAACAATTACTAATATCCAATGAAACATTGTTATTTATTATTGAACTAGTTATCTGTTCAGAAGAAATCCACTTAACTTTTCTTTTTTTTAAAAAAAAAAAAAAAAAGTTTTGGTTGGGGTAATGACGTGAGCTCATCACGAGGCACCCAGCATATCCGGTTAATTCCATCAATCCTGTAGGTTTCTACATCCGGGGTATTCCATCAACAGTTTTCGTTATAAATGTGTCTACACCGGTTTTTCTTTATATCATGGAGACAATGATATTGGTACGCGCACGTCCTCACCCACCACCTTTTTCTAAAAAAAATCGCAAATAACGTTAGTTAAGAGTCGAAGAACGGATTGTGTAAGTTGAACAGAACTTCTTGTTGACCTCAAACGAGGCTCTACCGAAGCGTCAGAGTCTCATTTGGAGAGGTAGACGGTCACCCGACACCGTGTATGCGGGGTCAACGGGGAATTTTTACCCGAGCGTACACGCTCGGAATGCCAAGAATAAAGAATAAGTCTTTATTTCCGACCCACGCTTCTTACAACTGTAGTATCACAATCTTGGAATTGCTGTAAAAAGCAATAGAAACAAAAACGAAGGAAATATTATTTATAATCAATAAATGATATCTATTTATCTAAGAAAATATGAACGTTATTACACTTAATACTAGTGCAAAATACAAACAAGATGGCGGCGTATAACATTCACAGAATAGTATGTAGCTATATATTTGAAGAGGAATGTTTGGTTATCAATCTCGGCCTAATCGATAGGGGTTCCCAAGGATAAATGATGCATAGTCAATTTTCGTTGTCATATTTACGATTTGCACGTTTCTTCAGAAATTTGGAATGGAAATAAAGTAAAAAAAATATCAGTGAAAAATTAATAACGAAGAATATAATTTTATTAAAATAAATTTAAGTTTATTTATTATTCATATAGTACAAATGGTCATGTGATATCACAGATGTTATTTTAAAATTCAAATTTAAGAATAAAGACGAAAATGTACCTAATACATCTGATTGCTTCTGATTTTTCTTTTGAATCTTTGCCCAAAATCAAATCACCCGTTTTTCTCACATTTCCACTGGTAGGCCACGCTGGAGGTGAAAATTGTAGTGTCAAATTTCTTTTCTATTTTAACGATTAGTAAGAAAGAAACATGGTTGAATAATATGGTAGAAAGTCTCAGTGGGATAAGACATTTTGTTTTACTTTCATCTGATTTCATTTTTAGTTCCCACCAACAGTTTCTCGAATGGCAGGGTCGATCAGTCAAACGATATACGGGATTGAACTCATGCCAAACTGAGTTTTTATTTGCTTTTGTGTTGTGTGGTTGTCGATGCGAAAAAAAGTATGATTTGGAGATGTGTGGAATATAGAACAAAGATGAAGACGAGTAGGGCGTCTGACTATATAAAATATGAAATAAGTACCCAATATTCGATTATAATTAATAGAATTCGAACGGAATACAGCTGTCAACAATACACTTTGTCGCATTTGATGCTTAGGAATCTATTTTTCGTCGATAAATCTCCAGCATGAGACTTTGCACATGTGTAACATGTTCGCTCATTCTCAGTAACTTTACAAATGGCATTTTCATTTTCAGCATATATAACATGAAGTAAAAACTTCTCTTAAAATAAAGCATAATGTGATAAATATGTTGCCTATTTTCTCCCATCTTCGGTGTTAACAAATGAACGAATATATACCACAAAAGTATTCACTACACAAATTACCCTTGTATTACCGTAGCCGTGTATATATATATATATATATATATATATATATATATATATATATATATATATATATATATGTAAGTATGTATGTGGTGCAGTTCAATTTACATTACATGAATCATTCATACAAAAAACAGATATAGAAGTTAATGATTTAAATGGCGAGAATACATCTTCGCAAATAATTTTAATAGAGTACATTAACCCTGAACCTGTATATGAATGTTATGATCCCTGTTTATAAATTCCAGTTGCATAAGGTCTTTTTTAGTTTTTTACAAGCTTTCGTCTGTTCCTACAGACATCTTCAGGTATGCAAATAGATTTGTTTCTGTTTTTTACTTCTCGGTAATAACAGGACAACGAAAGAATAGATGTAATCTGAAAAAATGTTTTTAGAAATTTGTTATTGTTAATTGTAAGAAATTTTTTTAGAGCGTGCGGTCGCAACGCTGAGGTTGAATTTTTAAATTTTAAGAGTGTGCGTTTTTGTACTAATATGGTAATAGGAGATTTCTTTTGTACTGGTAGATTTTGCAGTCAATGTGGCATGAACTAAATTGTTCAATAAATACAGGAATGTCACAGTTATTATCTGAAAGTTGCACGGCGGATCAGTTATTTTAATATCAAGTATGTGGTGCAGTTCAATTTACATTACATGAATCATTCATACAAACAACATATTTGTATGTATATGTTTTTTTAGCCGTATATATATATATATATATATATATATATATATATATATATATATATATATATATATATATTATTTATTAAAGACATTTACCGGCCTGAATGTCCGAGAAATTTTCTATGAAAATTTCTCGGACATTCAGGCCGGTAAATGTTATTTAATACCGTTTATTATAAACAGAGCATTTACTTAAATACTTGTATCTATAAAAAGAACGTTAAACATAAAAATGTCTTTAATAAATAAAATTGTCGGACTTTGTCCATTTCTTAATGTATATATATATATATATATATATATATATATATATATATATATATATGGTGGGGTAGAATTGAAATATGGATTAAATTCAACAAAATGATTAAAAATTTGAACAGGTAGGAAAACGTTTATAAATTTGACACGTTTCTCTATATTATTTTAGCTTCATCAGAAATTTTGGGGTAATAAGTAAAAATGTTTCGGTATGTCGAATTTTATCCTGTTTATTTTCCTTGGTCGGGCATATAGACAGCATAGAATTTGAAATTTCGAAACATTTTTCTCCCCAAAATTCCACTGAAGCTAATGTAAAATAGAGAAATATGTCAAATTTTAAACGTTTTCCTACTTGTTCATTATTTAATCATTTTATTGGATTTAATTCATCTTTTCAATTCACACACATACAAACATACAAACATACATACATACATACATACGCACACACATGCATACATACATACACATATATACAGTTGAGGACAGAATTATTCATCCCCTTTCATAATTCCAAATAAAGCTGTAATACCTCAAATTTTCATTGAAATTTCATGTGTACGTTTTTCACAAATGATAAAATAATGAATTTGAAAGAAAGTGCAGTGATACCCGCAACAAACTTTTTATTTTAATGTCAAATAATAATACAAAAAACATTTAACATAGGATAAATTATTGTCCGTCTTGCATCAATAATCAATTGTAACCTTTATTCTTGATTATTGCCTTTAACCATTTTTGATAGTTACTTACAAGTTCACTTCACACACTGATTGGTATTTTGCTCCATTTTTCCTTGGCAATAGCTTCCAGATCTTCCAAATTAGAAGGACTTCTTTCTTTTACTTTTTTCTTCAAATATGCCCATAAATTTTCAATGGGGTTTAGTTCAGGACTTTATGCGGGGTACGCTAATACCTTAAATTTGCTGTCATCTAAGTATTTTGTAACAATTTGTGCTATGTATTTTGGTGTATTGTCATGTCGGAACGTCCAGTGATGTCCCAAAGACAGTTTCCGTGCAGTTTGTTTTATGTTGTTTTTTAAGAATAACCAAATACTAATCTTTATCCATGATACCCTGTAACTCTCATTAGTTCTCTTGATCCAGAAGCGGCAAAACATCCCAAGTGAAGAATGCTTACTTGTAGAGAGGGTAGTTTTTGGTTTGTGAGTTTCCTCCACTTTCCTCCATACATAACGCTTCATGTGACCAAATAATTCATGTTTGGCCATAAAAACTGACCATAAAGCAGAGTTCCAATATTTACTCCCATGTTCTAGATAGTTTCTAAGATAAGCTAATCTGAATTTTAGGTGTTTAGCTTTAAGCAAAGGAGTTTTTCTTGGGCGACAAGCACGATTTCTAGTTTGATGATGAAAGCATCTAGTGACTGTTTTCATCGATACATTCAATTCTTATGTCTTTACATCATTGACAATGTCCTTTGTAGCCAAGTGAGAATTTCCCGACGCATTTCTAACAATTTTCCTTTCTATTCTCTCTGAAATTAACCATTTTCTGACAGTCCTTAATTTATTCTCAACACAATGAGTCTCGTTGTACTTCTTGATAATGCTACGAATTGACGATCTATGAACATTTAAATGCTTGGAAAGTATTGTAAATGTATATCCATCATCTTGTTTATACGCATCAACTATCTTCATTCGAAGCTTTTTGTCAAGTTCAGCTGTCTTTGCCATGGTTGCAGGACGAATGAGTTATCGCGGTACATGGAAGTCAGATATTGTCGTCTTCATTACCGTTCAGCATATCAGGTCAATACTATTTTACATTCAAAGTGAGTTTGTGTTAAATGTCAAATTAAGAAAAAAACAAACATTACAATTGCAATATTATTTCATAAATTCCATAAGCGAGGAGGGACAAATAATTTTGGATTGCACCAATTTATAGCAAAATCTATATCTATGAATATAATAGATTGAAACTTCTAAAAATACACGAATTATTCAAAACTAAATACGGAATCAACTGTTTATGGTAAATTCAGCAAGTACTTGCAAATATACGCATTTTACTCAAAAAATATGCGAATACCTAGTAGGAGCGAATAATTCTGTCCACATATATATTAGAAAAATAGTATGACAAATTTAATCGGTTAGAATTTCCTCAGACTGAAATGCGTCACAAAAACTTATTTTCAATTTTTCATACTATTTTTCTAAAATTATACAAAATTATATATCGTTATATCATATATATATATATATATATATATATATATATATATATATATATATATATATATATGGCGAGAGAGATTTCTCTAACTGAAAAAAAACTATTGTTAATGAACGGTTTGAAACTGTCTTTATGGTGAATTTGATCTAAGACACACACAGACGCCATTCCATTTTCTTTCTTGTTTTTAATGTAACTTCAATCTGTTGGACTAAAACCCTAGCAATCTGGCGAAGAAGAAAGAAAAAAATATTGAAAGTTTCCTTTAATGCTATTCCCCTGACCTCTTTGTATTCATGAAATTACATCATGTCTTGAGACTATAGTCGCCGAATCAAATTGGACGGATTAGCCGGAATAACGTTTTTCGAATTAAAAGTTCCTTATAATGTGCATCCAACCAAATGCGAATGCTGCCTAACCTTCAGGAACATCTTCTGTCAGACATCTTACTTGCTTCTCCGAAGCAAATAAACTGACGGCAGATTGAATGAATGTTTATATTATTAAGACTTAAACTCACCATAGAAAGCAAAAAATATAGACATGCGCTAAATCTAATATCAAGTTATTTCGTCGTGTCATATATATATATATATATATATATATATATATATATATATATATATATATATATATATATATATATATATATATATATATATAAGAATGGTTAACATATAAAATCTACATACACGTATATATAGGTGCACATACGTATAAATATGTTTCTAGCTCAGGTGGTGTAAATACAGTGCTCAATGTTATGAAACAGAGCTATAAGTATATATTAGTGGATATGCATAATATCCGACGCCGATAGCACGTCTCGGAGTTTCATGCAATTATTTATATTCACTAATATATATATATATATATATATATATGTGTGTGTGTGTGTGTGTGTGTGTGTGTGTGTCTGTGTGTGAAAAGGGTGTGTATATAAATATAAATAAATATATATATATATAATTATTTATATATTATATGCGCGGTACTTATTAGAAAGCTCTCAATATCAGAGATAGAGCTAACATATTTGGTTGGATTGATGTGAGTTTGTGACCCTGGGTTTCACGCTTTTGCGATCGTACGCGTTAAACCCAGGGTCACAAACTCACATCAGTCCAACCAAATATATATATATATATATATATATATATATATATATATATATATATATATATATATATATATAATCTTATAAATATAAGTAAGTATACTCGCCCGGAAAAACCTTAGGTGTTTTGGCTTGTAAATGAACAAACCAATACCCAAGGAAAAATAAGGAATAAAAAAAGAAAGAACTAAGAACATGTAATTCAGGCAAAAACATTTGACCAGAATTCAAGCTCAGAGTCCAAAGAAAAAAAAACCTCCGACACGAGTAAAGTAAAAATAACTAAGTAAAGTGCTCAATACACTAAGTAGAGCAAATCTAACTACGAACCTAAAGAGCCAGGCAAACCTACCTCGATTTCACCTACGCGAATCGTCAGGGTGCGCCGGCCCTGACGTAGTATATTATTAGGACCCACTTGGATTATATACCAACGGATTTTGTACCTGTTGTACAACAGGTACAAAATCCGTTGGTATATAATCCAAGTGGGTCCTAATAATATAAAATACAGCTGCACAAAAGGAGCTCAATGTATTTATTATAACAGTGCATATAAATCAGAGAAATCCCAAAGTACCTCATGGGTATAGTCTATTAAAACTTACGCCGAGTACGTCAGTTTTATTCAACCCAGACGGATGAAATATATTCAGTGACGGGGCTAGAGATTTAAAATTTAATACTTAACAAAGAAAGCAGTTAAATAATTAATAAATAGCCTACCCATATCGAAGCCACGGCAGGATAGACTGTCTGAGTAGTGGTAAACGGGGGGTGGAAGTTATCTGTCATAAAAGTAAAAATGCTCCATAAATTCAACCCAGGTTAATTAAGCTTAAGTCCTCAAATTGGGGTTATAAGAAAGATGAAGTGAAAATAAAGGAAAGCCGAAAAAAGGAGTTTTATATAACGAAATTTAAAAAAAATTGTACATGTTACTTTGTGCTAAATAAACAGTTCCATCTACCCAATGTAACACACACGATTTGAATCAATCCGTAGTATGGTTTGCAGGCAATTTCTAAAGGTGTTGGGATCGTTTCTGATGTCATATATATATATATATATATATATATATATATATATATATACCATAATTACTGGAAGCAAAAAACAACAAAAACTCAAAGAAAGACAGCGGACCTAATCACCAAAAATAAAATGAAAAAGGCAAAATCAAGATACATACATCAGTTTAATAAAATACAAAATGCTCAATAATCTAGAGATGCACATTAACACTTGGTGTGAAATCCAACCCCAAATCATCAAAAGCACAAGTACTTCACTGTGACTTCAATTCTCATACTATGAAGCAATCTTTAGATAGTTCTTTAATGTTTTTCAATTGGATTATATATATATCCGAACAATTACCATGTAAATATTTATAGAAAAGGCAGAAGTAAGCAACTTTACGGCGGTGGGGAAGTGCGTGAAGTCGGGACGCTAGATCAGAACCAATAATATTGCTGATTCTTATTTGGATTTTATCAAGGATCTCTAGTTATATAGCAGGAGCAACTGACAATATGTGACCGCAATTTTCTAAGCATGGATGAATAGTAAGCTTATAAATATGTAAAATAGATTCTGAAGAGAAAAATGGTCTAGCACTGCACAGAAAACCAACTTCCTTAGTAGGTGACCTAGCAATGCATTCAATATCGTCTTTTGACTTCCTGTTAGCAGATAATGTTAGGCCTGGAAGGGACAACGAATCACAGTCCTGGAGGTTAGCATCAGCCATGCAGATGAAAGGTAGAAAGGGGTCTCTCAGTTGATTAATAGAAAGCAGTTTAATTTTCGAGGCTTTAAAATTAAAAGCCATTCCTTGCCCCATTTAACAACAGACTGAATGCCGGTTTTGGCATCAACTGCCAAATTGACCTCATCGAACTGATCAGACTTACAATCGAGGCAGGAGTAAATGTCTGTGTCATCACCATAGACACCAAGTTGAGAGCTGATGTTATCGGAAAGGTCGTTAATGAAAATTAAAAAAACAAATTAGGACCAAGGATAGGGCCCTGGGGCGGTGGGGTTCTTGCATTATCTACTAAAAGAATCTAGAAGTGTGCCCGTTAAGGATAACTTATACACAACTTCCCAAAATTATAACTATATATATATATATATATATATATATATATATATATATATATAGTTATTTATTCTAATTTACAAATACGCAGTGACAGTCTTAGGCTTGCTGGTACCCCGGACAAGTTGAACTTCGCTATCCTTATAAGTACAATTTTTTAAAATTCTCACGAGGTGAAAAACTGAAAATGGAGAATAACGAGTTTATTACAATATACAACTTAATACAAACTAAAGAAAACATTCATTATCCTACTTAAAACATTTTTTCTAGCCTTTAGATCTGCAAATATTTTCATGCCACTTTCTATACCTATCTTCTTTACAAGATCATTTTCTATCGACAAAATAGCCAAAGAATTTAATCTGTCTTGAGTCATGGTCAACCACAAGTGTGTTTTTATGAGCTTTAATTTTGGAAGATCCCAAACATATGACATGGCGGCATGATGGCGGCATGATGGCGGCATGATGGCGGCCTCGGCTTTGATGGCGCCCCTAGTCAGTACCTTGACACGGGTCTGCAAATACGAGAGTCGGTCAAAATATATTGTTTATGCAACATACTTCATAGTAGAAGTGTACAAAATGAACACAAAAATCACGGGAGTCTTGTCCTCAAAATAGTTTTCTCAGTCGACTTAAACTTAACTTAAATAATGCCCATTCACATCTTATTGACTTCTTAGTCATGTGCGACTTGCCTCTTTCCCTTTATCGTAATTGGAGATACGTTTTTCTCTGATAGCCAGTTTCATGGCTCCAAACAGATGGACTTCTGAAGGTGCTAAGTCAAAAGAGAAAGGTCCACGAGATAAAATTATCCAGCCATTTACTCTGATTGTTATTCTAGTCTTTCAGCTGTTAAGAGTCTTTGTATTGTTATGTTGCCAAAGCACATCATTCATTTTCAAATGTGGCCTAGCTCGGAGAATTCTTAATCTGAAAAGTATTGACATATGTGCTCACGTAGGAACCAAAACTGCTATTGCTATTGGTCATTAAGTCTAACAGTATGATTCCATCTCTGTTCCTAAAATACAATTTCCAAACAGAATGTGCTTCTTTTTGAGTAAGTGTGGGTGACGACACTCATTTGATCTTTTTAGCTCTCTGACTCATAGTGGTGAATATCCATATCATCACTATTCTGCTGTCCGTAATGTGCAGCTGCAGATGTTCTGGCGCAGCAATCCACTTTCTGCTCCTTTATTCTGTCAGCATTCTGGGAATCCACTTTGTTTACACACTTGAGTAAGTAAGAAATTGCTATGACTCATGACTTTGAGAGTTTTGCAATCACGATTCTTCTCTCAAATGTAATTAGAGCCGCGGCCTGATTGGCTTTAGCCTCATTAACAGCAGCAATTAGCAATGCTACAGTAGACACAGTCACAACATCAGTATCCCCTTTTTTCTTAAAAAAAAAAACATTAATTCTACTGTTCTTGCATCTAGTGCGGGTTTTTTTGTTTTTTTTTTCGTGAACATCCGCTGACCCCCAAAACAGAAATTACTTTCTACATATACGCAAACAGGCAGCTCTTTTGAAAGAGAAGGTAACTCCACATATTTTCCCATCGTCTTCTCGACCCATTTTAGTATTTTGTTACACCCCACACCACCTCATAATTCTAATTAATACTTGTAAAATTAAATTAATAGAGGTATTATTTTCCACATACATTTGAGGCATTGGTTAAAAATATGCTTATTTTGTTTTGCAGAAATATGCAGATTTAAAATTTGATTTTTTCAAATTATATTGAAATTATCTATTTTGGCCCAATGTACCAAATATCACCGAATTACAATAGAAAAGTATTTGAGTTGTGTCAGTATTACTGTTTTTAGTGTGGTTACAAATCTATTGGGTATAACAGAAGGAATATATTATACTATTGTCGCTTTTGTTATGAATTGAACTCCTGTAATCTATTAACATTATCACTATGTTAAAATACTGTTTTTGATAATATTAATTATTCAGACCTACTTTTAATATATCCTGTGTAGCAGAATAGAAAGAAAAAAACACATCCCAATATAAAAGACGAGACTATAGACCAGCTTGTTATTTAATCGCAGTTGTTAATGTTTTGCTGAGGTCATGAAATGCGTAGAAGTTTTGGTTATTAAAAGAAACTGAGAAGAACTGTTCGGATGAATTTGATCATAGCGTGTGTTTCTTACCTGACACATGCCGGGTAGGGTTTATCAACTTTCAGTTGTGTTTCTGTCTTTGGGCAGAGTGTGACACAACTGTGTCTCTGTTTGCGGACAGAGACGCAACTGAGGAAAATAAATACTGTGAGGTGCCCGGTCCTGTGTAACAGCTGCCCGGGGCTGCATCCCTCATTGCACTGAAGTGGAGGATCGGTAGTCATATCGATGCCAGTGCAGCCGACGGTTGCGGGGGCTGGGAAATTTTTGTCCTTGACCCAGATGTACGCGTTTGGTTTCCCCACGTTAAACCCGACCTCTCAGTGGAGAGACATGGGTAAATAACCATTGTGTGTTTCTTGATTTCCGTTTGGGAAAATATTTAAATGCACATTCACTATTTAAAAGGATTCGAAAAAAAAAAAAAAAACTGATAACGTATTTCAAGTAAAACATCTGAAAACTGTTAAAAATGATTTTACGTACATTGAACTTTAATCAAATTTGAAGAAGCAACGGAAAATAAAGCATAAGTGCAAATGATTATATTTCTATTTCGAACTATTTAAGAAATGTTAATAAACGGCCTTTGTGTGAGGAATATGTCAGTAGATGGAAACCAATTTACGACCAACTCTGAAAATGCTTAACTTTCCTGAATTTTTCTCTCATATGCCTTATATATGTAAATATTTCCTCTTATATGTCTCATACATGTAGATATTTATACATATGATCTTATTGATCTACAGAGCCAATCTCAATGTATAAGTTCTTTTGACGCAATAGTTATAACATAAAAATGTATTTCTACTACGTCAGCAGAATAGTCTAATACACAAAGCGAGGTAATTTTATCCATTTCTGGCACCAGAGCACAATGGTGGAACGCTCATTAAATGGTCGAGAGAACGACTGGATTACTCCAGAACAGGAGGCCAGAATAGGAGATGTGCGTAGATGTAAGAGTAAATGTTGTTCACATGTCATTCGTATTAGTTATTAAAATATTTTGCTTCGCTTCCAGGTTCTGCTTTATTTCTGTCTTCAAACGAAAAATGAGGAAAGACTTGAAGCAAATATATTTTCAAAGAAAATAATAACAAGAATCTTTTTAGAAAAAGAACAGAGGATCCCAAATGATTTTAACACGTTTTCGTTTTCACCGAAATTAGAAATATGATTATGACAAAGAAAAAGAAAGAAAAGAGGGAAAATAAGACAAGCTTTAATAAAATGAAAGTAGTTGGCCATGTATGATAATGAATTGGTGGAAGAAGAAGAAAAACAAGAAGATACGGATAAAGAAGAGTCGGGATGAGAAAGAACGAAAGAATAAAGTGGAAGACACCAAGAAAACATGAAATAATAACGAAAAAGAAAATTAATGACAAGGAGAAAAGATTAATAATAATAATAATAATAATAATAATAATAATAATAATAATAATAATAATATCAGCCAAAAATACGATCCCAAAGTGACAACTTTTTAGCTTACGTTATACTTTGAAGATTCACAAAGATTAATCTGTGGTAATGTGGTATAGTGTTTATCTAAGAACTTCGGTTTTAACTGTTTATTCAATTAAAAGAACTGTTACAGTACAAAAGTAAACAAATAGACTAAACGATATCTTTTTTTTTTATTCATATATACTTCTAAAACTTTACGTAAGAAAGTTTTAACGTGTATGCATATATGTTTATTTTAGTTCATTTAAGTTTCCTTTAAGAGTTTATGGCCATTTTTCAATACATTAAAAGAAAATTGATTGAATTTTTATCATCTTTCTTTATACTCTAATGTGCCAACTGATTGGTTCTGCCGGTGAACGTGACCTCTGATAAATACTTTTAGATATTTATTTATAAACAAATGATAACATATACACATCTCTCTTTGTATGTTTATGTATGGAATTAACTTTTATCGCAAAATTAATTTGCTGAAAAAGCTACACCAGAGATTTTGCGTTATTAATTTTTTAAAAAATCCGTGTGTCCGTATCCAAAGATTGGTTACCTGAATTTTGATTTGAAATGTTTACTTTATAATGTGCAATCTTTGTTATTAATGGTTTAAGTGCATTCAAAAGTGAAGATTATGAAAAATAAATACCGTTTATTTCCGCGTATAAAGCGACCTTTAAATCCCAAAAATCACCCTTAAAAATTGGGAGTCGTCTTATACTGCAATTCTAAAATAGAAACCTTAAATTCTGAGTGATGTTTGTCAGTAGGCTACCCTCAGCCTTGGTGCGATAACCAATAATGTACATGAAAAGATTCACAATATCAAATAAACTGATAATAAAAGTAATAAAACCATTTCTACCTTATATATTATTGTCATTACTTCATAATAAATTGCCTATTCGAAGAATAATTCCATATCAATGAAATCAACTTCTATCCATGCAAGCTTATCTGAGAAAATTGAAACACCGAGTCGCTTCTCGGTCACATTGAATTTTCTAGCAGCAGCAACACAGTCGTTCGATTCCTTGGTTACTTCAAGAAGTTTCAATTTAAACCTCGCTTCATACTTTCTTAGTTTTGCTGGTGGTTCCATGATTGATATGGGTATAAGTTAATAAGATTTTTCAACTGGCTTAGACAGAAGTTAGGAAAAACTGAATAAAAAATGTTGAAAGTGCAATGTACTATTATCGTACATTACTGTACTGTTATTAGTGGTATTTTGTGATTGTCGATGAAGTATAAGTAAATGGCCATTAGTACACCAGGCTGTTTGCAACTGTTTAGATATTTGAAAAGAAGAGGAATCAGTGTTCGCAAGAGATCACGTGATGAAACATAAACAAAACAATAGGTTTTCTTTTTAGAGGAGGTTTGTAGGAAAAACATAATAAAGAATCAGTTTTGTTATTTCGTTTATTTTGAATTTCTAAAGATACAATAACAACAGTTCCAATAACACCGTTTTTATATGATCAATAAGCAGTTGTCTTATACTACAGGTATAAGATAAATTCAAGAAAATTTGTTATATTTTTTACATCGTCTTATTTGAAGGTCGCCTTATACGCGGAAATATACGGTATTTGTATAAAATAAATGCGTTTTCCTTGATTAGATTACAGATTTACGAATATATCAAAGAATAAAGTATTATAGAAAACGTTAATTTTAGTTTTTGATCAGATACAGTTTTCACACAAGTTCGCTTAGTTTAGCCTTGTTTGCCTTTTTTTTGTCTTCTTTCAATGCCAACCTCCGAAGACTTGACTTTCTTATTCACAATATCTTCTCCTTTTTTCGTCAAGTCTCTACCTTTCTGCATTTGTTGTCAAATATGTGTGTGAAAATTGATATTTCTGTACGTGGTGTATGCGCAGTCGGGCTAGACAGAGGAGCGCCATGTTGCTTTTAAACGAGAACATCTTCCCAAAACAAACATGGCGACAATGTTTACGTTGTGTCGTTATTCATTTTGTAATTAGTGTTGAGAACGGTCAAAAGTTAAACTGGAAGGATGCCATGAAGAAAAGAAAACAGAGCTTTTCAAAGGGACATAAACAGGCAAAGACTAAGATGACAAGTGTAATTCTATCTATCTATCACGGTATGTCATTTTTACTTTTTATATTCATTTTGAAACACGGACGATCTACATAGAAATATACACTGGAAGTTGATATACTGACATACGAACACATCTTTTACTATACCTACATACATACATATGAGCCCTACATATATTTAATATAAGAAGTATGCAACTTTGTAAGATTCCATGTCATTTCTATATATAATGCATACAATAATCTTTCTTTCTTTCTCTCTCTCTGTGTCTGTGCATATATATATATATATATATATATATATATATATATATATATATATATAGGTAAAATGCTTGGGGCTACCATCTGGATTTCGAAGAATCACCTAATAATTAAATGTTACGTGGCTATTTCAAAACTAATTTACTAGTACGTTTAGGGCCAGAGGGACTTTCTCTTCCTGGTGGGTTTCATCATATATTCAATAATAATAACAAAATTAACCCATTATTGCATCAATTTACTTTAAAATTTTCGCTCTTTCTGCGCAATCTATCTTGTTGTCTAATGGTAACTGGTGGATTATTAAAAAAAATAGACGCCATACACTGATGGCTTAGTTTCAGCAACCTAGGTTAGTCGGAGTTAAATACACGAAAAAAGGTTTACTAATTATCAAATCCAGAAAGAGGCCTCCAAAGTTTGGCCTATCGTGTACACACACACACAGACAGACAGACAGACAGATAGACAGACACACACACACACACACACACACACTAGGTTGGTGCAAAAATAATATCGTTTTTTGACGTATTTTTTAACGTCAAAAAACGATATTATTTTTGCACCAACCTAATATATATATATATATATATATATATATATATATATATATATATATATATATATATATATATATATATATATATATATATATATGATGGCTGCCGTCTCGGTTACGAGTATGACCACCTCATGAGCTTTACGTTCTCTCCTCCCCCTATTTCAAACTGTATGCACCTGTAGATAACTTTTCAAACCCGCCAAACTGCGGCAAGTCTTACCACAGACTGGACATAGTCAATCATTTTGGTTCACATTAATGATATTTTGCGGAAATGCAGGTTGAACATGTTTGCGCATATGGCTTTTGAGATCCGCAAGTAAGAGACTAAGTTTTCCGGATATGCCACAATTGACGTGGTGACCTTGTGGACCTGGACCCTTACGAACGGGTCGTTTGAAATCGGCATACTGAACACGGCTATATTCAAAGGATTCTATACCACCAGGAATCAGTTTGCGCCACTGACTTCTATCCAGTGCTACCGCTTCGCATTGATCTACCGATATGTTGGATTGCCTTAGGCAGCATTTTACAAAGTCCTTAAATCTTTTCTTAGGTTTTGATGCATTTCTTTTGCCTTTCCTCATTTCACCGTAAAACGGTTGCTTTGGCAGATGACTGTCATCCATTCGAACGACATGACCAGCTCATCAAAGACAACTTTTCATAACCACGGATTCAATGCTTGGTAGTCTAGCTTTCTCTAATACTTCTGTATCTGAGATATGAGACTGCCATCCAATACAACGTAATTATCGCAGGCATCGTTGATGGAAGCGCTCAAGATTTGGTGCTTATACAGTGTCCATGTTTCATCAAAATGCATGCTTTATAGACCATGACCTTTGTTTGCAGCTTGGTTCCATGCTGGGACCAAACACGTTTTTCAAGACCTGAAAACCATCCAGATGATTTTTCAAAGCGCAAAGAGCGCGGGTACAGGAATGTCGCCCTGTTTGACCCTATTATCAACACGTATTTCTTCCGAGAGAGTTTCATTGAAACCAACTATAGCTTTCATCCATTTATGAAGAGATCAAATCAAACCAACAAAATTCTCGGGACAGCCCAACTTCAATAAAATCTTCCAGAGCGTTGATCTATTCACGGTATCAAACGCTTTTGACAAATCAATGAAACAGTGATATAATGGAAGGTTCTGCTCTTTGCATTTCTCTTGCAGTTGCCGAGCACTGAAAATCATGTCTATTGCGCCACGATTTGCACGGAAAGTATGCTATTGACAATCGTGTCAATCGATTCAAGATGATCCCCGAAAAGACTTTTTCAACAATAGACAACAAAGATATGCATCTAAAATTCCCGCAGTCTGACTTTGATCCTTTCTTATGCAGTGTCACAAGTATTACATCTCTCCAGTCTTGAGGTGCCTCACTTCCCCACCCATCGTGGATGACCTGCTCCAAAAGATCGATCATCTTGTCACCACCATACTTAAGAATTTCTGCCGGTAAGCCATCCACTCCGGACGCTTTGTAATGGTTCATTTGTTTCACAGACCTTTGTTTGGTCCCAAGAAGGTACTTCATCAAGAGAGATAATTGGTTCACATTGCTCATTGAGATCCAGCACAGATTCATCAACAATTGGATGGTGATTTAGATGTTCAGTGTAATGTTCACACCAACGTGTCTGAATATCTTTAGGTTGAGCCAAAATGGTTATTTTTCCATCTTTTGATTTAAGAGGAGCAAAAGTTGACTGTTCTGCTCCATACAGCTCTTTCATAATTTGCTAAAACAATTTTCAGTTTTTCGTGTCTGCTGCGAGTTGTGTTTCTTCTGTCTTCTTAACCCAACCATTTGTTTTGAATTTCATTAATTTGCCTTTGTGCTACACTTTGGAATTCTTTATGCGTTTTAATAGCACCCTCTTTTGCATGGCTGGAAAGATTTGATGACAAGGTCTTCTGGAAAAGATGACATTTCGTTTCAAGAAGTGCCTCAATTTCCTCACAATTATCAGTGAACCAATCCTGGCACTTCCTTTTGCGAAGTTTAAAATGCACAAGTTCAATAGTGTTAATTGCATTGGCAAAGATAGATTTTGTTTCAAAAGAATGCAATTTTGATACATCTCGATGTTTTGGGCATGATACAGTGGTATGCCTGGCTTTTGGACGAATTTTGAGTGCCGATTTGGCTCTTACAAGACAGTGATCAGTCCAACAATCAGCACCTCTCATGGTCTGGACACTGTGGAGATCTTGGAAATCCCGACAACGAACAATGATATAATCTATCATATGCCAGTGTTTCGAACGTGGATATTGCCATGTACCCTTGTCTTTCTGTCGAAACCATATATTTCCGATTACAAGACTATACTCGTTGCAAAACTGCAGAAGCTGAAAGCCATTGCCGTTTGCGTTATCCATTCCATGTTAGCCTAGGCAGGTCAAAGTTTTATAATGATTCCCTACCCTAGCATTCAAATCAAGCAGAATCATCTTATCAGCGTCAGGAATATTGAGAAACACCTGTCCTAAATCAGCATAGAAAGAAATTCTGTCTGTTTCTAAGGAAGTCATGGTTGGAACATATACAGACAAGAATGTGGCGTTATTGTTGAAGAGGGAAACGTAAAGATATAATACGTTCTGACTTGCCAAATGGAAGTTTCTGCAGTTTCTTTTTTACCAACGAGGATTTAATAACAAAACCTACATCATGTTCTCTTTTTTCATTGGCAGGCTTCCCTTTGCAGAAGAAAGTATAACCTTAGAGTGTTTCGGTGAGTTGGTCATCATCAGCAAAACGTGTCTCAGAAAGACCAGTAATGTCAATGTCATATTGGGACAGCCCCCTGGCTATCAAAGCAGCTCTGCAATGTGGTCTTTCAGTTAACTCACCATCAAGTAGTATTGAATTCAGAGTTATCCTTCTTCTAGACCAGTTGCCAGCCAAGGCTATAGAACACGGTCTGTCCTGTTATTTATCTATAGCTGAGGGGAGAAGAAGAGAATTCGTACCTTTCCCAAGGGTATTGCCACGTAAGTGAGTGTAATGATTCGACTGGAATTCGAACTCGGCTCTCCGATTCCTCAGTACAGTTATATATTTTCGCATGTTAGACTTTAAATGTATTTTTGAAATGATTATTGTATACTACTCTTTCATGACGTCTGTCTTTTTTACCTCTTCGATTCGAAAACTACTTAGAACAGTCTGTCATTTTCATAGCAAAGACACACGTACTTAGTAATTCTTTTAGAACAAAAAATTACAGAGAAAATATATAAAGTCACATTTCCTCCTAAGCTAGTTAACAAAGCCATTGTCACGTAGGATGTTACTAAAAGATATAAAGAAAACAATGTAGCGAGAACGTTAAAAGAACAGAAATTAAGAAGATAGTGATTGACATTGCATTTAAATTTTTGAAGATCAAACTTGACTGTAAACTGTTGAGATCATGCCGCCAATCTCGTACGGCGCTTAAATTCATAGAGTCTAAGTACCATAGAAGAAAATTCATCAGAACAATTACTATGAAAGTATTTATGTAAAAGTCACAGGTGAGCTACATTAGGACGATGAGAAAGTGTCTGAAACCGTAATACCAATGACATTAAACTTTTCTTTGGTTTTTATCAAGAATCAATAACATCAGACCATATGTGGCAGCAATATTCTAAGCATGAACAAATGGTAGACTTGTAAATATTTAAGATAGTTTCGGGTGAGAAGGATTGTCTAGCACCACACAGTGAACGAACATTCCCAGCAGCAGACCTAACAGTTGATTCAATATAATCATTCCACCTGACGTCAGCGAAAAACGTTATCCCGAGAAGGCTCAACGAGTCATTCTCCTGGAGGTTAGCATCAGCCATTCTGATGGAGGAGCGAAGTTTCATTTTGGTAGATACATTAACATTAATTATTAGGTTGGTGCAAAAATTATGTCGTTTTTTGAGGTATTTTTAACGTCAAAAAACGACATTATTTTTGCACCAACCTAATATATATTTGTATCACACAGCTCGATGTTACTCAAATTTTCATGCAGATAGCAATTGTCAGGCAGAAATTAAATTTGTGCATGACGTTTGCTATATGCACGAAACTTCGCGTAGCAGCGAGCAGTAAATAACAAATTTATGATTACTCTTATTATAAATTTTAGTTCTGTTATTTTACATCGAGGACTGCTTTAATATTACTATCAGCAGGGTATAATATTAAAATAATGTAGTGATCAATGTAAAATAACTGCTAAAATTTATACTAAGAAAATCAGTGTGCTTTATATATGTGTGTGCGCGTATGTTTGTGTGCATGCATACATATATGCGTTTGTGTGCGCGCTAATTTATGCATAAAAACTAGACGAGATCACATAGCATCTTCTTACGTAGAAGCACGCTTTTTACCCAATTCCTAGCGATCCCAGCGCCCAGTTCAGCGTGTAAACGTCTATTCGCAAATATTAATTATAATTAGCTTCTCAGATAAGCCTGAGTCCTTTGGTCGTCGGAGTGGAGCAAAGTAAAGGGAATGATATCAAGAGTACCTACCCCTCGTCGACAAACACTTTCAATTCCTCCGCAGGCGGCTGCTACAGTTTTTCCATTACCATGTGAAAATTTAAGGGCATATGAAGCTCGTGCGCGCGCGCACACACACACACACACACACGCAAGCAATCATACACACGCACACACACACACACACACACACATATATATATATATATCTACATATATATATATATATATATATATATATATATATATATATATATATTGTGTGTGTTTGTGCGCTCGCGCGCATACATATATAAGAAGTATGCACGAAAAATCCTATGATAAGAATCCATATCTTTCGGTTGGCATAATGAATAGATTGTTAGACTGAATATTTGAACAGTAAGCCTCATGTATAATCTGAAAGAGATTCCAAACTTCTTAAAACAATTATCAGTGTAGAAATTAAGGGACGTATCAAATCAAATATTCCAGTGTATTTACGAGCGTAATCACAAATATTAGTTCTTACTTAGATTTCATGAAGGTCGTCTAAAAGTAACATCCAAAACTCACTTATCGATATAAATTTGTTTGTGTGAATGCAAACATGAATAATTTCGTTATATGTACACACATGTGTGTCTCTGTATGCGCAACAAACAAGTTAGCAATTTCCCCTGTGCCAAAGCGGAAGCACCTGGATGAATAATTTCTTGACTTAACGAACGGTTTTAGAAAATAACCGATTTACGAAATAAACACACACACACGCATACGCACACCTACATACATACATAATGGCTAGTTACTCGTTTTCAAAACGTACCCGTCTGCGAAGGCATCTAGCCAGTCCCTATTTGGCAAACGCCCGCTCAAGTTCATTTGGATTTATTCAACCTCACAAATCCAACCTGTGATTTACATTGAAACTATGCTGAGCAGACCATAGTTACAGTTTCTGGGAGAGGCCAGTACGTTCAAACCCTCGGTTACGATGACATGACTTCGTGCTAGCAAAAACAGTCAACGACTCCAAAACAAGGCTTGGGTCAACCCGTCGTATGGCTTTCAAGCACTTTTCAAAGGTGCCGCATGCAAGGATCGCTACATACGTACATACATACATACATACATACACACACTCAAAGAAATAAGCAGAAATACGCGCGCAATATCTCAACCATGACGAAATTTACCAAAGGGAAATTTTTCTGTTTCATTTGGTTTGAAAAGGAATATTTTGATTATGAATTACTGGAATTGGGGCAAACATTTACTGTTCAACGCTAGTGAGCAGCTGGCTCATTTGAATGTCACACTGAATAAAAAAGGTATTTTGTAGACACTGGAGTCAACTAGTAATTTTATTGCTTGACAAGTTCTTGCACATCCAGTGTATTCTGATGGTCACATTCAGACTAGTGTCACTCATTGTAACAATTCTTGCTTGGGCAACGGATTCAATAAGTTGAAGATACTGAAAACCTCTTTAAGGAAATCGTCTAATTAAAAGCAGAACACTTTTTATATGATTGAATGCGCGATTTAGCTGAAAATTGTCGGCGCTCTCAAGAAACACTTAAAAATTTCTGATATTTGCCCATTTGGATATATTTTTGAAGAAGCTTGGGCCGCGAAGTTTTCAACCCCACTATATATTTTTCTCCATCTATTGTATGGGGTGAGAATTTGGGTTTCATTTGAAATCACTTTTATTCTAAGTTCCTTCAGTTTTGACCTGATGACAAAAGATTCGGCTAAAGTACAAATGACTTACATTCTCTCACACCAACACTCATAAGGTGAATTGTCAAAAAATAGAGACAGCGAGGTAATAACGTGTAGTTACCCCCATTGCCTGAATAAAGACGGTTACCAGACGTGGCATGGAGCCTACGAGGTGCTGAAGTTGTTGTGTGGGTATATCTGTACAGATACATTGCGGCCATTGTAAGTTGTATTTGTTGGCTACAGAGAATTTAGAGAGGTTTGTAATATTTCCCATACATGCTCAATGGGGTTTAAATCTGGTGATTGTCGGGGACAATGTAGCACCTGGAAAAAGTTTCGTGTCACCTGCACATAACTGAGAGAAATATGGCAAAGATAAAAGGATGCAAATTGTGTGCGGCAATATGTTAAGCTCGTAAAGACAGAATCTAGTTTTACAGGTAACCATTGCAAACACGAATAGAACACACCAACACTATTACAGACGCCATCCAACACTTGTACAACACCATAATGACAGATTCAATCCAAGAGCTGGAAATTTGATTCGTCTAACCATGCAATCTGGTAGCAGTCTAAGGGCTAATGGCGATGTGCTCTGGTCCAAGTAACTATTGATATAACGTTAATAATGGAACCCTTGTAGTCAACAACTCCATGGAATTTTCGTTCGTACGCTTTATAGATGGGTTAAGAGTTGAATTGCGATGTCATTTGGAACTCTGTATGATACCCGGTAGTTCTCGCGTGTCGATATTTCTGTTACATACCCTCGTTACACTCTGCCAAGAATAGTTGCTCGTCCGCAGATACATTGGCCCAGTTTTTGTCCCAACAGTCATTCCGCGGTCTATGTTAAATCGTCTCTGCATCCCATGATTGTTACAGCTACAATGTCATAGCTACACTGTCACAGCTACAATACCTATTTACTTATTACGTCACGGATACACCCGGTTGAACACGTTTCTACAACTAAGGTAGAGTGAAACCATCTGCTATAATTTCTGGGCACTTCATTTTCTATTCGTTTGTTTTGTTGGTATTATAGTCACATTTACAAAGGGTACAAACACGAATTTCTGTATAGAAAGGGGTTGTGTCATATATATATATATATATATATATATATATATATATATATATGACACATGTACCACTCATATAATATATAAATAATTATATATATATATATATATATATATTTATTTATATTTATATACACACACTTTTCACACACACACACACACACACACACACACACACACATATATATATATATATATGTGTGTGTGTGTGTGTGCGTATCTGTATACATAAATATAAACACAAAATAAAACATATTCATATTCTATCATATATATATATATATATATATATATATATATATATATATATATAAGGTATACTATATTTATGGGATAAAGTGCTCAATATCGGAGAGCATATTTAAGTATAAAAGTGAACACTGATGTCAACACTCAAAGGTGACAGACTTTTTCATGCTAAACGCCACAGTGAGGCCTGATGATTGCGTTTAGCATGACTGAGTGTTGACTTCAGTGTTCACTTTTATATATATATATATATAAAACGCAGGTTAGAATCTCGATTTGTCAGGAAGGAGACTTTCTGATGTTATCGGTTTCTGTGGGCGAAGGAGGGGGCGATCGCAGAGTGCCTGAAACCCATACAACGAGTTGTCTCAAACCTTTGTGTTTGAAATTGGGTAGATCCATAGCTGTGTTAGCACGAAGTCACAAGTTATCGTGGTCGAGGGCTTGAGCGTGCTGGCCTTGTTCAAATTGTTGATCATGCAGCAACGCTCTTTCACAGAAACTGTAATTAAGGTCTGCTCAGCATACTTGCAATATACATCCCAGCTGGACTTTGTGGGTGTTGAGTAAACACAAATGTGCCTGAGTGAGCGTCTGCAATATGGATTGTCTAGCTGCCCTGTTAGACGGGTATCGTCGAATACGAGTGGACAGCTATACATATGAGTATATATATATATATATATATATATATATATATATATATATATGATGTAATGAACACTATATATATATATATATATATATATATATATATATATATATATATATATATATGCATGTATAAAGCACGGTCGAGTGATCAAGTTTAGATCATACATATCTTGCTAACCACACAAACGTGGTCATAAAAAGAAAAAAATATATTCTCGACATCCTTTGAACTTCTTTCTCGCTTATATCTATCTATCTATCTATCTATCTATCTATCTATCTATTATGTTTGTTGCTGCTGTTGCTGACGATGATGTGATGATGACGATGGCGGTGTTAAATGAAAGGCTTTGATGTAGCCCTAGAAATTTCAGGTCTCTTGACTTTATGGCGGGTGGCTGTGGGTAAAGATCCTAAATCTCTATCCCACCCCGGGATTCCAATCCTCCACCCTCTCCATTTTTTCCGCCTATTTTGCCCTTACCCGCTCCTTTTTTCTCTATGAAGCTTCTTTTTTTAGGTCCTGTAGGATTTACCCCAAGTGTTTGGAAGAGGGTCGAGACATTTCAAAATTAAGTATGCGTAGATATATAGGGAGAGGTGGGGAAGAGAGGGGATGGATATCAAGAGGGAGTGGGGAGATGAAGTGTGAGGAACAAAGAGGAGAGAAAGTGTGAAAGAAAGCGACTGATGATGATGATGATGATAATGATGATGATGATGATGATAACGACGTCGATGATGATGATGATGACGAAAAGTCATAATTATTTTTATGGGAACATATTGTAATGCGTGAATAACAAATGTAGATGTGATTTTATTTCCCCTCAACTGAATTAGACACATCGTCTGCGTTTTCGTTTGACTCTTGTCAGTGCCTGTGTACCTATCTTTGCTAAAAGGCATTATATCTCAGTGTTTCATGCCTCAGCCGAAAAGGTGTTTGCTTTTAATCTTCTATTTTTCATGACAATAAACATAAAAAAATCAACAAAGTAGCAAAATAAAATTTAATAAAAACGATCTTGATAAATTATTAACTCTTGTCCGAAAAAAATATTAAGTAATAACAATTAAATAATAATAATAATAATAATAATAATAATAAATAAAATATTCCAAACGGACCATAAGAAATTTTACAGGGGAATTGGAAAAACATCTATACATGTTGAAAGTCCACCATCGATTGATAATATACAGACATTTTGGAAAACAGTTGGAGTAGCCCAAAGGAATATAACCCAAATGCAGAATGGGTCCGGCGTGAAGAAGAACGAATGCTGGATACACCTCTGCAAGAATGGGAAAATATATCCACAGATGATGTTAGGCAAGCTCTAACGAAATCCCAAAAATGGAAATCCCCAGGAAATGACAAGTTGCCCAATTTCTGGCTGTATCATCTCTCATCTACCCATGAAATTCTTGCAAAAACATTATCAACGCTTGTAAATAATCCCAATAAAATCCTGGAATGGATTACTGAAGGTAAAATATACCACATGCCAAAAACAAGTGAAACAGACGACCCGAAAAATAACATAACCGATAACATGTCTCGCCTTTTTCGGAACAAACAGCATTCTTCCCCTGGAACAGAAGGGATGCAGGAGAGGTTCATATGGCTGCAAAGATCAACTACTGATAAATAAAATGATCCTGGAAAATTGCAGGAGACGGCGTAGAAATTTTAAGCGCAGCGTGGATTGATTATCGTAAAGCCTTTGATAGTCTTCCACATTCTTGGATCCTTAAGACTTTGGAAATGTACAAAGTCTCCCCTGTGGTATTAAATTTCCTTAAGCACAGCATGGGAATGTGGAACACCAATCTATACCTTAGTCACACCAGAGGCACTGCCATATCCAACCGTCTAAATATCCGTTGTGGAATCTTTCAAGGAGACTCTCTGTCACCCCTTCTGTTTTGTTTATCCTTAATCCTCCTTACGCATGGACTGAACAACAGTAGGTATGGTTACAAAATAAATAAGAAAATATTCAATCACCTACTCTACATGGATGATCTCAAACTCTTTGCCAAAGACGACAATGAATTGAAGGGACTCCTCAATATTGTAAAATACTTCAGTGATGACATAGGTATGGATTTGGGATTAGATAAATGTGCAAAGTAACATTCAAGAAAGGTAGACTTACAGAAACGCCCTTAATAGATTTAGATTTTGTCACAAAGATTAGGGAACTGGAGTATGATGAAGCCTATAAGTACCTAGGAATTATGCGAAAGAGATGGCATACAACACCCCCTAATGAAAGAGAATGTAAGAAAGGAGTACTACAGGCGTGTGCGCCTGGTACTAAATATCGAGCTAAACTCAAAAAACAGAATATCAGCCTGTGGTGCAACATAGCTTTAATGTCCTTAACTGGAACATAGCTGAAATCAAGCGAATGGACGCCAAAACGAGAAAGCTTCTCACTTGCTACCGCATGCATCATCTCAAAGCTGATGTTGATCATCTGTATGTGCCCAGATCCGAAGGAGGCAGAGGATTAGTTCAACTAGAACTGTCCTACAAAACTACAACAATTGGCCTCCAAAGATACTTGGAAACTACAGAAGACTGGATGATGTTATGCGTCAAAGAACATGAAAGTAGTAAGCGTCTTTACTCCGTAATAAAGGAAGCTAACAAATTCAAAATGGAGTTTCAAATGGGCGCAGAAATACAAGTAAAGCACAATACACCGTCTGAAACTGCAAAATACTTAAAAAAGACAGCAAAGACAAATGCAACCGACCAGATACAGAAGCGATGGCAAGATAAACCGTTTCATGGCCAATACTCTGCCCGTACCAACTAAGCTGACGTAGACAAAACCCGTACCCATCAGTGGCTACGTAGTGCAGGGTTGAAAGCTGAAACTGTTTTATCCTTGCTGCACAGGACCAATGCTTGCTAACTCGAAATTATCAAGCACATATACTAAAATATTGTGTCAGCCCAAAATGCAGATTCTGTGATGAATATCCAGAAACGATTGATCATCTTGTATCAGGTTGCACGATATTGGCACCCACTGAATATAAAACACGGCATGACAGAGTAGGCCAATATCTACACTGGAACATTTGCAACGTAACAATTACCCTGGTTACATGGCAGCAGCCACCCCCCCCCCAAAAAAATGAGATCGGCGGGTACAAGAAGAGGAGGACAACAACACTCAGAAAACAGTCTGCCTGCCTTATGTGAAGGGGTTATCAGAGAAAATACAAAGGATCTGCGGTCCATATAACATCAGGACAACCTTCAAAAGCTTGACGACAATTCGCAGATATCTCTCCCGAGTAAGACCCCCCCCCCATAGAGGAGAACATGACTAAAGACTGTGTGTACGCTATCCCGTGCAGCTGCGGAAAGGAATATAAAGGAGAGACAGGCCGCCCCCTTAAGGTAAGGCTTCAAGAATACCAGAAAGCTGTAACACGAGGGGAAGTGGAAAAATCAGGCGTGGCTGACCACATATGGAGAGAAAAGGGAGATCACTGCTCTCTGTGGGATCAAGTTGAGATCAAAGACAAAGAACATCATTGGAAAATTGGTAGACTTTCGTAGAGGAATCAGCACGTAGAAGAATCATTCGTAGAGGAATCAGCACATATGCTAGGCCACAAAAACCACCTGAGCCGACCAAGCATAGAAATGAATATAATGTGGAAACCAGTAATAAGGAGTGTCAGAGAAAAACAATAATAACTACAAAAAACAGTATGAGCACTGGTAAAAACATGGATTGATAACAGCAAAAATTGCAATATGAGCACTGGTAAAAATGATACTGAAGACATTAGGTTTATAATACCCAGAAAATCCTCAAGGACAGTGGATAAAGGCGTTAGATCCAGTGACAGTACCCAAGGGTGTGAGTTCAATACCTGGTTAAGGCGGTGAAGAACTTTGAGAGGGGAATTAACAGGAGATAACTGATAACTGACATCCATTAGACATGACACGTGGAACTAGAACAGTCGAGTGAGCGGAATATATATATTCCAACCACCTGAAGAAGGTGTACTACGGCCGAGATGTTGTAATAAATATGGCGACAAAGATGAGGACAATAGTCCGAATAACGTAAATACTGTACAAATCCCCACA